>CM022395.1:28578172-28988190 GCA_011833715.1 Carcinoscorpius rotundicauda | reverse complement strand
CATAATTCAGTATTATTGTGATTTCACATATTTTGTTCATAAACATGTTTACAAAAATAATAGAGCCTTAAGTGTTATATCTATAAGTAAGCAGTTAATCACATGCTTTGTAATCAACCAAAAGAAAATTGTTTTAACGACATTTAAACATGGATTCATTTACATAAAAAAAACACTAGCTGAACTACCATCTTAAAATATAAAGTTTTTTATTAACTTTACAAAAAACTTCAAATTTTAATGTGCTATGTCTATATGTTAAACTCAGGAACTCGAGTAATAGCACATACTACTCACAAGGAAAATGCATACTTACCCAAAGTAAAAACCTAGTACTTTCATCATTACACAAGAGGCTTAACTTTTAAGTCAAACAATATTAAAATGAAACTTGATAATTACAATTCTTATCACACAAAATATGACAACCTTTATAAAATGAATACGAAGGAAACATGTTTGGCAAAGATTACTAAGATTATGTATAACTGTCACAATTTGTAACTACCAACCTGTTAAAAAGACTAAAATTACATTATAATGCTTTCAAGGATCTGGAAGAGTTTTAAACATGTACATAGGCTAAGAATTCTTCTACAGTACGCTTGTGAACTGTTGGCAATAAATTTTACAATAAACAGATAGTCCACTGTTAAAATAATGTATTCAAAAGCAAGTCAAATTACATACAATTTTTTTTTACATAATGGATATTACAGTTGTATTTCAAACTCACTGAAGTCAATGGAATTTTCTCTAAACTATGTGATGCAATGACTTAACAATACTTAGTTAAGATAATGACAAAAATAATAAAATTTTCTAATGTGACTCAAGTAACATTAGCTACACCTTGACAGCAACAGAAGCACAAGTACAATGTACAACGTGTAGAGTTATGTAGTCAAACTTGACATACTATTGCCTTTAAAATGATTAACTTTTACCTTTCTTATTATGAAAACCTAAACAATCATTAAATACACAACTCATAAATAAAT
Organism: Carcinoscorpius rotundicauda; assembly: GCA_011833715.1. Taxonomy (NCBI): domain Eukaryota; kingdom Metazoa; phylum Arthropoda; class Merostomata; order Xiphosura; family Limulidae; genus Carcinoscorpius; species Carcinoscorpius rotundicauda. The sequence goes on along the minus strand of CM022395.1, from coordinate 28,987,189 downwards.
TAATGTGTACACTAAACAGTCTTGTACATTCAACAATAAGCCTGTCTTCAAGAAAAATATTTACAATATTTATTTACACTAAAAAGAAAAACTGTTCTTAGTTCTTATACTTGTATTGTCTATACCAAGATTTTATGTTCGTCAAGTTTGGACAGCTTCAGCTGGCCCTGACACCATTGTCATTCTTAGGTCCTCCTTTTTTTGGAACTTGGCTATCTTAACTTGTGCTCTTGTTCTCTCAGTTTCTTTTTTTTCTGAGTTAGTGCCCTTATTTTTCTGTATGCAGACTCTCCTTCTCCATTTCCTCTCTTTGTGCTCTTATTCTCTCTCTTTGTTTTCAGTCTTTCTTTTCTCTAAGTTTTTCTCTCTATATATACTTCCAGTCTTTTATTTTCTTTTCTTCCTTTTTCTAGTCTTTCCCTTTCCTTTTCTTCTTTTAGTCTTTCCTCCTTTCTTCTCTGCTTACACCCTTCTCTTTCCAGTTGTTGCTGTTTAACAAACTCTCATGGCTCACCATCATTTAATCCAAGACACTCGCATCTTTCTATCCATGTATCAAATTCTACACAGTTACATGTCATAATTGTATTCTCTACAATATTTGCAATGCTACTACAGTTGGGTGTGTACAGGCTTACTTATTCTCTGTCATTCACATTTTTTTTTCTACCAACATTTACTAATGCATAATTCTGGCTGACTCACCAAATGTCAAGTTTTAATCATATGGTTTTGGATCTTTACGCAAATGTTCTTTTATTTTTTGATGAGAATGCTTGGAATATTTTTCCTGTTGCATTAAGTAAATAACACTTGTAATTTGAACAAATAGATACTGTTACATCTACAATTCAGAGATTCAGTGCCATTATGTTTTTGAGTTTTATTAAAATTTCCTCCATATATACCATAGAATTCTGTCATTGGTCATTAAAATGTATATTGTTTAGATCAGCAGATGGAACAGTCAGAAAAACTGACAAGTCCCTTATTGTCCTTAAATGTTATCTCAGCACCTAGTAAATTAATTATAAACATCATTTATATATTCCATTGCAGGTTTAAATATATTTCCACCATCAGAACATATTTATAGTAGGAAGAAAGTGTTTGCCTAAATGGGATGGAATAATGCTGTCTGGTGATAATGCCAGAAGATAACTAACTAACTAAATAATAATACAGTGAAGTATACAAGCAGATGTCTGTTGAAACAATTCAATAGGAGATTTACTAAAATTGTTATTTCCAATAGGTATTTACTCCTTTTACATAAATATCTATTCTTACATTACATGTTTGTGGCAGAGGATTAGTTTGAACAGAGACAAGCCAGGGAACTTCTCTCCCCAAGTGGGGTGTTCAGGAATGTTTTTGTTCCTTTTCAACCCCACTCATTGAATTTTGAGTTGATTGCTACTGAATATAAAAGGAAAGTCAGCTTTTCCAACCGAGTCCGGGGATGTCAGTGTCCCCTTTCACCTCTCTTGTGATTTGATTTAGGTTAGTTATTATTTTCATAGTTTGTGTTAATTTTTGTTTGATAGTTTTGGACATTTTTGTTAGTTGTGTTTCATCATGACTATTTGATTAGTTTTGACACAGCCTGATCTGTCTGATCAGTTCAGTGTGGCAAAGTGAAGATCAGCAGGGCTGATGCCATGTTGTTGATTGTGATGATCGATGATTTGACTAACAAAGGAAGACCAAGAAGAACCATGGCAGGAGGTGGTATAAAAAACATTTCTTAAATTCTTCTCCTCTTAAATGGCCCATGATCAGGGTCATGGTATGGCTGGGATCAATAAGTCCAAGTGCCTAAGAATTTGTTGAAAGGGGAAATGGGAGTACCCTAGAAAATCCCATTTTCATAAAACAGGCACCAAATAATCTATCTGTCCTATGCCTGAAGATGAAATTGAAAAAAACAACATATTATTGAAGATTAATATAATGCAACTTGTTCAGTATGTACTGTTTGTTGTTACATTAAGAGGTTTTGTCAGCCATGTATGTTATGTGGGGGAAAGAGAATTATGTGTGTTAAATGGTTTGTGTTTGTTGAAAGACATTATATGGTGAGATGTATTTCATGGGAGCACTGGCTATTTTGCATAACGATGCAGTTGATCTATTTCTGTGTTCTGCTTTCTTTTAGTATTTGTGAGCTAATTTGGTTAGCCTGTTTCTGAGAGTAGGTTGGTTGCTGATTTTGTGGAAATAGTTGATGGTTGTGTATACTTGGCAGTCGATTTGCTGCTCTTAGTACTTTATTCTGTTGTATTTGAATCCTGCATAGTGTGTTGGACATATTGTATGTAACCTGACAACCATATTCTATTAGGGGACAGATATAAGCTTTATATAGTTTGAGGATGATTTCATGTAAGAAGCTAGTATGTTTGCCCACAATGGTTAGTAAGTGTGACATGCATTGTCTGATGGATGACTGCATGTTGTGAACACATTTGTTCCATGTCTGTCTGGTGTCAAACATGATACCAAGGAATTTAATGTACTTGCTTATGTTGATTGGTTAGTTTCCAAGTTTAATTTTTACTTTTTCTAAAGTTTTTCTGTGTCTTTTTAATTTCCTATAAAAAGTGAATCCTTATGTTTAAAACCACTTTCCAATTATTGTTCCAGTGTGAGACAGTGTCTAATGACTTCTGGAAAATTTCTGGAGATGCTTCAGATGGAATGTCATCACCATATTGTGAGTTGCAAGTGTAAGTTAGTCTAGGGAAAGGTATGTCACTGATAAATATAATGTGAAGTGGCAAGGGAATGGATCCTTGGGGCACTCCTGCAGTAATGTTGAACTTCTTGGAAAGAATCTTGTTAACTTTGATCTGGGCTGTTCTATTTGTAAGAATGTTAGATATCTATCTGACAATGGTGTGGTTCACTTTCAGATTGTTTAATTTGCATCCGATGGCATTGTGCCAAATGTTGTCAAATACTTTGTAACATCCAGTAATATTCCTATAGTTACTTGATTTTTGTTGAATGCCTTATAAATTGATTCAGTGACTCGTGTTTGTCTGATTTTTATGAAAGTGTTTTGATATTCTTGGAGAATGTTACTTGTTTTGAAGAAATGCAGAAGATAGTTGTATGTTATTTTCTCCATCAGTTCACCAAGATAGCTTGAAAGACTGATGGTATGGCAGTTATCGAGATTGGTCCTGTTTGTTTGTTTTTAAAACAGTGGTGATTATTGGTTTTTTTCCAAATGTCTGGATAATAAGCAATTGATAATGAGAGATTTGAGATATTAGTGAGATGCTGTGGTAAGTAATCTGAAGCTTTCCTTAAAATGAGATTGAGTATTTTGTTGTTTCTAGAAGACGTGTTTTTCAGATTTTTTTATACTGATCTTGAGTTCAGTGATGGTGATTTTTCTATTAATTAAATTGGAATGACTTGTTGGGATGCTACCTAGGAATTGCAGTGTAAAAGATGATTGGTTTGTATGTACGTAGTCATTAACATGTTGTTAATGTTGTATGTCAAAGTTGGGAGAATTTAGATCACTAAAGGCAGATTCGTAATAGTCAGCCAACAGGTCGACATTTTACAAACCTATCCTTGTGACAGTATTGTTGTACATGATGTGTTGAATTTTTGTTCAAGGAAATGCTTCATTTTCTTCCGAAGTTCTTTGGGGTGATTTTTAGTATGTTATAATTTTTCATAGAAGTTAAGCCAATTTATTCATTTTAATATTTTAATTTGGCATTTAATCTTTACATATATTCTACTGATTTGAGTTTTAATTGTTGGGTCTTGGGTTATGTAATGAATTATTGTTTCTGTGCTCGGTTATTAGGGTGTGAATTTTTGTCCATTTGTGGTATTGCATCTTCGATAGCTTTGTGAAGGGCTTTTGTAACTTCCTCTTCATAATTATCAAGTTTATGTTTATTATTGACCTGAATGATACATTGTGGCAGGTATGAGTGAAATGTAGTGTTGAATCTGAGCCAATCGGCTTTAGTGTACATGTACACCGTGGGAGCTGTACATGTTACTGGGGAGGGGGGGGCTCATATAAATCACACAAGATATAAGGAGGTGGTCACTGGTGGTTTCTTCATGCACAATAAAGTCAGTTATGTGAGATAGCATTACTCTGGGAGCTATAATGAAATCTAATACATGATAACACTTATGTGCTGCAGAAAAATGTGTGGGTGTGTGATTACTTATTAGATGCATGTTGTTAATAGAAAAGAAGTTTCATATAATTAATCCTCTAGATGTATTTATGTAACCTTTTACTTTTGAATGTGGAGAATTTAAGTCTCTATAATTATTAGTTTGGGATTTCAGTCTATATATTTCTGTAAATAGTTGAGATAGATATCTTTTGAAAGAAAACAATATATGGCTAATATTAAAATTACTGCTTGATTATTGAGGTGTGTGATAAGTATTGACTGAAATAATTATACCTCTGTTTTGTGAGGAAGGTAAACCAAATGAATCGATTCCATGAATTGTACTATTTTGTTGTTCTTTGCAGAGTGTTTCAGATATTACAAGGATGTCAGCATTTATTTGAGTGTATAGGTCATAGATTTCTTTTTTTTTTTTGTCAACAATGTTTCCTTGGCAATTAGTTATTCTTGTTCAGTGCTGCCCTATTCATACAAAACCTTTCTGTGTGCCATAAGTCATGAGCTCTCACATACCTCATGGTCAACATGGTTCAGTGTCTTTCATATAAATCATCATGTAACAACTCTTCACCAACAAGAGTGAAACACATCTTCCTGATGCAAGTACATTACCTCTTCCCACATAAATACTTAAAAATCCCACATTGAAAAGATGAAGGGACCAGTAAAAGGGAAAGAAAGAATCATGCTTCAAAACCATACAAAAAACAATTAAAAGGTGATCATAACAGATTATCATATGTGGGATACTGTACCACTTATGCAATGATATACTGTAGGGCAGAGAAATGGGTGGTAAAATGAAGAATATCGAAAACAGAGAGGATAATAGTTGGATAGGTATTCATACTACCAAATACCTCAATTTCATAGGTGACAATAATGCATGTGAGTGTAAAAAAAATGTACCCAAAAGTGCAGAATGGCTAGGGCATGCTGTACCATAAATGATCAGTCAACTAATCCACATTCCAGCCACCAAGAACCAGCTTCTATGAAAGTTGCAAATGCAAGTACTATCCAAAATCCAGTAACTAGAAACTGACACCCAAACTAACACCAGCAAACATAACACTCACCAATCTGTGAACAGGACTCATCATAGCAAGATGATAAAATGTTTGACCAATCTGGGAACTTGACATTAGGATGATCTGAATAATAAAGTTGTTCCTCTGTTGTTAAATATCCCACTCAAAACAAATCAGAAAGGAACCATTCCTAGCACAGTAACATCCTGAATATAAGAAAATCTTCAAGGGACAACACAAGAGGAAGGACTATAGTAACCTGCATGATTATTTACTGTGTTATACAACAAAGTAGCAGTAGAGATTAGTCTAACTAAGTGAAGGAACAAAGACACGTGCAATATATGTGTGAGGACTTATGTTGACTGGCCCAGCAATAAATCCAAATCTGTTTATGTTATATCAATTAGTGTAGCATAAAATCATAGCTCATAATCCATATTCAAACAATATATCAGGTTTTAAGTTATCAATTTCATAAAGCAATATTTTTAAAAAAATCTTCAATCTCTCCTTGTGTGTGAAACATATTTTCTCTAGGCATGTCTCTTCTCTCTTTTAATCATCATTCCTCCAATAAATACAAAATTTTACTTAAATTTACAAAACTGTCATTGCTCAAACAAACCTGAACTTTATTGATAGACCTTAAATATGTTTGATAACAGAGCTATCAAATAGAAAATTTTCCCTCTTGCTAAACCTGCCTAGCATATCTGTTTTAAGATATGCTAATAATTCTTTTTGTGTGTAATTCTATATTATGTAAAACCAATACAAAGCCAATATTTTCAACTATCAAATGGCATATTATATCACATTGTTTTCTGAATGGGAAATTGTCAACTTCTCTGTTAATACAAGTTTCATTCCAACAGGAAGAATAATTGCTAACTCTGATAAATTATAACAGCTACTGTTGCATAATTATAAATCCATAGAAATTGTGATAGTTAAGGAAAATTGTCTTTTGTTTTTACCTGTTATTATTCTATGTTCTTTGGTGCATTATTTACTTCAATATAAATTATTTTTTGCATTACTGCCTTCAGTATAAAAAAAGGTAAGGTTAAGTGACATCAACAATCAACATGTTTCATGTTTATTCTTCATTTTATTATTATAAAAAAACTAAAAAATATGGAAGTGTTTAGGTAAGATTAGACAAAAATAAAAAATAATAATATATGATAATAAAAATGTTTCAAAAAGCATGTGCATGGGCAGCTCATAGAATAGAGATTTATGTGAGAGGAGGTAATGTACCATAATAAACATCTTAATACTTAGTCTTTTTTCTATAATTAAGTTCTGGAGATAAAGGGTGTGACAGACATATATTTGGCCATTATATACACACATTCAAACTGTGCAAGTTGACTTGAACAAATTTACAGTAAATAGTAATTATAATTTTATACTTACATGATGAATGAGAATTTTTCACCTCACAAAACTAAATTAGATATACAATTGAAAAGTTACAGAAACACACAAGTAAAAAATACACAATTAATTTCCTTTATTAAAAATAGTAAGAAACTGCACTTATTTTTTGAACAAATTTCTTTAGAAGTTTCAAAGATATGAGCTAAATAATATCTGGATCATTATAATATCGATTAGTTGGTTGGTTGATTTAGTGTTTTATGGCACAAAGTAGCTAGGCTATCTGTGACAAACACCCGGTAAAAAGTTAAAAGTAAATTTACTAAAATTCATTAAAGGAAATTAAGGTAAAACAAAAAATTTAAAAAACATAAATCAGATAAAACCAATGTATACATCTAGTCTATAACTTTAAGATAAAAATTTCACTAATACAAGCTGTAAAGGACTTTCTGTAGCATAATCGTTATTATCATAACTCACCAGGAAGACTAACAAGTAAGTACAAAAACAACCTTCAGTCATGTGAAGCTGGCCTTTAAGTCCTGATTCCAAGTTATTTGACATTACAGTCATTTTCAAAAAGTAAAGTAATAAAAGTTGCAAAAGACTTAAAGCAAAATTTAATTAATAACTCACCAGGATAACTGACAGGTAGATCACCAATAGTTGACCTTTCCAGTCCTGGTTTTGAGTTATTTAATGTTTCGGCCATTTTCTAATTAATAATCAAATTAGATGGACTTAAAAATGTCTAATGTATAAATTAAGAAACTTAAATAGCATTAAAAAGATTAATGGCCTTAAAAAAACTAAAAACATTTCCAAGATGGACGGTATTACCATCATCAATAACACTGTCTAACGTTATGGACAAACCTTGGGACAGAACATGTTTAAAATGGTGCCTGAGTGTTACACAGACTACACACTAGTGCATCAGTTTCAGATAAAAGGAAATGATCAGTTAAAAAACTGTGACTAATGCATAGTCTAATTAGAATAACTTCCTCTTTCTGATCCTTACAGAAGCAAGATGGCCAAAGTCTAAAAGAGTTTTATTTGAAAAAGCTTGTCATCGCGTTGTTCACTCCTAGTTCAATGCTAGCTGGCACAGAACCAAGCCTTGAATATAGGACCATAGTCCCTGTACAGAAAAGCTGTAGAGAGAATTCTGCATGCAACAACCGAATCACAACAAACCATGGCAGAGCCACACAGTCACCTGATTTTGAACCATCTGTATAAATAGGAATGGAAGTATGGCTCACCAAGGTAAAAAACACAACCCTAGGTGGGATGCTTTTGTAAGGAATGAAGTTACGAAGCACATAGTGAAGACTCTATAAGTTTTGAACTGGAGAAGTGCAGAAAGCCTCTGTGCAAAGCCAAAGCTCTTGATGACAAATAGGGTCCAGAATCATTAAGGCCGATGGTCTGGCAGATCCATAAATCAGTGATCCATGGTCGAGTTTCAATTGAATAATGGCACAATATATCCTTAGCACAGAAAATCAGTTTGCTCCCCAAGTGGTGAAAGAAAGGACACAGAAGATGTTCAGTGCTCTTGTACATTTGACCTGTAGCTGCTTGCTGTATGGTATAAAGATCAGCTTGCAGTCAAAGATAAGCCCCAGGAACTTTGTCTCTGGGACTACAGGCAGCACAACTTCACCAATACAGAGTTCAGTATCAAAGTTAATACCCTGTTGAAAGCATAAGTGCATACAAATGGTTTTGAAAAGAGAGAACTTAAAACTGTTAGCTGTGGTCCACTTTATTAAATGATTGAGTGCAGTTTGTAGCTGCCACTTAATATACTTCATGTTTGATGACTGACAGGAGATGTAAAAGTTGTTGACACAGAGCCTGTTTGCAATAGTGAGAGGGAGATGTTCAGTGAGGGAGTTTATGCTATAAAGTGTGACATTCAAAACACAGCCCCTGAGGGTCTCCAAGTTTCTGCAAGTAGGATTGGGAAAGTGTCAAACCCACATGAACTCGGAATCTACTGTCCATTAAATAATTTTTAATAAAAATGGGCAAATGGCCTTGTGACCTACATATATGGTTTTGCAAAATACCATACCTCCATGTTGAATCACAAGTCTTCTCGATATCAAAGAATATTGATACAATATTATGTTGTTTGAGAAAGGCTTCTCTGACTGATGTTTCACATCAAATCAGTTGGTCCATGGTGGAGCTCTGTTATTGGAATCCACACTAGGTTGGTGAGAGAAGATTGTTTCATTCAAGGAACCAAACAAGATGAGCATAAACCATCCTCTCTGAGGTCTAACAGAAACAGCTCAAAGCAATTGGACAGTAGTTTGAAGGAATCTTGGTATCCTTCCCAGGTTTAGAGAAAGGACATCAGGAAAAACATTCTCCTGCAAAATCTGGTTAAAAATAATCAGAAGAATAGCAAGAAAAGTAGAAGATAGATGGCGCAGCATGTCATAGCGTATATCGGTCAAAGAATGTCAAAATGTTGTTCGCTTCTCTATGTAGAATTTTCTCAACTCATACCAGCCATTTTTACATAATAATTCAAGACATTTCAAAGTAAAAAGAAAAATAACATTCTCTCACATAAAAATGTCTTTCAGATACATGGTTGTCTCTCTGTACGACTAAGAGCTAACACCTAGAGTAGAACTTCTATGAAATTTTCTTGGTAACTTACAAACTCACACTCATATACATATCTACAAGTACTGAACCAGTTTATGATGAAACTGTTACAATGCTGACAATATAATGGGTTCATAAGTTGTACTTCTGAATAACAAGTTCATAATAGAATTTTCACTAAGTAAAATCTTGTTACTTTGATTCTGGAACAAACTTAATTATCCAAAAATAACCAAGTAAATTTTGAACTAATGCAAAGAACTACTACTTCAAAAACAACTTTGTTTAACATACTTCTAATTTTAAAAAAAGAAAAAAAGGTAAGAATATTAAACATTAAGCTATACTAAAAATGTGGTTTAACATGAAAACTTTTAAAAATGAAACCTCACCTTAGATAAGTAATAGTGTGTAATGAGTGGAACTATAACCAAAACCACAAGCAAGAGTCCAATAAGACGTGAAAGACGCATGGCAGTCAGCCAGTGGCAGAAAGAAGGTGTCTGCATAGTCCCAGTACTTGGCAAGTCAACTACCATCTTTATATAAGAATATTCTCACGTCTCTTGGCACATATGTAATTCTCCTCCTTATTAAAGATGATATCATCCTAGCTTCCTCACCAAAGCGATACTTCCTATAATTCCGATGTTTTAAGTTCTACATCTCTCAATTATGCTTCAATTATTCTATGCACAATTTGAAGCCTGTAAAAATATGTAGTTAATATAAAGTGAATATGTAAAATATTATCAAAACTAACATATTAATTTTTATGTTTCTTATTTTCATTTAAGTTATGAATGGTTTCAAGTTTTTTTTAATTTTTGAAAAATATATTAGCAAAAATATTTTAATTGTACAAAAACATATAAAGTAGTATACAAATTATCTCAAATATATTTAGCCAATTTAAAAACTTTCAAAGTTTTTTGTTACAAATAACAGAAATGCATTTCAATGATGAATATTTATTAAGCAATGTCCACACTCATCATAAATAACGAGTTAATCTGTGTCCTCCACCTATTGTATACAGCTTACACTATTCACTGAACTAAAAATGATATAATGTATGGAAAACAACTACTTGGAGCTTCAAAACTGTCCCTTAACACCTAAGAAACTTAATCCCACCTTTTGTTTTTCAAGAAATTATAAACATCCATTTTAAATTACTAGTCTCCACAATCCTACTGAAAGCCAGTAATTCCATAAGTAAATAAATCACATTATTTGTAAAATTAAGCTACCTTAACTTGATCCTACACTTTCTGCTTGTTTCCCCAATATAGAAGTCATGGCAGTTGTTGCATTGAATTTTATAAATTATGTTGATGTTGTGTTTGTCGGTGTAGTTTTTACAAAGTATAGACTTTAGTTTTGCACCTGATTTTTTAATAAATATGGTATTTACTGGAATGTCATGTTTTTGTTGTAAGCTTTTTTTTCAAATATTGGTTATTTTTTCACTGATACGAGGAACACATGAAATGCAGTAGTATAAAATTTTGTAGTTTGTTGTATCTTGGGATTTACTATTGTTTGTTCTTGATCTAGATGTGTACATATAATTTGTTTTCATGGTTTTATGAAGTGTTATTTTATTTTGTTAATTTCATTGTAATTTTATTGGGTGAGAATAGTTTTGTGGCTGTGTTTATTTGGTTTTTGAATATGCCAAGCTTTTGTTTTGTTTCATGTGCCAAGTCCCAAGGAATGTATAATCCAGTATGGGTGATTTTTCTGCAGATTTCTATTTTGAATTGTGTATCAGTTCAAGTTATTTTGAGGTTAAGAAATACTATTTGGTTCATTTTTTCCTGTTCTCAGGTAAACTTAATATTGGGGTGTACTACAGTTAATGTGGTTGAAAACCTAAGTATGTGTCTTGTAGATGGCAACCCAGCAATTGTATCATCAAGATGTTTATGAATATAGTGGTGGATTTAAGGCTGAATTGATTGCTTGAGATTCAATCTGTGTCATAAAAATGTTGGTTAGAAATGGTGACACAGGATTTGCCATACTTTTATTTGTAGGTAGTTTGGGTTATTGATCACAAAGTTAGTTTTGGTGGTAGTGAATTCTATAAGGGTTGCTAACTGGTTGCTGGGGGTGTGTATCAATGAGTTGGGGTTTTGGATATAAAGTTTTAAAGTTATCTTGCAGGCATCAGTTGTTTAGACTTCTGCAAAGAGAGAGATTACATCAAAACTGGCCATTAAGTCTTTACAATTTTGTTGATTAAGAATATATTGGAAGTTTTTAGTCTTTGAAAAAGGAGCCAGCTATTGTTTCATGTTTAAAAAATGTCCACACTACATATTTACCAAGATTGTAGTTAAATGATTCGTAGGTTTACATTATGGGTCATAGATGACAATCAGATATGTGGGGTTTGGAGGTGCTGTATAGTTGTGGTGTGCATGAGTCAATCTTTCATAGGTGAGAATAAATGTTTTCTGAGATTATGTAGGTAATTTCATTTGTAGTATTATTTTGTTTAACTGGTTTTCATGTGTTTTTGTTGTATTTGTGTTTAGCATTTTAGATTTGTTTGTATCTGACAAGATGTTCATATTTTGAATTATTCATTTGTATTCATTATAACTATAGCATTGTCTTTATCTGCTTTTAGAATTTTGATGTTGTTGTCTTGTTTTAAGTTGTTTATAGAATTAATATCTTTTTGTGTGAGATTTCTTTTGTGTGAAATTATGTTGATAGTTTTGTGTAAAAAACATTGAAAAAGTTGTTTACACTGCTTTGAGCTATTTCAGGGAAAGAGATATTTTCAGTTCTATCTGGAAATATGGGTTGTTGGTTGTCAGTGGAATTACTGTTGAGGTTGTCTTCTTCTGGTGATTGGGTTTATTGTTTTGTTGGTGTTTTCACTCCACTGAAACTGAAAATATCTATTCACCGGAAAGACCTCCAAACAGTATCTTAAACAGCTTTCTCAAAGAATGTTCACACAAAACTGTCAACAGTAAAATCTATAAAAAATCTCTTACACAAAGATATTAATCCTATAAACAACTTAAAATTCTAAAAGCAAATAAAGACAATGCTATAGTTATAATGAACACAAATAAATACATTCAAAAAATGAATGTCTCTTCAGATACAAACAAATTTAAACTACTAAACATAAATCACACAAAAACACATGAAAACAATTTAAACAAAAATACTACTACAAATGAAAAAAACCAACACAATCTCAGAAAACATTTATTCTTTCCTATGAAAGACCAACTCATGCACACCATAACTATACTGCACCTCCAAACCTCAAAAAGATGATTATCCACCATGAATCATTTAACTACAACATCAGTAATTATATATCGTGAGGCATTTTCGAAATATGTAACATCAGCCAGCTCCTCAGAACTTTATATCCAAAACCCCAATGTATTGATACACACTCCAGTAACCAATTAGTAACCCTTATAAAACTCACTGCCACCAAACCTTTATGTTCAATAGCCAAAATTACCTACAAATAAATGGCCCAAGTATATGAAATCCTGTGTCACCAGTTGTAACCAATATTTTTATGGCAGATATTGAATCACAAGCAATTAATTCAGCCTTACACCCACCCTTATATTGGTACAGGTATGATAATGATATAATTGCTATATTCACATCTACAGAACACACAGTTTTTTCAATCACATTAACTAAACACACCCCAACATTAAGTTCACCTGAGAACAGGAAAAAATGAACCAAATAGCATTTTTTAATCTCAAAATCACTAGAAATGATACAAAATTCAAAACAGAAATCCACAGAAAAATCATCCACACTGGATTATACATTCGCTGGGACTCGGCACATGAAACAAAACAAAAGCTCAACATATTAAGAAACCAAATAAACACAGCGACAAAACTATGCTCACCTGATAAAATTAACAATGAAATTAACAAAATAACACTTTATCAACATCAACAAATTTCCTCACAAAAACATGAAAAAAGTATATGCACACACCTAGATCAACAATACATCCTATGATACAGCAAACTAGAAAACCTCATACTGTTGCATATCATATGTTCCTGATATCAGCAAAAAAAATAACCACCCTTTAGAAAACTTATAACAAAACACAACATTCCAGTAAAAAACAAATTCATTCAAAAACCAAGTACAAAACTGAAGTCTGTACCATGTAAAAACTACAATGACAAACACAACACCAATTTATAAAATACAATGCAACAACTGTCACAACTTCTTTTTGCAGAAACAAAAAAAAGGAAACTAGGTTCAAAGAAAACAAAAAAACACCTTCACATATTTTTGAACAATGCAAATCAAATAAACAGAACATAACCATAGAAAACACCCAGATATTAAGCAGGGAAACAAATATAAACAAATGCAAAATCAAAGAATCCCTACTTATACACTGACTAAGACCAAAATTAAACTAATATGAAGGAACACTATTATATGTATACTAATTAATAACCTAACATTTACCTGCAATGTCCCCTACAATCCCATACCTGTTTATACTCTCATCCTTAAGACGTGTCCGTCAATGGTCACATTCAAACTCTCTTTCTTAACCTGAAAATGGCCTTGGAAAGGTGAAACATTGTTTTCTCCTTATCAATAAGCGCCAGCCATTCTGAGATACATTGGGCTTATCTGATTGGTTTCAAGATTAATTAACTTTGAAATCAAAAGAAAAGACAAAAAAAAAAAGAATTATAACGATTTCCACAAATGAAACATTTTCATCACATACAGCATTTGTACTGATTGTACAATACCTATACAAATAAAAGATTGAAATGAATTTGCTAAGCTTATTATATGTTTTTTTTTCAAGAAATATTATTTTTTTTTAGTATTTTACCATTTAGCTGTTGCAGATTGCAACTGATTGAAAAGATTAACCAGATATTTTTTTTCCCTTTTTCATTTTAAATCTAAAATGGTTTGAGCTCAAACCAAAGTTAGCAAAATTTACACGACTTTGTAGAAATGTTATTTATTTCCTAACACTAACTCATGGAAGTAATATCTCATATTGATTTGATAAGACCAAACAAAATAATTTGATACTTAGAATTCAACCACACTTACATCTATTGATTGTTCTAATTGCCACTGGGGGTTTTCTGATACAAAACTACATTAATTCCTTAAAAATCCCAATAAATGCTGCAATTCAACCTCTTTCTCAGGGAAATAAAGGATGAGCACAAAACTTCCAAAGAGGCTTATCCAGTGACCAATAAGATGAAACTATAGTCTCTTTGAACTTACATACCATGTTCTGTAATTACAATCTAAAATCCTATAAGCCCTACAAATAACAACAAACTGATGGTTTAATCAACATACCAAGATTATTTTATTCTAAAACTGTTAAGATTATTCCCATAAAAATTATTACACTTTGTTTCAAGTATAATACACCACGTTAATTACCTTGCATTTATTACAACTAAAAGTTATCTACCATTTATTTGTGCAATTCACAAAACAATAAGATTGTTTGTAAAATAGTAGTATCCTCATTATAGACAGTAACAAACCAAGACCTTAATAAATCAGCAAATATAAGCAACTTGCTGATTCCTCTTTCATCTGTGTAACAAATGTAAATAAACAAAGGACAATAGTCCTAACACTAAGCTCTGAGGTACCTCACTTCTGATACTAATCCAGTTTAACTGAACTCCATTTATAACCTCTGCTTTCTTCAATCTAATCTAGACATTTTTAAAGCAATGAGTCAACTTATTCCCCCTTTATATACTACACACACACAAACATACATTTGTGTGCCCTGTCATAAACTGATTTCTAAAAATCCACACACACCAAATCTATACCTTTACCCACACCTACATAAGCACTAACCTCTTTAAAAGAAACAAAAAATAGCAGTGGACAACAAATGATGTTGACTACTCAAAGTTTTAAATCAAATATAATTAATTTGAAAATACTCTGTTACAATATTTTGAAAAAGTTTTCCCACTACTGATGAAAAGCTAATAGGCTCTTGGGAAAATTTTATCTACGTGCTTGATGGAAAGGAGAAACATCTGATCTTCTATCCCCTGCCCACTATTCAAATATTTATGTAAAACTAATCAGGATAAGGAATATTGCTTAAATATTCATTATTAGTAGCTAAAGAAGTAAAATATAGTAGCTAGCAATCTCAAATCAACAGAAACGAGTCATTTATTATTCCTCAAAGTCGTTACTCTCATTGTAACATTCTACTTACTTTCTACGTATTAACAAAATAACTTACTGTCAGTTTTAAACTTTCAATCAACTTTTGTCCTGTTACCCTTTTAAATGTATGATGTCCTACTTGATCAACACTTTTTATCAATAATTTCTTTAGTATTCCATCACAATAGTAAAACAGTAAATTTAAACTTCTTACATTTGTAATGCTTTTCATTACTTTAATTCCTTATATTCTTTGCAAGATAACCTGGTGTTTTACTTGCTGATATGATCTGCATCTTATAACATGTAAACCTGTCTGGATCATTCAAATTTGCCAAAATTTATTGATATCTTCAAATTATGAAGTTGATGAATTCACAATAGATAATACATGTTGCATCTCCTCAATTGGTTTTTCAAATTTGTACTCAAGTTCTTGTTTCTGACCTGCACATGCAGTAAAACGTAAACCTAATTAAGCAAAGATCATTTGTTCCCAGGTCTTTCCAAATTTCCACCCTCCACCATGTGTACATTGAAAGATAATAAATTTAAAACAGAACTATTCTTAGTAGGCTCCCAGATCAATCTGTAAAGAAAATCATCCTGAACAGTTTCTGGAAAACAGCTCCTTCATGGTTTGACTCTAAAATTTCCCAATCTATATACTTGATGTTAAAATCCAAATTAATTAAACCTCATTGTCAAAATCTTAATCTAACTGCAAATTTTCGAACTGATCCCATCTATTTAATCTGATGGTCTGTCACAAATTTGAATTGAAAGCCTTCTTCTACATCCAGCAACAAAACACAAATGGGTTTAACCTCTTTGGAATTGTATTTGCAATCCTGAAATTCAACAGGATGTAACTCACATTCTTCATATAAAGCTGCTTCTACCCCTATTGAATAACCTGTAACTGCAATAAGTACTGTAACTGTGTATCTCAAAGAAATTTCTTTCAGCAAAATTGTCCATATCTAAGTAACTTTCAGTTATCTCCATAACATAAAAAATATTTCATTCCAACTAGTTAATATAAGGTAAGGCATAACAGCTGGTAATTTATTAGAAAGTAAATCAATAAAATTAGGAAGTACCCATCTCTTGCACTGCATGTGCACTGTAAAAAAGAAAAGTTTCACAAAAAATACTTTATTCTTGAGTAAAATTCAATACATGTTGATAGCAGAAAACAAGTTTCACTAGATTTAAAGTTGAGGGCTTTCAGTTAAAGCTACATAAAGTACATTCCAAACTAATTCATGTGTAGGTAGCATTCCATATGTCAATACAGAAAAGGCTTAATGTCATGTAATTTTTTTGTGATATACAAGATTTTTGAATTTTTTCTCCATACCTTTTAAAATAAAGTCTACAATGATTGAAATAAATTCTACTCACTTTACTGATCTACATTACAAATATAAACTGGTCAATGAAATGATAAGTTTCATAAATTATTATTTTAAACTCATTCAACAACTTCAATCAACAGAAAAAAAGAAATTTATTCCTAGAAATTATAACCAATTATACCTTCAAAACAATAACTTCATTTATTAGTATTTACTTTACTGGATTAATAGAAGATCTTAACGTCTTTGCCCTAAACTAAACCAAAATACTTTATCAAAAGTATTTAAAGTGATAATGAGTTACTTGGCTCTTTTATGCTGTCCCATTTTCAACTAAAAGCCTACTATAAATACATGCAGAATAACATATATTCAGCCCTAATCTCAGAAATACTTACTCCAAAGCAATTCCACATTAATAATGAAAAAATTAATGAATTTTACTTTCATATCAATTCTAGATCTTAATATTTATGTAGATTCTTCAATACTGTTTTTGTACAACAAAAACTGTTTGAGAATACATTTTGGAATGAAATAACTAAAGCCACCATCATAAAATAACTGCTCAATAAGATATTCATTGTTCAAAACATATTTCATAAGCTAAGAATTAGATGTACAGAAATAAACTGAAAACCGTGTCAAGAAACTATGATGTACAAAATTCAGTTTCATGATCAAGTTATTGCCAAGTATCAAGTGTTGGAAGTCTGCTATTTCATAAAAGGTTTAAAATGATTTTTGAAACATTTCTTGCAGTATCAAAACATCAACAAAACATTTCTTTGTAAAAAAAAAAAACAGATCTTGTATATAAATGATAAACCAAGTAATATCATAAAATGAAAGAAGAATAAACACCCATTAAAACACTTAAAGTAACCAGTGGCAGATTTAAGGTTCTGTGGGCTCAGGGTATAATAAACTCTGTGGGCCCTACATCTCATGCAATTTTACATAGAATAAAATTATCAGTGGGCTCCCATTCAGACAATGTTACTAAAAGTAACATAAATTTAAAGTTACACTTGAATTACCATGTAATTTTGACTTTTTTTTGTAATACTAATAATTAAATTGTACCCAAAATAATTTAAACAAGGTCAAAATGTTGTTCTCTGGATTTGATTTAATGTTTCAGTGCTTCATAAATTAACAGAGTAACTAAACTAAGTCTTTTAAGCAGTTAGGAATATGATGGTTTACTTACTGTATGCACTTCATACAGTAACATAGTGTCCTGTCTTTAAACAATTAGGAATAGGATGATTCACTGGGTTATACTGAAGCTACAAATGTAATAATAAGAAAAATGAAACATACGTACCGTTAAGTAATCCTACAACTACTATACTAACACTATTAGACAATTACTATTTTAAGTACTTACCATTCAAATGAAGAGGCGATATCAAGTAATTAATAACTAGTCCCGTATAAGGTAAAAAGCCTAACAGTATCTGCAATTTACTTTTCAACTTGATAGATGAATACGAATAGTAGATGAAATTTGAATTACAAAAAGAAAACTCGTTTTTGATTTTATGGTTATTTATTACTACGGATATCAGTTTTTCGGAATTTATCACTTTAATTAACTTTAAGAAAAAACAACAACAACATACAAATAAAAATCACTTTTTAAGGAAATCACACTTTTAAAACCACATTTGGAGTACAGGCCTTACACTAAACGTAACAAATGTTAACAGCCTATTTCTCATTTTATTCTTGTTTCGTTCACAACTAATCTACTGTTAGCTTGATCATAACCCTAAATTTTATAATTTTTTAAACTCTTCTGGTGGAGCACTGTGATTGACAGAGGATAAAATGCTTTACGTAGCCATTTTGTGCCAAAGATACAGATGCCGGGAATATTTCACCAGAATAAAACCTTGCCATTCTACTCTGTTAATATTTTCAGAAGTAATTGCTCACGTACGTGAGGTTACCTATTAGATTTTCTAAAATCATTTTAAAATGTTTAAAAATTATCTCTATATTTGTGGGGATAAGTTGATTTGTGAGATTAAAAAAATGGCTGGATTGTAGTAAAGGAGTTCAGTCAACATAGATTAATTTAATAAGTGAGGCTATTAATCGCTCACTGATAGACTTTTTACTTTTATTTTATTAACGTCAACGCAAGAGATGAAAGAAAGGTCATCAAATTGCTTACAATTGTTGATAATGTTGAGTGAGGTCTTGGTAATGCTGTCAGGAGTTGGGTGCAATTCCTTCACCAAAGTGGTGTGTGTTTTCTTATAGCAAAGCAACATCAGGCTATCCGCTGAGCCCACCAAGAGGAATCAAACTCCTGATTTTAGCGTTGTAAATCCGTAGATGTACCTATTTTAAATCATTCTGTGTATTATAATTTACATCTGACAAGCTTCCTATTTATTAGATTACATATTTCAATTTAAAATAGTCTAAAACTGAGTTAAATTGTAATTTATATTTAGAAGCTAATTGGATGTAGACATGTATAAAATTTATAATAGTTGCCAACAATCTGACTTATTAGCACAATTACATCTAAATATACAAAACAACAATACAGTTTAAAATAACGGTTATTACAAATAATGATTTACATACAAATGATTTATAAACTTACAAACAATACTAAGTTTTATATCTGAATTGAAAATGAATATTTTATTGATAGTTCACGATGAGCGAATTAATTTTGAGATATATATTTACACTTCGCTAAGGCTATCTAGGTAGCTGTCTATTTTTGGCTGGCCTCACGTCGTTTAAAAGCTGACTTTTCTCGTAGAAATATACTCTTCAAAAAAGAAACGCAAAAGGAATATATTTGTTATTTTAAAGAGAAATATATGTAATAACGTTACAAGCTCAGAGTATGTGATTGTCAGACCAAAATGACAATAAAAGTTGTGCACTTTGAAAATGGAGGAAAACATCGGATTTTTCGCCAAAACGCATTTGTGTCCAATAAATTTCTTTGAGAGATCTTCATGTTCTGCAAGTGCAATATGTGCAAAATCTCTATAAAAGTGACGGGTTCTCGGTTTCCATAGCTCAGTGTTAAGCCACCGACACGCAATACAGTTACGCCAAGACTGACTGCTGAAGCACAACGTAACAACGCCATAGGTTGCTTGGAAGCAGGCGAATCCCGATCAGATATTGCCAGAGCAGTGAATGTCCACCCAAGCATCATCACAAGGCTATGAAATCATCACCAACAACATGGATCAATTTGTGACCGTTCAAGATCTGGCAGACCTCGTGTGACCACGCTCGCACAAGATCGCTACATCTGGTTACGTCACCTTCGGGATAGGACCGCCACTGCGATGTACACTGCCGCAACCATTACAGGGCTGCGTAGGATTTCCGATCAGACCATACGCAACCGTCTACGAGATGCAAGAATCCGACCTCGACGTACAGTCAAAGGCGTCATCCTCACCCAGCAACATCGTCAAGCACGGCTGCAGTGGACTCGAGCACAACGGGTATGGCCTCATCGACGATGGAGGCATGTTTGGTTCAGCGATGAATCACGTTTTAGGCTTCGTAGACAGGATGGAAGGACCCGTGTTTACTGTCGCCGAGGTAGACGTTTTGCAGCAAACTGTGTGCAGGAAGTTGACAGATTTGGTGGTGGCAGCGTCATGATGTGGGTTACCATCGCCTACAATGCCAGAACAGACCTTTTGCACATTCGAGGGAATCTTACGGCTCAACGATACGTCGACGAGATTCTTAAACCCCATGTGCAGCCCATCATCGTGAACGTCAACGACTTTTTTCAACATGACAACACCCATCCTTACAGAGCCCGACTCACCACTGTTTTCTTGAGACATCATAACATCAACGTTCTTTCCTGGCCCTCCAGATTACCAGATTTAAGCCCCATCAAACATTTTTAGGACGAGTTGGACCGACGTCTGCGACGGCGACAACCTCAACCGCAGACTCTACCTCAGCTTGCAGCAGCTTTGCAGGCTGAGTGGACAGCCATTCCACAGGATATGATTTGTCATCTCATCGCTTCCATGGACAGGAGATGCCAAGCAGTTATTGATGCTATGGGGGTCATTCTCGTTATTGACGTTGAGTGACGTTAAACGTCAACTAATGAACGTGGACTTCGCCTTTGCAGAATTTGAATGTTCAGCAGTGAATGTGCGAAGTTTTACACATGTCATACAGAACTACCTAGAATAAACGTGTTAACAATATGTCTCAAATATTGCCTTTTGCGTTTCTTTTTTTGAAGAGTATACTATCGTCCAATGTTAATTCACTAAAGTTAAAGGGTGTGTAATGGTCGAAATATATAAACGTTCTTTTTTCAATTATCTATAGTTTTTCAATTAACAAGCGTTAATCACAGTTAGAGTTTACGAGCTTTATAGTATACTACGTTAGTATTAGTAACCGTAGAGAACCAACAATATAATCTCGGCAGATCGATTTGTAAACTTTATTGCGAGGTTCTCGAAATCAGTGATAACGAGGAAACCCACTTGTATAGAAAAATAAATATGCAAAACGGTTGGTTTGGGTTGAGAAAATTTTTATGAAGTGGAGCGAACAACGTTTCGACCTGCTTCGGTCATCATCATGTTCACAAAGAAAGAAAGAGGTAACTGACCAATAGTTGACTGCATGTTTAAAGGGAGATATGTAACTGAATGTAGGAATGTAGAGGGCGTGCTTAGATGTTTGAATATATATATATATATATTTCATATAGGTATAAAAGTTTTCCTGTGTATTGGTTTATTTTTGGATTGAGTTGTTGTGTAAGTAAGGCTTCTTTAATTTTGTGTTTGTTCATGCTTGTTTCTTTGTTTAGTATTTGGGTGTTTTCTATGGTTATGTTTTGTTTATTTGGTTTGCAGTGTTCGAAAACGTGTGGAAATGAATCTGGTTTCCATTTTTCTGCTTGTTTCTCCAATATAGAAGTCGTTGCAGTTACCACATTGTATTTTATAAATAATGTTGGTGTGTGTTTATCAGTGTAGTTTTCACACAGTCTAGATCTTAGTTTTGCCCCTGGTGTTTGAATAAATTTGATATTAACTGGAATGTCGTATTTTGTTATCAGTTTTTGACAAATATTGGTTATTTTTCTGCTGATGTCGGGAATATATGGTATGCGGCAGTATATGGTTTCGTGATTTTTTTAATTCGTGGGATATATTTACTTTTGTTAGTTGATTTTGCTTTCTGTCTAGTGTGTGCGTATGATGTTTTCTACAGTTTGTGGAAGAAACTTAACGATGTTGATGAAGTATTGTTTTATTTTGTCTAATTCGTCGTTAATTTTATCTGGTGAGCATAGTTTTATGGCTGTGTTTATCTGGTTTCTTAGTATGTTGAGTTTTTGTTTTGTTTCATGTGCTGACTCCCAAGTCCAGTATGGGTGATTTTTCGGTGGATTTTTGTTTTAAATTGTGACTATTGATTCTTGTAATTTTAAGGTTAAGAAATGATATTTGATTGCTTTCTTCCTGTTCACATGTGAAGTTAATGTTGGGATGTACAGAGTTAATGTGATTGAAAAAATTATTTTGCGTTCTGCAAATCTGAATCCCGCAATGTCTTCTACATATCTGTACCAATATAGTGGTGGATGTAATGTTGTGCTAAGTGCTTGTGTTTCAACTTGCTTCATAAAAATATTGACTAGAATTGGTGATACTGGGTTGCCCATGCTTAGAGGATTTTTTCGTATATAGTTGTGGTTGTTGAACATGAAATTTATATTCATCGTGGTGAATTCTATGAGGGTTGCTAATTGGTTGTTGAGAATGTTTATTAATGGGGTAGGTTCTCGGATATAGAGGTCTAAGGTTATCTTGCAGGCTTTAGCGGTTGGGACTTCTGTAAAGAGTAATATAACATCGAAACTGGCCATTAAGACTTTATGAATAAGTTGATTAAGATTAGACTTGAAATTAAAAGAGTCTTTGATGAATGAGCTGGCTGATGTTACATATTTGGAAAATGCCCATGCTATGTATTTATCAAGATTGTAGTTAAACGATTCATATGTGGACAATATTGTTCGTAATGGATAATCCGGTTTATGAGGTTTGGTGATGTATATTTGTGGTGTTTGTGAGACGGTCTTGCGTAGATAGGAATAAAATATTTTTGAAATTTTTTTGGCTTTTTTAATTTTTAGTAATATTTTGTTTAGTTGCTTTTCGTGTGTCTCTATTAGATTTATGTGTATTGGTTTAAATGTGTTTGTGTCTGCTAAGATGTTTTTCATTTTTGGATGTATTCATTCGTGTTCATTATAACAATAGCGTTTCCTTTTTCTGCTTTTAGAATTTTAATGTTTTTAGCTTGTTTCAGGTTTTTAATGGAATTAATGTTTCTTTTTGTATGGTTGTTTTTTAGTTTTCTGTTTTGTGAAATTATGTTGATGGTTTTTTGAGAAAATTATTTGAAAGAAATCGATTAAGATGCTGTTTTATATGTTTCTGGAAAATATTAATTTTTAATTTTTTCTGCGAAGTTTACTAGTTGGATGTCAATAGAATATTTGGAATCGTGGTAATGATGGCTTTTTTCCATGTGTCGGGGTAGTAACCAGTTGTTAGTTAGACATTCATAATGTTTGTGAGGTGTTGTTATAGGAAAGTAGAGCCTTTCTCGAGAATAATATTTGGTATTTGATCATGTCCAGATGAAGTGTTTTTCGAGTTTTTAATGTTAATTTTAAGTTAATCGATGGTAATTTTGTTGTTGATTGAACTTGAGTATCTTTCTAATGTCTCGTCAGAGAATTGTGATGAATGAAGACTGATTTATGCTTATGAAGTTGTTGACATGTTGTTGGTGTTGTGTGTTAAAGTCGACAGAATTTAAGTTATCGAAGGAGGATTCGTAGTAGTCGATTGATAGCTCGGCTTTCTCCGAGTTCGACTTTGCGATTATGTTGTTGTGTTGAAGCAAGTAATTTGTGTTTTTTGTTGGAAAAAATACTTTTAATTGTTTTCCAAAATTCTTTTAGATCGTTTTTGGTTTCTTCCAAGTTTTTACAAAAGTTTTGCCAATTAATTTCTTTTGTTATTTTAACTTGTTTAAATGGCCTGGCATGGCCGAGTGCGTTAAGGCGTGCACTCGTAATCCGAGGGTTGCGGGTTCGCGCCCGCGTCGCGCTAAATATGCTCACCCTCCCAGCCGTGGGGGTGTATAATGTGACGGTCAATCCCACTATTCGTTGGTAAAAGAGCAGCCCAATAGTTGGCGGTGGGTGGTGATGACTAGTGGTCTTACACTGCAAAATTAGGGACGGCTAGCACAGATAGCCCTCGAGTAGCTTTGTGCGAAATTCCAAAACAAACAAACAAACAAACTTGTTTAATTTTTGCTTTTGTTCTGGCCCCCCCAGTGGCTCAGCGGTATGTCCGCGGACTTATACGCTAAAATCCGGGTTTCGATACCCGTGGTGGGCAGAGCACAGATAGCCCATTGTGTAGCTTTGTGCTTAATTCTAAACAACCAACCAACCTTTTGTTCTGTTAATCTGTGTTTTGATGAACGGATCATGTGTTATAAAGTGTGTTCGTTTTAATTGCCTATGTTTGAGTATTAGTGTATGAATTTCCGGTGTTAAAGTCCAGTGATTATGTGAGTGTTTTTTCTTTGTTTTATGGATTGGATTTTTAATGGATTTGTGTATGGCTTCTGTTACTTGATTAGCATAGTTGTCTAATTCTGTTTTGTTGTTAGCATGTTCAGTTGAGTAGGGTAGATAGGAATTCAGTGAAGCGTTAAACGAGAACCAATCTGTTTTGGTGTACATGTACACTGAGGGAGTCACGTACCTCGCAGCAGGGTGGCGCGGGTGAATTATGCAAAAAATGGAGAAATGGTCACTGGTGATTTCATCATGTACACTAAAGTTAGAGATTCTGTTTACTGTTTCCTTTGGAGCTAGGATGAAATCGAGTCTGTCGTATGAGCTGTTAGCGGCTGAAAAGTATGTAGGTGTGTGGTCGTTTATTAGGTGCATGTTGTTTGCAGAAAGAAAGTTTTTTTATAATTGACTCTCTATGTGTGTTTTTGTTTCCTTTTAATTCTGTCCCGATGATAATTGGTTTTGGATTACGATGAACACATTTCTGTAAGAAGTTAATGTCAATGTCTTTTGAAGGTGAACAATATAAGGCTAGGATTGGGATTGTTAGCCGGTTGTTAAAAAGTATGTTACAAAATATGGTTTCATTTAAGCTTGATTTAAAAGTATTTTCTGCAGCGATTAGATGGGATATTTCTTTCTTGAAATAAGCTATTATACCTCTATTGTTTTCGAAATAGGGTATACTGTGTGTAATGATTCGGGGGGATTGTGGTGTTTTGTTTCTCTGTGCAAAGTGTTTCCGAAATTATGATAATGTTGGCATTTATATGTTTGTTTATGCTGTAAATTTTTGTTGTTTGCATCTTAGTTTTTCTAGCCGCATACCATATATTCCCGACATCAGCAAAAAAAAAACCCAAAAAAACCAACATTTGGCAAAAACTCGTAACAAAATACGACATTCCAGTTAATACCAAATATATTCAAACACCAGACACAAAACTAAGGTCTATACTATGTAAAAACTATACTGATAAACACCACACCAACATTATTTGTAAAATACAATATGATAACAGCCACGACTTCCCTATTGAAGAAACAAGTAGAAAAATGGAAACCAGATTCAAAGATCACAAAAGTCGTTTCCACACGTTTTCGAACACTGCAAACCAAATAAACACAACATAACTACAGAAAACACCCAAATACTAAATAAAGAAACAAACATAAACAAACGCAAAATTAAAGAAGCCTTACTTATACAACAAATCAAGCTCAAAATAAACCACTACAAAGGAACACTTTTATACCTATATTGATAAATCTAATCAAACATCTAAGCACGCTCTCTACATTTCTACACTGAGTTTGTTTGTTTGTTTGTTTACACAAATCCCTTCAAACACGTAGTCAGCTATCGGTCAGTTATCTTTTTCTTTCTTTGTGAACCTGACAATGACCGAAGAAGGTCGAAATGTCGTTCGCTCCTCTACATAAAGAAATTTTTCAACTCAAACTAACCGTTTTACACTTATATTTTGAGGTTCTCGAAATTTCAGTTGGTTGGCAATAATATTTTACTTATGCACACATTGTAAATTATTAATTCTTACATTTAATAACCATCTACAAATTTAGGGAATAAGCGAAAATTTTGCAATATATATTTAACTCATAATCTGAGGGTCGTAGATTCGAATCCCCGTTACATCAAACATGCTCGCTTTTTCAGCCGTAAAGGCGTTGTAATGTTCTGTCAATCTCACTATTCGTTGATAAAAGAGTAGACCGAGAGTTGGCGGTGAGTGGTGATGGCTAGCTGCCTTCCATCTAGTCTTACACTGTTAAATTAGGGATGGCTAGCACAGATAGCTCTCGCGTAGCTTTGCACAAAATTTAAAACACAAACAAACAACTATAAATATATATTTAAGTAAAACATAGATCGATATTGAAATAAATATCTGACAGCAATTCCGTTACAATTATAATAAATGCAAGATATTACATGTGAATTATCATAAGTTGACTTATGATGGAAATAGGCTTAATAGTGTTATGTGAGAAAGGTACCTTGCGTTTGGGTAGATCAGCTTTTTAAATTAAGTTCTTTAAGCAGTGTGTTGGGAGTTAAAGTAGAGAAAATGTTATTTTAGTTTGAATTTACAGAAATGCTCATTACCAGTCTAAAAAATACATTATCTGATTGTATATGTCACTGGTTATGTTTGTGTGCTTTATTATAGCAAAGTCACATCGGACTCTCTGTTAAGTCCATTGCACTGGTTAAACCTCATTTGAAGTATTTTATTCAGTCTTGAGCTCCTTACTTTAAATAGAGCATTGAATTGTATGAAAATGGTTCTGAGGCGGGTTACTATGTTGATATCTTGAAGGTAAAAATTATCATACCATGGCATTTTTAGATTTCTTAAACTGTTTTCTCTTTCAAAAAGGGGCCTGGCATGGCCGAGCGCGTTAAGGCGTGCGCTCGTAATCCGAGGGTTGAGGGTTCGCGCCCGCGTCGCGCTAAACATGCTCGCCTTCCCAGCCGTGGGGGTGTATAATGTGACGGTCAATCCCACTTTTCGTTGGTAAAAGAGTAGCCCAAGAGTTGGTGGTGGGTGATGATGACTAGCTGCCTTTCCTCTAGTCTTAAACTGCTAAATTAGGGACAGCTAGCACAGATAGCCGTCGAGTAGCTTTGTACGAAATTCCAAAAAAACAAAAATCTTTCAAGAAATGAAGACTTAGATTGTGTGTCATTCTTGTATTTCATTTTGTTAAGAGAACAGATAGCTCAGATGCATTATTTTTTCGACTGACTGGTGAAAAGACTGGAATAAGAAAATAAATATATAAATTTCAGTCAGTATTAGTCATTCTGAGGTTAGACAGTTTTACTTTTCTTACTGGGTGGCTGGTCTTTGAAATGAGTTGCTTTCAAATGTGGCGGATTTATTAAATTTAATGGAATTTTATGAACCATTTGATAACGGTTGGTTTTGAATTTTATGTTTGGTAATTTAACAGACTGAATAAACTTTGTATACAAATAGATACCTTGTTGTCCTTGAAAGATATATGTTAGGTTAAACATTTGAATTTATTTGACATAAAGGTATTTTTAATATGAACATTGTATACATAAACATACTGTTTCAGTCCAGGATGCTATTGATGTACTGTGTAATCCAGATTATTGAAAGATTTCCGATCTTCCTTCAAGTAAATCTGATGATGGAAAGTGTATTATATTTTCTACTGATGTGGCTTATCATGAAGACTGGATATATGGTGCAATTTCGTCAATATGCATGGGAGTTATAAACCTACTGTTCAAATTTCCTAAAGTAAGACAAATATGTTATGCCTTAAGACATGGAAATGTGTGTTATCGTCATTTCTTTACCTTAAATAATACTCAGACCAACTGTAATGGGTTACTTTATGACAGTGGTGACCATAATAAGGTTATAAAGAAACCTCTCGGCAGCAAAAAAGTAATTTGGATGGAATTTACTGTAGAACTTTTTCATCCACACTCAATGCAGTGATTCATGAAAAGCGAGACAAACTAAAGCAAGTGTACAGAAAATTGGCAACCTCACGGCAACAAAAAAGTAATTTGGATGGAATTTACTGTAGAACTTTTTCATCCACACTCGATGCAATGATTTATGAAAAGCAAGACAAACTAAAGCAAGTGTACAGAAAATTGGTAGGAAAGACATGTCTTCTGTGTCATGCACAATCATTATTGTTAAAGTCTTCAAAAAGAGAAAAACCCATTCGAAGTAAAAATATATTCTTAAGGCGGCTTGTATGGATATTAAAAGTTTAATTAAAACAAAATACATAACAACGTTTCGACCTTCTTAGGCCATCTTCAGGTTAACAAAAAGAATTTGAAAATTAAACAAATTAAGAAGGTCAAAAAGTTGTTTTGTAATTCATTTTAATTAATGTTTTAATACCTATACCAGCCGTCTTGAGATGATAAATCAATTTAAAAATGTCAAATGAAAACACCATTTGTATAGTAATGATGTATATGCTGCTTATGAAACAGCTTGTATGTATGTATGGCAATAACAGCTGAAGTCTAATTTTTTTTTGTAAACTTTAAAAAACCAAGCTAAGGAAATAAATTGAAAAGCATTGTCTCCAAACGTTCCCTTGATCTGTATTTGGGATACGTTACTAATTTTAATTGTGGCGATTTTTATGTTTATGTTTTTTTTTCAGACATACAGGTTTTAAATAGAGACCTATTATTCCCATTGCATTTTTCTTGCACAACAACAAAGAGATAGAAATACACTTAGCTTTCTTTGAACGTCTGGGAAAAGTATTTTCCTTTGTACATGAACTTTCGTTAATTATTCTTATTGACAGAGAGAAGTCTATCGACCTGGCAACCGATAAAATTTTCCTAAGTAGAAGAACTTCAATTGCTTGAATCGTATTCTTAAAGACATTAAACATTAGTTATGTAAACGATAAGGAACGAGAACTGATCGATAATGCTAAGTTAATAATGTTTCGCGCCTACTTAACTGCCAAAACCTGGAAAAATATCCCATAAAATATTCTAAGAGAAGAAGTTGCTGGAGCAATGGCTTTTATGAGTGTAACATACATAATATTCACGACATTATTGTTAAAAAAACAAGATGATGGCCTTAGAAGAAGCTTATGCTCATGCTTCTGGTAGTGGCGTATCGAACAATTCTTCAAAAAGCTCAATACACAACTTAAAAGAATGCTTGATTTAAAAAAAAAAATAAAATTAATGACTTATTTCTAGCTAGTGTACTTTTCCAATTTTTTTTATAAAGAGTTATGTTGTAGTCAGTGTGAAATGAGTGATTAGAATATTGAGGAAAAAAGATTGCAAAAGAAGTAAGGAAACAATTCATCATCCATCGCAAAACTTTTGGGTTAGTCTTTCACAATTTAATATTGGAATTGATCGTAACTTTAACACTTCCTCACGAATGAAAAGAGAAGTCTTTTTTAGGGGGAGGGGATAAGAATCCACGATCCTCACATTGTGAGTTAACCCTCTAACTACCTAGCCATGTAGAGCCGATAAAGAAAGCATAAAAGTCGCTATATTTGTCTTTATTTTCGTCAGTCGTTTGAGACAAATAAGTATATCATAGGCTTTTATTTTCTATGCTTTAAATGCTATGCATATGTATCTAAATATTTTCTACAGCACAACATTTCTGTTTTATTATTTTCAAACAAAAATTTCAGTTTTTAACGATCTTTCATTTTTCACATGATTCCATAATTTTTATCCTACTTTTTTGTCCTGTCGAATCACTAACTCATTGCACAGAAAAAAATATTATTGAGTAAAGGTAATCATTATATGGTATTCCGAGCAATATCTATCCATAATGTTTGTTTGTTTTTGAATTACGCGCAAAGTAACACGAGGGCTATGTGCACTAGCCGTCCCTAATTTTGCAGTGTAAGACTAGAGGGAAGGCAGTTAGTCATCACCACCCATCGCCAACTCTTGAGCTACTCTTTTACCAACGCATAGTGGGATTGACTGTAACATTATAAAGCCCCCACGGCTGAAAGGGGAGCATGTTTGGTGTGACCGGAGTTTGAACTCGCGATCTTCGGATTACGACTCGAACATCTTAACCCGCCTGGCCATGCTGGGTCTATTTGTCCATACACTTAGCTTGAATAACATGTATAAATATTTTGTTACAAATTAGTGAAAGTTTTTATAATTGAATAATTAACGTTTTATTGGCGATGAAAAATGTACAAAATATACATTTAATTAAATTATATCACTTTTTTTCAGGGTGATTTAAACATAAAGTCATATATTACATTGGTAAGATTGAGTAAGATATAGTCCTTTTGTTACAGAAAATATAATAATTTATTAATAAAAAGATTTGATCACCTGATCTAGTTGGATTAAATATTATACTGTTTTTATAGGACAAACTAATGATAAGAAAATATTACGTCCGTTTTTTGGAGTATGCCTTTGTAAAACGTGAAATAAAGTAAAATGCTCATTTAGTTCAGAATTAAACACAAATCTACACGGTTGGCTATTTTTGGTCTGCCCACCATGTGTTTCGAAACATGGCTGCTAGGGGTGTAAGTCTAAAGATATTTCACTGTATCACTGGGGAGCAGAAACCCGTATAAATTATTTTTGGACATAAAGTCGAATTAGTACATGTATTATTTCATAATAATCATTTTACTGATGATGTAAATTGTTGTATAAAGTTAAATTAGTAAAAGTATAATTTTTAATTATTGTGTGATATCGGTTTAAACAACAGAGATGTATTGAGAGCCTGATAAATGTATGTTTAATCATGCTACAATAAATAATATTTCATGTCGTTTGAAATGCTTGATTGATTAGTTTTAATCATCGTATCATCGTGTTTTTAGGATGAATTAATTACAATTGTATTAGTTAATTAACAGTTTAATATTTAAGTTATTGTATTATCCTTTTTAGGACAAATTAATTAGTCTTAATTATCCTTTTTGTTACAGTTTAATCATAAATAAATTAATTAATTAACTAATTATAAAATATTTGATTAATTAGTTTCAAACATTCTTTTTAGGACAATTCAGTTATGTAATTAATAATTAATTATTAAAATGAGATATGTATTATTTAGCGACTCCAAGTGGCATAACGGTATGTCTGCGGACTCACACTGCTACAAACATGGTTTCGATACCCATGGTGGGCAGAGCACAGATATCCCATTGTGTAGCTTTGTGTTTAATTCCAAACAAACAAAGCTCTATTGTTCTCTACTTTTAATACTATTATGTAATTATCCATCATGAGGACCTATTCACTCTTCTGTAACCACGCACCATCTGGTGCCAAAACGTGTAACTATGACCTTGCCATCTTTGACAACATTACCCTCTCTTCTCCCTAATAGCTTCTGTCTTCATTTATTATAACGGGATTTCACTACCGTATATGAAGTGCCTCCTTTATTATTTACATGCTCTTTAGTTAAATCTGTTTTGATTTCTGGTGGAAGAGAAATCGTGCACAAGATACATTCATCTTCAAATTTGTGCAGAATAAATCAAATTGAAGAAATATAAAACTCTATGAATATATATAAAAATAAGTCTAAATGTCTAGCTCCTATTGTGTATGCAGGAGAGGCTAAAATTGAAGATGGTGATGGAAGCTAGCCGTTGGACAGAGGATAGGGTCCTTTTATTCCCAGTGGATGGTATTCATTTTAAGGTTTATTAGTAGAATACGATATTAGTGACCAGGAGTAACTGCAGTAGGTCCTTATGTATATATAGTTATTCGAAAATCAGTTGTTGTTTTTCCATAATACAAAATAACTTTGTTTAAGCAAAACGCCATGTCTTTCAATTTCAATCATTGTTCCCCGATGCTGTGATTTTTCTATAACAATAAAAAAAATGTTTTTGGACTGCTGTCGTGATTAATAATAAATAGCACCTTACTTATGTACCTCAGTTGTTTCTATTATACACATAGATCAATAACACGTATTTCTAAATTATTATTTTTATGTGACACTAGATAAGTGTCCCAAAGGATATAATTTTTCTCGATTAATATTGACCCCCAGCGGCTCAGCGGTATGCCTGCGGACCTACACGCTAAAATCCGGGTTTCGATACCCGTGGTGGGCAGACCACAAATAGCCCATTGTTATGTATAAAGCGTTTGGAATGCCATGTCGTGTTGTGTTTGGATTTCCATATCTATCGGTCGAAATTTTTTTGTTGTTGTTTATATTATTGTTTCGAAGTTCAAATCAATAAAATATGTTGTTATTCATGTAGAATTTTCTAGAATTAGGTAGATCGATCATTTGTCTATAAATAAAATGTATTTTGGCCTGATGTCTGTATGAGACGAATCGAGATTACTCTGGAATTCTGCGGAAGTTACGCGATTGTTCGAGAATACAGTAGGCCTACTAGTATATAAACAGACGGCGATGCGAGGGGAGTTAGTCAGTCATTCGTTTTCATTCGATTCAAGAGATATTGTCTTCGTTTGAGAATTTTTCAACGTTTGCTGCGTGTTTATTCAACTTGGATTTGTGACTGGAGCTAGATCTACAAAAGCTGTGATTTTATTTCGTCAATCTTTACGATTCATTCGAATTACTGATTATACTGAAGGTCAACACGTATAGGACTGTTTAGAGGAGACCGGGTTAAATTGGAAAACGACAAATTTGAGACATTCATCAAAAACATCGTAAAAAGAACTTCGTAAAATTTATTGGACTGTGAATTGTTTCTGGACTTCTCCATTCAAACTTCAGAATTTATTCGTGTGACCAAATTCACACCCTAGACTGGAATTTTGGATTTCTGATCTGGACTTTTGGACTTTCATTTTGGATCATTATATTGGACACAGGCCAGTACCATTTTGTATTGTAATTAGCTTTGAAGGTTGAAACTGAACATCTGTCATTGTTATTATATAATTTATTTTATATCTGTCACACATAAAATAGTTTATTGTAATAAATTATATAAGCTGTTATCTGTGTCTTTCTGTTGCGTTTAGTCCACATAAAAGACGTAACACCATTGTGTAGTTTTGTGCTTAATTCAAAACAACAAAAACGATTAATATTAAATTTTGTAACAGTTTTGACATGCCACACAATACATACAGATAGATTAATAGATAGATATTGAATTTTAGAGAATCTTGTAATTTTAAAATGTTTTACAAAATGAACATTTATTTTAGAAGAACGTTTTCAAGTAATATTCAATGTTTCTCTATTTGAAGCAATGATTTTAGTTGATAATAAAAAAGTTTAATGAATTTTTGGTAAATAAATATATTTTATAATTTCGTACAGTTTTGGTGTTCTACCACCACTATATAACAAGATACGAAGTATGTATGGATTTATTTTTTAAAAAAGTGAATTATTAGTTATAATATTCATGATGCAAAACCACATCTCGCATACGTTCTTATAGTACTGTAGAATAAGTTATAATAGCTTTAACTTAAACGCATAAAGTTCTGACAAACAACCTATTTTGTCATTACATTATAGAATAATTCTAATTTTAAACTAAACCATTAATATTACCTTCAAAATAAATGAAAAGTATTTTAAAGCAATATGAGTACGTTGTATATTAATTTAGAGTAAGGTATTTGGAAAGACATGGAACACGAAAACGCTACACTAAAACACGACAGAGGTTAGATATAATTTCTCACTCATTCCTCATTATTTTAAATCTAGTGGGATATATCGCTGTCCTTTATAAGACCAATATGAAATAATGAAGTCCATTTCTGCTACGCCTTTTATGCCATTGCGATCGACTACAACTTCTATTGGGTGATCACTCCAAGCTGTCGTTTACGATTATGCTCGAATGAAGGAACAACTCATGACTCGATCCCAATGGATTTGGGCTCAGACTGGGTTATTATTCTAAATCTCCTCAGCAAACAATAAAAAAAATCATTCTTATGAACTGCAAACAACGACAAAAATAATCGACATAAGTAAGTAAATTTTCTAATGATTCCACACTCTCATATAAAAATTAAAATTTTAACGATTTTTTTTTCAGTGCTGTTTCTCAGTATTTGTTTTTCTCATAGCAAAGCCACATCAGGCTTCTGCTGTGTATACGGAAGGGAATTAAACCCCGATTTTACCAATTTAAATTTAAAGATTTACCGCTGTCCCAGCGGAAAACAGCCGTAGTAGAAAGAGCATAATTACCCTATCTTTGTGTTTTCGTTCAAATTAAGAAATCATTAGAGTTTACTATTACTGATTTACCCCAATAGGTGACACTAAAGTATGAAGATATTATATTAGAATTAGTTCACGATTCAATGCTTTCCATTTCATACTGATAAACTCTTACATGACATGGACGAAGTTAATTCTTCCAATTTTTTGTTACGATTTTTTTCAACAGTTAGTGAAGCTCTAATAATTAGAAATGCATACAAGCCAATCATAGTTTCCACGAGTCAAACTAATATTTTGTAATGCATGAAAGCCAATTATAACACCCATGGAAACATAAATCTTGTAACAATAAAAAAATGATTGTTTCAATGAAACACTATGAACAGATTGCTAATCGCCAGATTTATTGGTATTCTTCAAAGAATTGTTCAGCATTATTGATATTTTTGGTTTCACAACAATATGATCTGTACTATATGAAGTACGAGTTCATATAGTTTTGAGTTGTTTTAAAATTATCTTTGTTTTTGTATTACTCTTTTTTTATAAATGTTCTTCATATGTAAATTAAATATTTTAGAGTAAAGCTAAAATCTGCTGTTTGGGAAATTATTTCTTTTTCAGATTTTTTTAGTGGAATATACTAAAAGTAAATGAAGAAAATATAAAAAGAAGATATACTTATTTTCTGATGGTTATGGCATCGACTGATCACATATTTCGAGATAGACCTTCTGATGTATGTATTCAAAACGCTACTTGTTAAGAAATTTAACGTAAAATGCATTGCACATAAAACATTGCCTGTTGCCATCACGCGACAAAGTTTGTTACGTTACCACATTGAAAACAATTCATTCTTAGTTCCTTTTTAGAGGTATTCATGAATGCCTCTCATAAAATTTAGAGTTGTAGTGAAGTGAATTTACAATTTTTTATACACTGTATACATAAATATATACATATTTGTAGAAGATTCTCGAGCGTAAGAATCAGCAATGTACAATGTGTTTAAGTTGTTGTTGTTGTTTTGAATTAAGCACAAAGCTACACAATGGGCTATCTGTGCTCTGCCCACTACAGGTATCGAAACCCGGATTTTAGCGTGCAAGTCCGCAGACATACCGCTGAGACACTGGGGGGCATGTGTTTAAGTAAAATAGTACTGATTACCAGTATTATTACCAGCTGAACTTTCAATTATCTCTCTATGCGAGAGAGACAGTTTAATATATTATTGGGTCCCTACAGTCAGTATAGTATAAAACTTGGAAGTTATAATTGTGGTAAACGCTTAATAATTGGAAAACTATAGATATTTGACCACGAATTTTTATAAATTTCAAACATTACAGATCGTTTAACTTCAGTAAATTAACTTCGGACGTCAGCATTTTTACGAGGACATTAGATATCTTCATTGGTAAAAAAGCCAGCTTGTAAGCTTCGTGAGGCCAGTTAAAAACAGACAGCTTGCTAGCTTAAGTTAAGTATGACAATATTTACTCAGAATCAATTCGCTGGACTTGGACCGTGGATAAAACTCTCAGTTCCAGATCATATATAGGACTGAATATTGTTTGTGAGTCTGTAAACCCGTTAGTATAAATTGTATTGTTGTTTGTATATTAAAATATATTTATGTTAAGAAAGAAAATTGTCTGTATTAATATTTTAAGTAAATATCATGCATTTAATACGTATTGATATTTAATTAACTTCTAGATTACAATTAAAATTTCCGGCTATTTGAAATCGTAATATGTAGCAAAAATCCCAGCTCTGAAGCCATCAAATCCAAGCCTATATCTGTTAAACCATCCAAAACAACAATGGATATAGAATACCTGCGAGCCACTGTTACTGTTATCATGTCAGATGTCTTGTTCGAGCCAGACAATGGATCCACAATTCGATACTTGGTCATTTTGAAGGTCAGAAATACCGCGACTGTTTCCAAATCAAAGAGCTTAGTAATCCAGTAACTATAGGACCTGCCCTGGAGCGACGACACCAACATCCGGTTATGGCTTAGAGTAAGTCGTTTAAGTCAATTCCTTTAAATTATTGCTACAAATTAACAATAGCTACTTTGTAACAAATTAATATACTGGATGGTTTGTCTTATAAAATGTTTAAATGCAGCACTTTACTCAATTAAAGCAGCAATTTTGTTATCCCACGATATAACCTGAAAATAATGGTTGTCGCAGAATAGTGTTGTTATG
This sequence comes from Carcinoscorpius rotundicauda, assembly GCA_011833715.1. NCBI lineage: Eukaryota > Metazoa > Arthropoda > Merostomata > Xiphosura > Limulidae > Carcinoscorpius > Carcinoscorpius rotundicauda. Next base: position 28,950,761 of record CM022395.1, on the reverse strand, counting down.
CTATAAATATCTTATTTACATTCTCTCAGGTATATAACTTGATAATAACGAAATACTTTTATACAGAATTTATCATTTTAATTCTTCGTCGATGGTCGCGGATTCCAATCCCCATCACACACTTTCAGCCGTTGGGGCGTTATAATGTTATGGTCAATCCAATTATTCGTTGGTAAAAGAGTAACCCAAGAGTTGGCGGTGGGTGATAATGACTAGCTGCCTTCCCTCTAGCCTTACACTGCTAAATTAGGGACGGCTAGCGCAGATAGCCTTTGTGTAGCTTTGCGCAAATTTCAAACCAAACCAAACCAAATCATCGTCAATAAGTTTTTTCAAACCATTATGTCTCTCCCAAGAGCAAACTGACATAAACACTTTTCGAAACTTATATAATCAGATTTGTCGCTGTTATCATCGTTGATATGAACTATAAACATATGGATTTTCATTTTAGTGTCAATAATAAGTATGGCAGAAACCTACAAAAATCTTAGAGGATAATAATCTCGTTATGATTAACACCATTAGTATGTCACATAGACGCTTTAATGGCTCGCAATATAGTTTAGACTTAGTAATTGTTTCCGATGCATTAATTAATAATATCAATAATTTTCAAGTTCACAACAACACTGGAGGCAATCATAGCCTGATATTGTTTTCCATTGACACCAATCATAGGAATACTACCTCTCAGAAGTTAATATCTTACAATTATTCATAATCCCTTTGGTTACCCTGAATGCAAATATTACTAAACACCTCGATTCAATGTGTACGCTAAATACACCACCATTCCAATAAGGGAAACTGTATCAGTATAATATAGAACTCAGACAATACTGCATGGAAACTCACAACCCAGTTCATCAGCTAATTATTTGTAGGAGGCAGATTAGAGGAGAATTTATCAGCGCCTGCCTCCCCATGTTAGAACTTATAATCACTAGTAGAAACCATAATATCAGAAACTCATTCAAAACCAACAAGACAACAGCTGGGAGAAATTTTGTAAATCGATAGATAATTCTAAGTATACCCCACTGTATTCTGGCGTAAATTTAAATCTATCACGAAGAATTAGTTCAACAGTAACATTTCTACCATAAGATAAAATAAGGAAACAGCACCAAAGTATACTGAACAAATAAAATTATTTGCCCATTACTGTGAGAACACTTGTGACGACTAATCTCGTATCGTTTGATTCATCACATTTGAATCATGTGAATGACTAGGTAAACGATGATTCTAACATGTTTACGCTCAAATTCCTGAAATCATTACAGTCAGAGAACTTAAAAAAAGATTTATAAGATTATAGAAATTTGAGAAAGTTGGTCAAATAGGAATTAAAACATCTAAAATGATGTATGAAAATAACTGTCTGTAAACATAAAAATTGACAGTAAAGATTTTAAAAGCACATTAAGGTAAATAAAATGTTAGAAAGGGGATAGGACCTTTGAGTAATGTCAAAGCTAGAGTTGTATTTGGTGATTATGAAATAATTAGGGAATTAAATTCTGCTTTTTTTAAATTTTTACAAATGAAGACTTAAAAAGTATTCCTCATTTTGAGCAAATGATAGATAAAAACGAAGTTAAACAAGACACTTGCATAAATTCAGAGACTGTTAAAGTAAAATTAGGGAGTTTGAATAATTTCCTCAAGGGGTTTAAGGGAGACCAAATATTTGATATATGAGCCACTTGCCACAATATTTTGTAAGTCTTTGAACAGCAAACAAGCACCAACAGATTGGAAATTAGCTAATGCCACTTCCGTCTTCAAGAGAGGTAATAGATGTCGTTCCAATAATAATAGGCATATTATTAGTTGAGAATCTTATTAGGTAGTTAATGTGGTTTCACTAAAGAAAAATCTACAAATTATTTCACATACTTTGAGAATGTTACTTCAGATGTAGATGAGGATGAAGGTGTAAATTTGGTGTATCTGGATTTTCAGAAAGTATTTAACAAAGTTACACATTAAAGGCTTGTGAAAAAACTATTTTTTATCAGTGAGGGGATAAATTAACTAGCTTTTTAGAAGAGTGGCTTTACAGGAGAAAGCAGAGGATTGCTATAAATGGAGCTCAGTCAAACAGGATAAAAGTCGTAAGTGGTGTACCTCAATTTTAAAACTATTGCTCTTTTTGACTGACATTAATGACATAGATGAAGAAATGGTCAACAAATTACTTAAATTTGCTGATGATATCAAGGTCTTGGGTGCTGCTGGATATGAAAAATATTAATTTCCAGTTGATGTTAGTATAATCCACTTAATAGGGAGCTAGTTAACTATATTTTTCATTCTTCGCCGACCACAATTCGAGTTATTCACCACTTAAGTTAGTTAATGTTTTCTTAAAAATACTATTGTCTATCGAGAATCTACTGAGTTGAAATAGTTTGTAATATTCGAAGTCTATAAACATTCCTGGTGAGGTATATTAAGATTTCAATTGATAAGCATTATAACAATCAAAGTTATAGCTTTTGAGATTTATAACAAAAGATATACTTCTCTTTTGGCATGGCGCATTGGTTATATTTATGCGTGTGAGGAACGTTTTACAAAATTTCTGCTTATGCAACAATATAAACGATACGCTAATATTTATGTACACATGTATGTTGTTAATTCCTACACTCTAGAATGTTTTACACTTTCACTAAATAGGCGAGATTTTTCCAATATGGAGTTAACAGTATAAGTTGTATACATTTCTAAATATAAATTTAATTTAAACAAACTTTAGTATTAAAATAGACATGATTGTAAATCTGTCACAGCTATAAGTTGCTTCCCCAAACATATTGTACAAGAACACACTTTGTAGTATCATTGTTTAAAAAGAATGGCTGGCTCTATTATAATAGAATATCCAATTAAACAGTGAAATTCATTGGACAACTTTCAGAATATTTACCTCTGGTCGAGCATTATATTTTCAAACTGCTCAACGTAGAATTTGTACCTCTTAGTTTGTTAATTTTATGTTCATTATAATTATTATGACATTATTTCTAACAAAGTATTCTCTTTATACCAATACATAATGCATTGGTATCTAATGCCTAATAATATTTTATATATAAAATATTAAATCTTTTCGCTGAAGATCTCCACATACCAGGTTATTTACATAAGATTATATAAATAAAGTTATCTTTGCCTATAAGCTGCTAACAACTGAGCTCTAAAGCCAGATCACATGGCTATAAGCAAATCTAAAAGTAGCAACATAGTGTAAGCTTGATTAGTAAACAATATTAAAAAAATTAAAGGCAGTATTTCAGTTTGAGGCCTCCTCCTCATAATCACAGTATTATTGATAATGTAACGGATTTACTATTACAAATTTATTTTAATATCTATGTTTGTTTCAGTCTAATATATATTTACAAATGCATGTAACTTATGTTCTCAAACGTGTATTGTGAAAGTTCCGCCTATTCACTAAATTTTCAGAAGGTTCTTGAGCGTAAGAGTCAACAATGTATGATACGTGTATGCAAAATACTTATTACTATCAGTATTATTGCCAACTAAACTTTCGAGAATCTTGCCTTAAAGTTGAGAAAAGTTAGCCAACGCAATGCAGAGAGACAGTTTAATATTGATGATTTGATACAGTTAGTATACTAGAAATTTCGGAAGTTATAACCATGATAAACACTTCTTAATCGGAAAACTACAGATGTTTGACCAGGAATGTTTATATATTTTGAACATTGCAAACCGTTTAACGAAGTGTACCTGTGTATTAACATAAAATTAGTTCATTCAGTTATAGAACAGATAGAAGACTAAGCATTGTTTGTATATTAAAATATATTTATGTTTAGAAGGAAAATTGTGTGTACCAATCTTGCGAGCAAATATAATAAATCTGATACTTATCAACACTCAATTAACTTTCGAATTAAAATTTTAAGGCATTTGAAGTAATAATAGGTAACATGGCAAATCGGAGACTCCTCCGAGATAAACTATAGAAATATAATACGTGACAATAAATAAATATTCTCTTTTTCTAACCGATAGTGGGATTAACTATCATATAATAACATCAGTACAGCTGAATGGGGTGCCTATGTTTGGTGGGACGGGGATTCGAGCCTATGACCCTCAAATTACGAGTTCAGTGCTTTAAACAAAGGCTTAGAACATTCTATAAAATGTTGTATAGTCAAATTAGTCAAAATATAGGTTTTAATTATTGTATTGTATCGCCTTTTTTTTGGACGATTTAAATCTATAGTTAAGCATTGTGTACGTCATTATGTCATGTCGGCCTAGCGATATATTCTCTCCTTCTTGGATGACGTAGCAATACATTGTGTATAATCATGTTTCTGAAAACCTTTAATTACCTGACTTAAATACAGATATTGTCTTTGTAAAGCATGAAATGTAATTAATTGAAAAAATATTACTCAAAATGTTAATTCACTTGTTTGAGTAATTTTAATTCCATTGTTGTTCTTGTAGAACTGCTTAAGTGATAAAGAAATATTCAGAATATTATATTCTGAATTGGTAAAAAATTCTTCAAACGACTTAAGAGTAAGGCACAACGCTCAATACATGTAAAATAAACAACTGTAGAAATTCTGGGAAGTATAGCGAAACACCTGTATACAGAGTATGTTTATATGAGTTTTTGTAAAACCTATCAAATCCGTCTCTTTGACAACTTTTTTCTGTCCAACTTTTTCCATTTGTGTGATGTTATAGGTCAAAATAAAGCCCATCGGCTTGTAAACATTATGTATTAACGTGTTATATTTTTGTTAGGGATAGAGAAACTTAATTTGACTTCATTAGATACTTGCGCTATTTAAGAACTATCTGCACCAGTCGTTTCTAGCTTTAAACAGACTGATTAGATGGAAAGCGGCTAGTCAACCTTACATACCAAACAACTAACGTGTTATTGCTGTCTAACCAAGTAGTTGTACTTGAATGTTGCTATTGTAACGTTCCAAAACTTATAGGTGAGAAGAACGATTATCATTCGGAAACAACGTGCGAACAATGAGCCTGTTTATTCGTACTCTAGCAAGCTAATCAATGAGTTACTAATATCATGGTGCAAGTTCTGTTCCATATAGCTTATTTTGGTTGAAACAGAAACCATCTTTCTTTTAAACCACATATTTTCTTTACTCGTCTATTTTATGATTCCTGTAATATTGTACCGAGATCATTAGCACTTGTAAGTATTGCATTGATAGTATAAGTGTCAATATAAGAAGCTTATAATAACTATGAAAATGCTAGTATGAATTTATTTTAACGCTCTTTATGCTTATGTTCTAAAACTCAGAAATAAATTATTTTGAACAATATAGTTAATATTTAGCTGTCATTACATTATAGTTTTAAATAAAGGAATATTTGGTTATTTAATAATTTTATTTATTTTACTTAATATGGAGTAGGAATTTAGAATAATAGATGTTTCATGACAACAACATGTAATTTATGCATTTTTGTTTTTTACAGTATCATCTGGAGAAGATTACTTATGTTATATTTACCACGATTAAATTCCATAGGAAATTTATGACAAAGTACCTTATGTGACTATTACAAGCCTAGTAGCAATTTGTCTGTTGTTAAGAAAGGTGTTTTTTTTACTGAATTAGACGGGTTCCTTTAATTATGGATGTTATACTGCATATAACAGAGTAAGTTCGCAGAGTAAGTCATTTTGGTACCTTGTTTTGTTTGTTTTGAAATTTCGCACAAAGCTACTCGAGGGCTATCTGTGCTAGCCGTCCCTAATTTAGCAGTGTAAGGCTAGAGGGAAGGCAGCTAGTCATCACCACCCACCGCCAACTCTTGGGCTACTCTTTTACCAACGAAAAGTGGGATTGACCGTCACATTATAACGCTTCCACGGCTTGGAGGGCGAACCCGCGACCCTCAGATTACGAAGCGCACGCCTTAACGCCCTAGGCCATGCCAGGCCCCCATTTTGGTACCAATCTTAATAATTTATCGAACGATCTTAGAGTCTAGCGGTTAAAGTTTCTATGTTTGCATAATTGTTTTATAATACAGGGGAATGTAATTAATGACTGTAGGGGAGAAGAAACCCTATTGGTAGATGGAGTTAATGTTCTTCTGTTTCTTGTTGATATGTATTAAATTTATGATATATGCCAACAAGATTGATACACAATGTGTTTTTTTCTTAACAAAAATCTATTTTAATATACAAACAATGCAATTTATGATAACAGTTATAACATATAATGATTAGTATACAAAAGATTTAGAAACTTACAAATAATACCGAATCTTCTAGTTGGGCTGCAACTAAATATTTTATTGACGGTTCACAATGAGCGAATTTATTTTGAGTTGATATTGTTGTTCTTCGCTTAACGTTTAGCCAGCTTGTTCTTGTTTTTGTTGGCCTCCGACGAAGACGTTTAATGTTTTTGTAGAAATACTAACATCCGTAGTTAATCTGTCGAAGATAAATGGTTTGTAATGTTCGAAATCTGAAAAGTTCCTGGTCGAGTATTTGTAGTTTTCGATTATTAGGCATTAATCACAGTTATAGCTTCCGAAGTTTATATTTTTTTAACTATAGCAAACCAACTATGTATTATAACTGTCTTTCTCAGTGTCAATTTATAAACTTTAGGTGAAGTTGTCGAAAGTTCAGTTGGCAATAATATTTTACTTACACGCGTAGTACATTGTTGATTTATACACTCAAGAATCTTCCAAAAAATTAGAGAAGAAGCAAAAATGTCGCAAAACGTATTTAACGCTATAAATTAAACACATTTCTAAATATATATATAACTTAAAAAAGCATCGATATTAAAATAAATACATAATAGTAAATACGTTACAGTGTTTTAATTTTGGGAGTACGGCGGAGGGAACTGAGCGAATGACTGTGTAGAAAGGGCAACTCTTCGAACAGGAAAAAGAGTGCTCAATCGTGTCTATTCTCATCACTTTTATGTTGCAGATATGGCTGAAACTTTCGAAAAAAGTATGTAAAATGAGTGTGTCCAAACTCAAACTTGGGGTTCTATGTCTTGGCACAGCCGATCGTCAAGTTGATAACATGATGTATCTCACGAAAAAGTAACGATGTATGTTGAAAATAGTTAAGTATTCTACGCCATAAGTAACAGTAGTACTTAGATTTATAATGCTTTATTTTCTTATGAGCTAGTGCGTTAAAAATTAACAAGTGCCTTATAAAGTTAATGACCAATAGTTAATAATTACATAGAGTTCTGGAGAGTAACTAAGATCTGTTATACTACCAGCATTCAACATGTAGAGGACTTATCTTGGCCAGGTGGTTAAGGCGCTCGATTCGTAATATGAGGGCCGATGGTTTGAATCTCCGTCACACAAAATATACCCGCCTTTTCAGCCATGGGAGCATTATAATGTGACGGTCAATCCCATTATTCGTTGTTAAAAGAATAGCCTTAAAGTTGGCAGTGGGTGGTGACGACTAGCTGCCTTCCTTCTAATCTTACACTGCTAAATTAGGGACGGCTAGCGCAGATAGCCCTCGTGTAACTTTGCGCGAAATTCAAAGAAACCAAACCTTTGTATGTGTAGTATACCTTTCAAATAGATGTAGAGTTACCAGCAATGTTTCCATTTAACAGGACAAAATGAATGTATATTAACTTCGAAACAAATTACTGAAATTAAAAGTTTTAATTTTACGGAAATAATCCTGGGTATCTGAAGGATTAAGAACAATTTTAGATAACTTTATTCAAATGTTTTAAGTAGAAATTCTAAATTGTACACACTAATTTGTTTTCCTTTGTTTAATAACTTATAATTATTCTTTTAAAGTGCTGATTCCTGCACTAACTCATAAGTTCTACATAGTTTGCAAACATTTAAAAGCGGTAAATATTACAGCCTGAAATATAAGAATATGTTGTACAAAATATAATTAGAAGTGATCCATTTCAGAGAAAATTAGTAACTACAGATATATAAAACATGAAATAAGGCAAAAACACCAAAATGTGAGAACGTTAACAATGGTTTAGTAATATGCTAGTGTAACATCCAATTGTCGCAAACAGTGATTTGGGACTTTACATGTCCATTACTTACTGTTCCACTCAATATGGGTATATTACAAGGTGTTTATACATAATAGGCATCATTTACTTTCTGAAATGCCTTTCATGTAATGTAATGGTTTTACTGTCGTTATAATTAAATAAAAAAAATATTATGATCATTTAATGTGACATGGAACTAACAGCATTCCTTAAGATTTGGTGAAATGTGTATACATTTGTAGCTCGTCATGAAATAATATACTTATAATTTCTTTTATTTACAAGGAAAAACAATAAGATAAAATTATTGTCATTATCATTTGGTAGTTAAGGACCAAACATGATGCTTGACAAATTATATGCATTGTGTCACGTAAATATAATTTGCTAACAAACACTGTAATAACAAATGATCAAGAAAATCCAATTGTTAGTTGTATATAAATACCCAACAAAACATTAAATAATAAAAAAAACGGTTATCAATCATTCAAATATCACACAGTCTTTATCATTTTCAGTTATTCTTATTGTAATTAATTTACCGTTGTATGTTGCACGTGATTCTTGTATAAAAACCGATACGCCGAGAATAAAAAAGAGTATTATTATTATTGGACAGCTGCATTCAGTGTGCCACAGGCCTCATAAACTCTAATTGTGATTAAAATCTGTCAATCGAAAAACTACAAATTTGACCAGGAACGCTATAGATTCTGAACACTACAAACCATTCAATTTAATAAATTACGTCGAAAATTATTATTTCCATGAGGTCATTAAATATCTTCTTAGTGAGCTCCTAACTGGTGTAAGGCTAATCAAGAAAGACATCGCTGGCTTAAGCGAGGTGACAGTATCAGTTGAGAATTAATTCGTTCATCGTAGAACTGGACTATCGGAAAAGTTTTCAGTTCTAGACCAGACAGAGGACTCAGAATCGTTTGTGAGCTTGTAAAATTCTTGTATGTAAATCATCATTTATAATAACTATTAATAATAACCATCATTACAAATAGTATTGTTTGCTGTTATTTAATTATTTTTTTGTAAAATATCAAAGTATTTTGTAATAAAAACAGCTTAGAATACATCATTTCAAACCTGGTCCGGCATGGCCAAGCGTGTTAAGGCGTGCTACTCATAATCTGACGGTCGCGGGTTCGCATCCCCTTCACATTAAAACATGCTCGTCCTTTCAGCCGTGGGGGTGTTATAATGTAACGGTCAATCCCACTATTCGTTGGTAAAAGAGTAACCAAAGAGTTGGCAGTGGGTGGTGATGACTAGCTGCCTTTCCTTTATTCTTACACTGTTAAATTAGGGACGGCTAGCACAGATAGCTCTCGAGTAGCTTTGTGCGAAATTCAAAAAAACAAAAACAAACAAAACGTTTGAAACAAATAAACATATAACAAGAAATGTGTGTGAGTAAATAAAAAAAATAAGTTAAAATTAAATGTATTTATAACGCATTAAAATGGCAAAAGTGTTTCGTCGGATATCACCCGGTTCATTATGTACTTTGGTAATTTATTTGGTATTAAGATAAGTTTGAGAAAATTAGTAATATATTTTAATTTTTCCCTCTATAACATGGAGTTGTAAATTGTATCAAAGTAACACAATATACGATCTAGATTATCAAAATAATTTAATACACACATGATACTTTTTGAGTAATTGTTTATGATGCGGTTGGTAGACTGCCTTTTTCTGGTTTGTTTGTTTTTTATTTTCGCGTAAAGCTACACGAGAGCTATCTGCACTAGCCGTTCCTAATTTTGCAATGTAAGACTAGAGGGAAGGCAGCTAATCATCACCATCCACCCCCAACTCTTGGCTACTCTTTTACCAACAAATAGTGAGATTGACCGTTATATCATAACGCGCCCACGGCTGAAAGATCGAGCATGTTTTAATGTGAAGGGAATTCGAACCTCCGACTCTCGGATTACGAGACGAGTGCCTTAACCATCTGAACATGCCTGGCCCACATAATAAGGAAATTCTAAGGGTGTGCACCTGAGTATTACTTCATCCCATAACTCTATACCTATAAAAAGAGAGAATAATATGCTTCCATCTGTTACTTGGTAAAAAAAATTATTCGGGAATAATTGTTTCATAATAATTGTAGCAGTTTATAAAATCACGTTTTTAAATTTAAAACAAGTGAAAACTGTTAGAATGCATGATATTTGCGAAAATGATTATTTTTAAGTGTTTGTTCGTCTGTATTTTTGATTTTAAAATCGATGAAAACTTTTCTATTAAATTTCGTTAATCATCATGCAGCGAAAAAGAAAATTTAAAATGACGTCACATATTTTTTGCTGTACATGTAGAAACAGCTCTCGTTTGAAAAGATGCAAATAATGCAAAACTTTCTTCAATCAATTTAGAAAAATCTATACTGAATAATCTGTGCAGCTGTGAGTTTCTCCAAAAATGAAAGCAGAGGCAATTTCTAACAAAAAGAAACAAACAAATAAACAAAAACAGTTACAAAAGGTAACAATATTTTCTACGAGGCTTAGCGATCCTTTAATAAATGTTGTTTAAGACTCATCACGGAATTAAATTGATATCTAGAAGTATACACGAACTTTTATGAATTTGAAAATATTTTTATTTGCATGTTTTCCACCGTTTTACAGAGACCTTCATTGGGCAACAACGTACTTAGCAATAAATATTTGTTAATTGTGGAACTCTTTTAAAAAAAAGGTATGTAGCCAACAGTCTTAATAATAACCGATATGTGGTATTGAAATAATTATATACATAAAATTATTATGTATCTATACAAATATGCTATTTGTTGCATTTTTATGAACTACTCTAGTTACTCTAGAATATAAATCGGTTTATTCGATAAAATAAACACAAGGAAAATATAAATATAAGTATTATGTAGAGAAATATGAATGTATATATAGTTCTAACCGATAAATGTTTTATGAAAACAAGAAATTTTTAGAAAAAAAAGAGGATATGTCTCTATTAGTTGTAGTATTTGATATTTTCAAGCAACAGAGAACTTTACGTGTCGCATTATCTAAGCAGTTAAGTTAATGTCATTGAAACTCCAAACATACTCATTAATAATCAAAAACTGTGGACTAAATGAAGAGGAAACATCCAGAAGAACCTCCGCTTATGTAGTTAATCCTAACTCGAAAACTGTATTAAATGTTATAACTATAACACCTATACAGCTGAAACTGAAAAACGTGCTTAGCGATGTACCGCAACTCGAATTTTGGATCCTTCGATAACAACCACGCAGATAATCACTAGGCATTCTAGATCCGATAATTAGTAAGAAACACTTAAAAAAATTGGAAAAAAAGCAATTGTTCGACTACTTTTCTATACGTAGGAAACATTTCGTAAATAGATTAATCATATTTAATGCTACTAATAGCACAAATTGAAACTAATCAAATCGATAATAAAAACGATTCATTAAATTACGAATTATCTTCTTGAATTATAATTATCCAACACTGAGCATCACAGCTGGTATGAAGGTAAAGTTAATGGCTTAAGGAAAATCAGCACCAATACTAAGAGTACCAAACTCAAACACAAAACTTTAAAATAGATTTACTTCAGATCGTATGTTCCTTCAATCCACTTTTATCTGGGTTAATTTTGCGTAGATTTGAAAAACAAAATAAAACAAATAAAATGATTAGATATTGAATCTCAATACTTCCCGTTCAATGAGAAAGGATTGGACCTGGAGAGCTTGGTTCGAATACATTTGATCTCAGAAAACAGTATCCTCTGTGGGTGAGTTACAAGAGTGACAGTAAAAGCATTTAGACTGGATTGTATGAAGTAGAGTGCTGATGACTAATTGCTATCTCCAGTCAGTCATTTAAAATTTGTAATAGCCCTAAATACTTCAGTACTTCAATTATTTCTTTTACAGAATTATGAAATTTGAAATAATCTGAAACATCAATTTGTAATGATGCATATTTGTTAATAACGAAATCTACAAATTTAATTGCACTTGCTCAGGTATTTTTAACTGATTAAGAATTACGTAATTAAAGAATTGACCACATAAATATTTTACCTTTACTCCAACAGTAGTATATATATAATAGGTATCTGTATATTGGCATTATACTAATATTTTTTCTTGTTTGTTTACTTTGCAGGCTGCATTTATTCTCCTATGGATGACAAAATCATATATTTTGTATTTTTATTTAAAGTAGAATGTTCCGTTAAATATTGGAGACCAAAATGTGTAAACTTATCAAATTATAGATATATACATAGAGAGATAATCTTATTCTTTTTTTTTTTTTTTCAAAACAAAGTGGTATTCTTTTATGGCATAGAAAAAGTGGGGCACGCTGAAGTAATTAAGAAAATTAGTAAGAAAAATAATATTTATTTCCGAATATCGTTTCGTTAAGGTTTATGTTTATCACAAAGTCAAGTATAAGTTTACCATATTTACTTTCAAGTAGTAATGATACATTCAATACAATCGACTTAAAACAATCTCCTATAGCTCACACGAGATTTTATCGGGTGTACATAGTAAAACTTTAGTTTATTCTTCAGAGAGGCGAAAAATAAAACAAACACAAATAAAAAGAAACAAAACCAAATTTTTAACAAACACAAAAGTGTTCATTTAAATCTATTTTAATTCTCTTCTCTTTTTCATATAGAACAACTATAAAAGCGTAAATTTGGATCCAAACATTTTATTTGTTATACTTAAATATGATAATTCATTGATAAGTTATTTTATTGTTTGCAGTTGGGCGGTTTCATGCTTGTAGATAACAATTGGAGCCCAGCACGGCCAGGTGGGTTAAAACGTTCGACTCGTAATCCGCATCCCCATCGCGCCATACATGTTCGCCCTTTAAGCCGTGGGCGCGTTGTAATGTTCGGTCAATCTCACTATTCGTTGGTAAAAGAGCACCCCAAGAGTTGGCGGTGGGTAGTGATGACTAACTGCATTCTCTCTAGTCTTACACTACTAAATTAGGGACGGCTAGCGCAGATAGCCCTCGAGTAGCTTTGCGCGAAATTCAAAAAACAAACAAACAGATAACAATTGTTAGACATTCTCATGTGATCCAATTTTATCTTAAATTCAGGTAGCTTTAGTTGACGATTTCTGATAAATTTGGTGAATTATTGTGAATAAATTAAGCAAAAGTTTTAATGTTTACAACCGATAAAATCTAGTTGAATTACAAAAACATAGATATTTCTAATAGCTAATTTTTTATTGCATTGCTCCCTTATCCTTGTTAAAGAAGCACTAAGAATATAATAAATCAGAATAGACTGATAAATTGTGACGATTCTAACTTGGTAACTAAAATGCCTATTCATATGAATTTATTGTTTGAATATAAAAAGAAACAAAGGATACTTTTTTAAAACACTAGGTTTTCCAATTTAAAGCATCAACAGGCCACAATATTCTTTCGTATGTCTACCCACTTTTCTTTGTTCTTGTTTTATTTCTTATTGTGTTTAGAAAATGAATATTTGAAGTATATTATTTTTTTAGTTTTGTATTACAGCCTGATTTGCAAATTTGATAGTATCATTGATCTACCTAGAAAACAAAAGCCACAAAAATTGTTTTGGTAATTAAAACTGGTTTATTTCCAGTAAATGTATAATTGTTCGATGTGTAATTTATATAAACTGCATGTAATTTTAACTTTAAGGAGTTCACACATCTGAGGAAAGAAGTAATGAAGGTATAACATAATGCTATTGGTATTTAAGTTCATTCAACACAACTATGTCTATACATTTCTTTCTCACTAAGGTACATTTTCAGTAAGTAAAAGTAAACCCAGTAACTTGGAAAGGTGATCCTTTTTACTTTTTTTTTGGACAAAAAATATTTTACATTTTCAAATTTCATGATTTTGCAATTACTTCACAGCCAGAACATCGTTGCTTTTCTAATATTTTATTTGGCTCTATATGGTTTACCACTTATATATACAGATGGAAGGGATATTTAAGATGATTTTTCTGTCTATACACGCCAAAGAGGCCACCATAGCTCAGTGTTTACAGCACAGATCTTGTAAACCAGGGGTCGTGAGTTCGGTCCTCACTGGTGGCTCGAAAAAAAACTTTCGAGGGAAGAAGTCGAGTGTACCTCACCCTCCTGGGTATACACATCAATATACCCAAACACCAGAGAGACTAGATTAGACGCCAAAGGTTTCTTTAGTACTTTTTCTTGGTTTTGACTTCATTGAAAATGCAACAGCATCACTGTACATGTAAGAATAACATTAACTCACACAGCTAATTTAGTACACTTGTATTTTCTCCTCCTTCATATCAAGACAAACAAAATCATTCTTTTTTTATTTCCTTGCGAACACCTTAACAACAACTAATGGGTTTGCACAATACAAGCAGTGGTCTTATATTTCTTGTGTACTTTTTTATTATTAGTAGGCATATAATTTTTTAAATTGCTGATGATAATGAATTATCGCTAAAATATTATGCTGCTTGTAGTCAATTGTCGTAAACTACTAATGTTTACATTTCAACATACTTAAAATAGGTTTTCTTCTCTTTGCTGAAATAATCTCTTTAAACTGTGTGATAATACTTTATATTTCATCTTTCCTCAGGTATCTAAAGATATTTTATGCGAAGGCCTTCATCGTCATGGAGCTTCTCAACACAATTATTTTATGCATAAAAAGGAGACTAATTTTATTATAATAGTATCGTGTGAAACGCTTGTTCCATTCAATTGATACAAACATTTAGTTAGACATCGTAAATAACTTATTTAGAGTGAAAAAAACCTTAAATATTTCACTGATTAAAAGAAAATAGGTGTAAAAACATAATGTTTTACAGATAAATTTGATAGATAAAAAGTGGTAGAATCCTATTTAATACAAGTACTAATTTATAACATAAGTGATTGCATACATATCTTCGTGCAAAGGTTTAGAAAAGTATGGTAAGTACTACAAGGTAAAAACCTGTCTTCTTTAAATAAAAGTGTTTTTTTTTATAAAACCTACGTTATATGTGCTAGATATTTCAGCAGAAAACGTTGACGTCACTTGTTGTAACATTCAAAAATACAGTGTTATTATTTTTATACTAAGTTACGTACAATTATTGGAAGCACTGAAGACGAATAACATGTTTTATTCAACTGGTTCTACTACTTTTTTATTTCAGAAGGTTTTTGCGCTGTGTAATAAGATGGCTATGTTATCCTATACATTCACAGTGATATTCAATCGCAGTTATTGTCTTATGTTTTGTGTACAGGTCATTATTTAAAACACATGTATACAAATTATAAATAATCTTAAGTTCAGCCTTTGTTTGTTCATTAAGTAACACGATTAATTTGTAGCCAGTGGTGTTCACCAACACGGGCACGTATAATTACATAACAATACAACAACGAACAATTCAGTATACAAATGCCAATTAGCTGTTATTATTGCTCTACGCATTATACGCATTGAGGCAAAAAGCTATGATGTACATTATAACCGGGAATTTACGGTAAAAATAAACTTTCATCCTTTGTCGTTTGTTTGTTTTTGTTTTTTTTTGAATTTCACACAAAGCTACTCGAGAGCTATCTGTGGTAGTCGTCCCTAATTTAGCAGTGTAAGAGGGAAGGCAGCTAGTCATCACCACCTACCGCCAACTCTTGGGCTACTCTTTTACCAACGAATAGTGGGATTGATCGTAACATTATAACGTCCCCACGGCTGAAAGGGCTAGCATGTTTAACGGGACGGGGATGCGAACCCGCGACCCTTAGATTATGAGTCGCACGCCTTAATACGCTTGGCCATGCCGGGCCGGTTCCTTTATCGTCTTTCAAAGAATGGCTATTAATGAAAATAGTGAGGGAAGCTGAGGCTAAGTGTACATAGATTGAAGTGTTTTACTGCGAGGTTTTCACGTGTTGCTCTGTTGGTAGACATGCATACTTTTTCCTTGGCCGAACACTCTCACTGTTTCCCTGTATGTGTATATACATATATCAAGCACAACTGTTTCAGGATCGGTTATCGTTTGAGTATAATATAAAACCTCTCTGTAAATGTGAAATGGGGAAATACCAGCAAACAATCAACTATCTTTAATATTGGTGTTGTGTAATCAGAAGAGGCAGAACGTGTTGGGTAATATGTACAAAAGTCTTTTTTCTGATCTAGACTTTCAAAAACTACTTATAAAATAGTGTAAAAATATGTGTTTAGTATTAAATAAACATCACTTCCTCATTTTTCATAAAACTGCAAATTGATAGACATATATATATATATATATTCCTAAGGAAGTCTGATACGCCTTCCTGTGGCACAACGATATGTCTGCGGACTCACACCGCTAGAATCTGTGTTTCGATACCCGTGATGAGTAGATCACAGATACGCAATTGTATAGCTTTATGCTTAATTCCCAACTTGTTAGTCTTATACAACAGCAGTATTCATGTAAAAGTGATTTTGTATTTATTTTTCGCCCAAAGATACATGCTATCCATTCCAAATTTAGCAGTGAAATACCAGAGGGAAATATAACTTATCATCACTACCATTAGGTCACTCTTTTAACAACGAATAGCGAAATTCGTTATAAGAGTATAACGAATCAAACACATTCTTAATTAGAAGCTCAAAATCGTCGAAAAATTGTTTAAAATGTGAACAGCATTGACGAAATACTCACAGTTATTCTCCGTATTAAACGTTATCGTTACTTAAACCACATTTACTTATATTATGAAATATTATAACAATCAACTAACAAACTTCAAGATAGTTTAAATAATATTTCTTTTATATGCTCACGTGGATTAATAGTAAATTATAAATTCATTAAAAAAACTTCTGATTATTTCCTGGTTTTTCGTTTCCTTGAAAACGTGGGTAAGATATTTTATTTCATTCATTACCTTAATATCTTTCTCATTTAATTAATCGATAAGGTAAAAAAAAATATTTAAAATTATTTTCAGCAACCATTCATTAGCACAGCTACAATTTTATTCAAGCGTAGTTTCAGTTAGTTTTTAAATTCGTAAACATATAACTCACAAACCGGATTAAGTTTAATCACTTTACGAGTTTCATTATATTGAAATAACTCAAGAGCATTAAACATTCATTACACTTACCAAATGATAAAAAAAATTCCTATACTTTTACTTCGAGTTTGAGTTTCCAATAGACCTCAATCTTTATATTTTGTAACATTATAAAAAGAAACGTGTGTTCGAAACGTTGAAACGTCATGTGACTCAAAACTACCAGTTAATTTATATATCAATATTAATGATCACACAATTTATATACTTTCCCACTTCTCAACTCTCCATCCTTATTGAAAACATGATAATTATTTTAATACGTTCTAGTAGTTCAATAGAATTTTTAATATTTCCAGCTACCGTATCATTCCAATTAGCCAAAATAACAGTTCCTTTATAGCCGAATGATATGACCAGTTGAAATGACCAGAACTTCCCACAGTCAAATCGTTTCCCAACAAAACTAATACACCTTTCATTAACAGAGTTAGTCATACTCCATCCAAAACGTGTCTTGAAACTAGGTCTGATAATAAATAAGCATTATGAAGAATATTAACATAGTCAGTATCAGCACCCTGAATAATAAAAAACTCACCAGGGACAGAACCCGAATCTAAAGGCAAGATACTTCTTAACAACAATGATTTAGTCTCACCAGTATCACGCTGAATATATATGGGTATGAGGTTGGCAGAGTCATTTGTCAAAGACACATAACAAACATACACAAAAAGTTCAAATTCCTTATTAACTACATCAGCCATTTTATCAGTATCCAAATAAGCAACATCGGGTGACCTGGTACAATTATGTCCATATGCGAACACGAACGTTCTGGGTGTTGCCAACTTTTATTTCTTGTTTTTCAAACATCAACAATCAAACATAACACAAACAAGTTTTTTGTTTTTGTTTTAAAAAAATATCAGACTGGCTTCAGTAATCTAAACAAAGTTTTATCCTATGATTAAGAAAATTTGAAACCAAAGAAGCTGTATTTTCAGGATATTTCCCAACTTTAGTAAATAGAACATGATTTCGCTGAGAAATGGTAAGTCGAATGTTTTTCCTGAATTTTCATTTAATTAATTATTTATAAATGTAAATTACTAATTATATACTTCTTCCTTTGACTCCTGCCCCCCAGTGGCTCAGCGGTATGTCTGCGGACTTACACGGTAAAATCCGGGTTTCGATACACATGGTGGGCAGAGCACAGAGAGCCCATTGTGTAGCTTTGTGCTTAATTCAAAACAACAACAACAACTTTTGACTCCTTTCAAAAAGTCTGTAAGGAATGATGAATTTGTTGTTGTCAGGTTAATTATAATTGAATTTTTTTTTGTTTTTCGTAAAACATCTTGTCTTTACAAATGCATCTGCGTTTTCTATTTGAGTGTATTTTTGTGTTATGTTTTCATGTAAAAAGAATAGATATAAAAACTTGAAAATTAAAATTGCTGAAAAAATTGTTTTAAGAACATCACTATATTCCACTTCTAAATATATCATGTATACGAGAAAATATTAGCACTAAATGCAAACTACAATTTTTTTTGTATCTTAAGTAACTAAAACACTCAAACAATTAATATTTCTAAGTACACGATTTAATAGCTTCATTCGAAGATTTTCAAAATTTTCAATAAACACACTGCATGTCACTTTCAAGAGTATAAACCGTATAAACCAATGCCATTCATCATGTGACTAAGAACTACAAGTTAATTTATGTACCAAACTTAAAGATCACACAATTAATATACTTTTCGATTTCTCAACTCTCCATTATTATCGAAAACATGATAATTATTTTAATATGTTCTATTAGTATCATTGAATTTTTAATATTTCTAACAACGGTATCATTCCAATTAGCCAAAATAACAGTTCCTTTTATAGCCGAATGATATGACCAGTACTTACATGTTCAGCTAGTGCAGAATTTTTTCTATTACTTTCAACATTTCCTTTGTGTTCGATTATTTTATATTCTAAGCTTCTTTTAGTATGCTTAAAGTATACACAATCATATTTACTTTCAAATTTGTGAATCTATTTCCTCTTTTCCATTAAATACTTTTTAATTTTAGTCAATATCTAACAAGTTTTTTTCAAACGCTTCTAAATCGGAAAAAGACTGTTATTCAGAATTAAATGAAATATAAAATCTTCAATATTGATTGAATTTCCTTCTTTTCTTTGCACGAAAAGTGCTCAAAGTTGAACAAACAATGAGGTTTATCTCACTAATGAAATGATATTTCCTCTAAGTGTTTTATTGGTGCTAAAAGTGTAGTTACAGTTTGGCTGCTAATGTTGATTTCATTCCTTTACGTTTAACGCTCAATATTTTTTTGGGAATACCTTTCTCCAAGTGCGCGAGCCGTCCTTAATTTAACAGTGAAAGACTAGTTGGCCCATGAGGGTCAGATGGTCAGGGGGCTTGACTTGTAATCTGAGGGTCGGGAGTTCGAACCCCCTTCACACCAATATGCTTGCCATTTCAGCAATGGGAGCGTTATAAGGTGACGATCAATCCCACTATTTTCTGGTAAAAGAGTCGCCCAAGAGTTAGCGGTGGGCGGTGAAGACTAGCTGGCTTCCCTTTAGTTTTATACTGCTAATTTAAGGACGGCTAGCGCAACAAGCCCTTGTGAAGTTTTGCGCGAATTTTAAAAACGAAAACAAACAAACAAAAGACGAGAAGGAAGGCAGATAGTCATCACCAGCAACCAACAGTTCTTCATCAACTTTTTTACCAATAAATAAAGGAAATGATTAACGCCTTCTCATACAGTTATAGGACGAGTATGTTTGGTGAAACAGGTATCTTACCTGCGACCCTCATAGTCAAGCTTCTTGACTACCTGGCGACACAGGGTCATCTGAATAAAACATTTTATAACAGTTATGGAATGTTGGCAATTGATTCTTTCTGTCATTACAACTTTGTGTTTCAAATACAGTGTAAATAGTATAAATAGAGTAAAGTATATAGTTTACACTGAACAACATTTTTTTTTTAAGTTTTGCTTCCTGAAAAGTTTTTGCTGATTGTGACAGGTACCTGGTGGGTATGCACAAATATAGTTTTGGTTTCATTTCATCACGTAGGAATTCTGAGAAAAAACAACAACAAACAGGTAACTGTTTATCGGCAAAAACGTATTTAATTGCGTTTATGTTTCTAAACGCAATTAAGTTCAACAAAATTAAAAGTGTTTTGCTCCTGATTTACGTTTGTATTCAATGTCCGGTGCATCACGTTGCAGTGTCCAACAGTAGTTAGCAAGCATTGACGGATTCCAGTTGCCCTGATATCGTTTTTCCATAGTAGCAATGTCCTGGTGAAATTGAAGATTTCGATGAAATGGTACGTGATTGGAAATGTTGATGTGATTTTCATGATCAGCAGCCAAAAATCTATAATGGACACCCAACAGTGTTCAAGAAGCAAAAACTTTGTTGTGCAGTGTTTTAGATCCATGTATTGAAAAGAAACAGATTATATAGATTTTCAGATTTCCAAGTAAAAGTGCTATTTGTTACAGAAAGTAAAATTATAAGATTGAAAGATATATTTCATGTGAATCCGTAAAATCTACAGTTAACAAACTACTGTTTAAGTTGCAAGTACTTTGAAATATCAGTATTTAATAATATAAATTACCATCAATTTCCAAACAGCATAATATGTATACAATATCAAAATATCCAATTAAAAATAAATATCACAGATATTTATGAAAGTAACAATGTGAAACTTGTTGGTAAATCGATAGAGTCATTTAAAATGCCTTTCTTTATGTTACACTAACAATTGTTTTTTTTATATTATCCGGCCAGTATGTATATATATATAATGTTTGATAGTATAGTTTATAGTTTGTGATACCAAAGGTCAAAACATGTAATGTGAAGCATAACAATAGTCAACGTGATCTTCTGGAGCCGCAATTGAACATGACTGAATTTCGATAATAACCACAGGTCGTATAATTATAGTATGTAATGACAGGTTCTCATGATATAACGTTTAAACATTTGCTGTATCAGGACCTTCACTCAGTTTCAGCATTCACTATTGTGTAACTGATTCTTAAGGATATGTCTTCAACACCAGGGTCAGGTTGTATAATATGTCTTCAACAAAAGTGGGCGCTTTGAATGAGATCATATTTTTGAGTCATTATTATTAGAGAACACATTCCTGACATTGATCTTTTTTCATATTATTTTATTATATTTATATTTTTGCATTTATAATTAACTATAAATGAAACTGTCTGGGGTACTTTGACAATGAAAAACGGATTTTGTATATCACTGAGCTTCACAGTTAATGATACAAACTTATGCATTCTGCATAACAATACAGACAGCTAGATATAAGCTCATGTATTTTTTAATATTTGATGGTAAAACGAAATTATTTTCTATTGTTATCTGAGCTCATACTTTGTGTTTTCAATCTAGAACTCACAAATGTTTTACATGTTTACAAACATAACTCACTAAGATCCATAAATAATCTAACATTTCAAAAGTCTAAATGTATAGATATAACAGTCTTAGTTTTTACATTTTAAACAAGAATGAAAATGTTGTAAGGTTTAGTTATGTTCAGTGTGGAAATAAAAATACGGTAAAGTCGTATCACATCATCACATGAATTTACTTAAAAAATAAAAAGTTCAGAGATGAGAGAATATTATTTACTTTTAAAGTAGTTTTGTAATCGTCATTAAAAAGCAGTAGCTTGATGGAAAATAAATGTATAATACTGAACACATTGTCACTTCAAAGCTATTTCTGTCATTTCCTTTTGATGTCATATATATAATCTATAGATTAAAACATTCGTCTTCATGTAGAATAAAAACTAAAATAATTTTCTCTTTTCAAAGGATGCAGTTGCAACCTTGCAAGTTTGTTACTTTGTTTTGGAATTTCGCACAAAGCTACTCGAGGGCTATATGTGCTAGCCGTCCCTAATTTAGCAGTGTAAGACTAGAGGGAAGGCAGCTAGTCATCACCACTCACCGCCAACTCTTGGGCTACTCTTTTACCAACGAAAAGTGGGATTGACCGCACATTATAATGTCCCCAAGGCTGGGAGGACGAGCATGTTTGGCGCGACTCGAGCGCGAACACGAGACTTTCAGATTATGAAGTGCACGCCTTACGCGCTTGGCCATGCCAGGCCACAAGTTTGTCACACTAATATTTGTTGGATTTTTTTCCATCAGAATTACAATATTCACAATATATTGGACTTTGCATGTTCTTGATCAAATTTCACCAATATTTTATATTTCACACAAAATTTCACACATTTTATTAAATTTGATATATTGTTCAGGTATCTGTTAAACTAACTTATATTTCTGAAGGAAAATATCAACAATGATATATGGTTTCCATGTCTAATGAGACTAAACTAGGATTGTATTGTATTGAAAGATACTACCGGGAAACTTATTATTCCCATGACTGTGTAAGGCAGAGTGTTTATTCATATTTTTGCTAAATAAAAGAAGAAAAATTATTGAATGAAGTCACTATACGACAGACAGTTTCAACCATAGTTTACATCATTGATAGTCACTCAATCTTTGTTGGAACATACCATGAAATACAAAACAGTGCTGATGTATTACCATTTATCAATACACTCGAAGTTCATAGAGATAGGTTTTATTTTAAAACTGATATTCATAAGGATTATTGGACTTAAAAAGTAGTACCAAATAAATGGTCAGGGCAATATGAATGACGATATATAAGCGGATATCCAAAATTTCACACATTAAAAGAGTAATTTATTATTATGGTTTTAAAATAAATCCATTTGATATTCATCTTTAGTAGAATGTTTTATTTAAAATGTTTCATATCCCATATGACTAAGCTCGGGAAATTTTTTTAAAAAGTTTGTTTTGTTGCAGTTTATTTGCCTTAGCATGCCAAATCAGTAGATATTCTTTCACTATGTCATGTCATCTACTAGACTGCCATATCATTTGCAATTTTGCTGTTCAACGTTGGAGGAAGAAATAGTAAAGGATTAAAACAATTAAAAATTATTGGCTTTTAGAATATAAAAAAATGGAATAATTTAAAACTTCCAAGATATTTTAAATTTTTCTTTTATAATTTAACATATATAGTGTAATTAATCTCATAAATTTATTTATTATGGTATTTTATCACTTATCCCAGATTTGCCATATGAAATTTATTTTTCAATTCAGAGATCATTGAATAAGATCAGTGAAATACCAAATAACCTAAAGATGAAATAAATCTAATGGAGCAAACAAGTTCAATCTGCACGTGCTCGGTTGTACATTGGTAAAAGTTAAAGGAATATAAATTTTAAAATAATTGAGCTCAATAGAATATTAAAAACAAAAATGGCCTGGCATGGCCGAGCGGGTTAAGGCGTGCACTCGTAATCCGAGGGTCGCGGGTTCGCGCCCGCTTCGCGTTAAACATGCTCGCCCTCCCAGCCGTGAGGGTGTATAATGTGACGGTCAATCCCACTTTTCGTTGGTAAAAGAGTAGCCCAAGAGTTGGCGGTGGGTGGTGATGACTAGCTTCCTTCTTTCTAGTCTTACACTGCAAAATTAGGGACGGCTAGCACAGATAGCCCTCGAGTAGCTTTGTGCGAATTTCCAAAAACAAACAAAAACAAAAATAAAAATTCTGCATTAGTTTAACATGTAAATTACAATGGACATATCATTTCGTGAACAAAATGTTTTTTTGCCTCAACCAAATGGTATAACTGTTAGAAATCTCAAAAAAGCCATTAAAGTAACTAAACACAATGAAACCCAATTGACCTTAAGAAAATCAGGAATTATGCAGATGGAAAGTTTTTTGTTTTTAAAAAGTGATTTTTGTGCTAAAATAACACACTTTAACTATTTATTTTTCATACTCCTTGATATGACATGAAACAATGCTGGAACACGTACAGTGATTTTTACAACCCTTGATAATTTGAAATAAAGATTTCAACTCTGTATTATGAAGTGTCTCTTCTTGTGTTGTGATTATATATCAAATCAGCCTAGATATGGCGAAACGACACAAGAGTGTGAAATGTAAAAAAAACTCGGAGGTATTCCAAGAACCGTAAGAATGGATATATCTTGAACTACAAAAAAGTCTAGAAATAATTATCAGCTATTGCATAAAGCTATTTCAGATTGATTTCTTGTAATGCTTTATGTACGTTCTTTCTGTCTTACAATAGCTTATGTTTTCGCTTTTTATTAGTAGTTATTGAGTTTAGTAAAATTTAAAGTGTCTGAAATAATATACTTCATAAATTGTTTGAAGGTTAACTCTTTAATTCGGCTCTATTATTTGAATGAAATATTTTGCAATTTCTTGGTGTGCCTTTTGTGATTTAATTTTGCCACGTTACTTGATTGAATAGCTCTGTTACCTATTTGTTTATTAAAAGTAAACTCTTCTTCTAACAAATACTTCACGTTAGTTGTTATTTTAATAAACATTCCGTGAAAACCCACATTTTTCTGACCAAGTCTACAGATTTCAAGTCTTCGTTCTAGTTTACCACTCAAGACTCATAAATCATCATGTCAGGGGAAATATAGAAAACGTTGCTTGTCATGCTGTTTAGATAGGAATATTTATTTATGAAGATACTTTAGTGAGAACGCTTTTTTGCTTAATTCGAGTGGCTTCAAAAACTAGAACATAGCTTAGCTTTATTTATGTAATTTTTATGAAAACGTTTTGAAGTAATTAAGAAAAGAAAGAACAAATTAACATTAAACTTTATATCATGAATATCAGAGACAATGCATTCGAAATTATTACAAAGCTTTTGTTAGCTATTCGAATATAAATTATATACTTAACTCTTACCGTTACCTTTGTTGATAAATACCACTTGCTTCGAAATATGTTTTGTTTTACGGATATAAAATAACAAAAACAGACACATTTAATATTTCATTTCCGTCATCCTTTGTATAGAGTCAGTATTCTTTAAAATGGGTATCTGTGACTTCTTAGCGATAAATTACAATAATGAACGAACAGCACACAATCGACTTATTTTAAGATAATATACACAAGAAGTGGTAAAAAGCTGTCACCCGTAGAAATGCTGTTAATTTCTATATTTTTCATGAGATAGCAGAAAAAATATGGAAAATTGTATGTTTTTAGAATGCACCCGAGCGCAGCTATTCTCAAATGATAATTGTTTGAGGTTTTCGTTATTTAATTACATTTTCTCATTAAAAGTGTTTTGCACCTGCTTTATTTTAGTAGATCTTTTTATTGCAATCAGCCAAAAAATGATTATTCAAGTTTTTTTACAATGATCGAACGCAAAAATGAAACACAATAATATGAACCAGTTTCACAAATTAGTATTTAGTCAACATTTTCTAGGATTTCAGCACTTCTTCACATCAACGTGGCATACTTTTAACGAATTTGTATAATATTCCTGAGAAACTGAGTGCTACCGTTCCTTAAGTATTTCAAAAAGCTTATCTTCCGTATTTTGTTTACGATGTTTACCTCGTGGGTTACCACAGTTGTATCAAGAAATTTAATTAATTCTGTTTTCCTTTAAAGTCCATAAAGACTGTTTCAGCTACTTAAAGGTGAAATAAAAAAGAAAACTTTGCAGTCAAAAGAACTACTCATACTGATTAATTTTGCAGATTCACATTTTTTATGAAAAGTATGTGCTAATAAATGAAACATACAGCTTGATGCAGAAAGAGCTCTCTCCGAATGACAATCCGAACGTTTTAGTTTTTACGTTTGCCTGTAAAAAAGAACTGTGTCGTAACAGTTGTCAAACAAATCGTCAACGCCAGCGCGTTGAATGTAAATAAACATGGCCGGTGCATACGGAGAAACAAAGGCGGAGTCTGTTTTGATTTTGTGTTCTGAACAGTGTCAAGTAGCGCCCTATCAATTCGAACCTACTCTGAACGAACCTAGAACAGTTACTTTTGACATAGATCTTACAAGCTCTAGTGATGAGGACAGTTCCACCAGTGAGAGTAGCGGAACTGTGAGTGATACTGATAGAGCCCAGGTGGGTTGCGAGTCGGTCATACGTCCAGTGGAAGAATGGTAAGCCTAAATCATGACAACAAATGTAATCTGTATTATTTCTCGTGCAATTTTAATCTAACAATCATGATCTACTTGCAAGAATCTACTAAACCAGTGGTTCCCAAACTGGGGGTAAATAACCCTCTGGGGATAATTTAACAATTTATAGGGGTAATGGAGGGGTGACAGAAAAAAAGTTAAAATTCTGAAAATCAAGAAAATATTGAGGTAGCTGGTATTAGGATTAATGTTAACTTAGTCTTAGTATGTAAAGTTGTAAATTAAACCTATTTTAAGTATGTAATAAAGTTAAACCAAATAACAATAAACATCAAAAACTAATATACAGTAGTAGAAAATAAAAAAATATGTATCTAAGCGTGTGGTAACCTAAAAGTATTTTGACAAGTATGCTTCAGAACACAAGTCACTCAGTCACCCTGATGACTCATCGACGTGTCCAGTACGCGTCACTCACTGCCTGAGGTTGCCTCTATTTCACACTGTCAGTTTCTATGTGAGCATCAGCCAAGGTAGACAAAACCTGGTATGTATGTGTACTGCCCTGTGTAGTATAGTTAGTATTTACCTACTATTACATCATTCCTATGCAGAATAAGCTCTTTTAATGCTATCTAGAATGCCATGAAAAAATAAATAATAAGTTCACATTGTTCACACTTTTGTATGCAGTTTTTCTTTTTCTGCAGATTAAACAATAAAATGTCTAAAAAGCGCACCTACTCTGACGCCTTTCTTCGCTATAGCTTTGTGAATTTACCTTCTGGTGGAGAGGATCGGCCACAATGTGTAGTATGTCATAAAGTGTTGACAAATGAAAGCCTCAAGCCATCAAAACTCTCAGCTCACCTCCAGAAGTGCCATCCAAATCTTCAAAATGAGAATGAGGCTTATTTTCAGCGACGGGCTGTAGCACTGAAGAATATCCAGTTCGGTTCATCTGGAATTCAAGCCCAAAAGCTTCAAGCTGCGGTCGAAGCATCTTACTTTGTTGCATATAAAGTTGCCGAACAACAAAAATGCCACACCATTGCAGAGAATCTGATTATGCCTTGTGCATACGAGATGGTAAGCAAGGTATGTGGGGAGGATCAAACGAAGAAACTGAGTGTCATATCTCTATCAAACAACACAATCTGCCGACGAGTCGATGATATGGCATCAGATATTCTGTCCCAAGTTACAACAGAAATTAAGGAAAGCTCATATAGCAAATTCTCCTTGCAATTTGATGAATCGTGTGACGTAGCCAGTTGTGCTGTTCTCCTTGGGTTCGTTCGTTACGTCCACCAGGACAAGATCAAAGAAGAGTTCTTATTATGCAAAGATCTGCTGACAACCACGAAGGGAGAAGATATCTTCAATTATCATCAACAGTTTCTTTGCCACGAATGGATTGGAACAGCGTTCAACAGGTAGGGAGAGATGTTTATATAAAGTCTAGATTAGTATAAATACAATGAATTACATGGCATATAGTCATATAGTTTTATTTATTGTACAAGTAGCTGTAGTGTAGCTAATATTTTATACATAATTCACAAAAAAGTATCGTGCCTGTCGTACTGAAATACTAAAGTACCAAAATAAATTAAATTAAATTAAACCATATAATTATAACGCAAAAGATAAATAAGAATGACTAACTCACACAATCTATAATAGTTTTTCATTTTTAATCTAGGTCTCCGTCGATGGAGCACTGTCGATGATGGGTCGTAATCGTAGATTACGGGGCCTCATACAAGCTATGAATCCAGAAAGTTCTGTAGATTATTGCATCATTCATCGGCACTCTCTTGGATCAAAAAGCCTGCCTGGTAATTTGAAATTGATGTTTGAAGATGTGTTGAAAATCGTCAATTTCATCAAGTCCAGGGATGTGAATTCGCGCATATTCGGGGAGCTATGCAAGGAAATGGGAGAGCAGTATCAAGTTCTGCTCCACCACACCAATGTTCGATGGTTGTCACGAGGCAAGGTTGTACGTCGAGTCATTGTGCTCCGAAAGGCTCTTCAGAAATTTCTGAAACAAGAAGAATCTTTCGGTATCAAGTTCACTGATAAGGAGTGGCTTGCTCGACTTTGTTACTTGGCTGACATATTTGCGGAGCTGAACAGTGATAATCTGCAACTCCAGGGCCAAAACACGACTGTCATTGATGCCCATCACACTGTGACTGCATTTCTGGGAAAACTGAGACTCTGGATTCGACGCTTGGAGAAAGAAATGATCGCTTAGTTTCCCACCCTAGACCAGTTTGTTGAGGAGAATAGTTATGATACTGGATCACTTTTACAGACCATCAACAAAGAGATGAGCGACCATTTGAAGGGGCTTGAAACAAGCATGCAGCACTACTTTCCAGAGAGTGACCTAAAAACAGCCAGTCTTCAGTGGATCATTCATTCCTTTTCTGTACCTGATGAGGCCATTCATGATGATGATTTCCCTGCAAAGGAGGAGTGGATTACAATGCGAACAAATGAAGCCTTGAAAGTCAAATTCCAAAACTAAAATGCAGATTCCTTTTGGATTTCACAACTAGCTGACTCGCCAACTTTGTCCAAGAGAGCCTTGAAGTTGTTGGTATCATTCTCAACAACGTATCTGTGCGAGAAGGGGTTCTCAACCGTGCTGGGGATGAAAACAAAAAAGAGGACTCGCTTGAATGTTGCAAACGATGCCAGGCTAGCACTTTCAACCACAAAGCCAAGAATTCCTGAACTAGCTTCAAGTATGCAACTCCATCCATCCCACTGATGTTCTTGACATCTTTGGCAATATTCATTAGAAATGCATAATGATCAAATACAATAATTAAAAGTGTAATTCAGTGTAAATAAATTATATAAATAAATTGTAAATAAATAAAGTGCAATATATCTCTAGTTTAATTCAGCCATATATATCAATGTTGAAAACATTTTGTGAAAGGGGTAACATGCTTAATGTGGCATGTTGAATTGGGTAACAAGCTGAAAAAGTTTGGGAACCACTGATCTAAACAGACCCACTCTGAAATGAGTCAGCTCTCGTGTCATGGCAGTAATCATCAGTGGTGGGCTGAATCACAACTTTTTCTACAGAAGTTGGCACTGTGTCATCAGCAGCACCTTCCTTTAAAAGCTGAAGAAATAAGATTATATATTAAAACAACATGCTTTATGAGGTTTATGAGATTTACATTTAATATAACAATGTCAAAGTACTGTGTTAAGATTAATTTTATTATGAGGAGTTTTGAAAATATCTTATGGAGTTAATATTTGATTTTTTACAAATCTACAATTTTTTAAAATACATAACATGTATTTGATTATTTCAACATGTTCAAGACATAGTTTTATTTCAATTTATTTTGAATTGTTAAGTTTGAGAAATGGAATTCTTCAAACTTTTCCATGTTTAAAAATGACGAAAAACATCTACAAAATAATCTACCAGCTTTTAAACTTGGGATATACTCTATTTGAGATAGATTTGTTTTCTGTCTTGACAAGGAAATCAAGGTTTCACTGACTTTTAGGTGCCACAAATGCAAAAGACACTTATTAATGTGAAATGTGTATGTCTAGTAACATTCTTCAAAAAATTGTACTTTGTAAATTATTATATTATATTAGTTATTGTTTATCGCTTTATCCTGCACACATTCCTTTAAGTTTGTTCTTTTCGTGATGGAAAGGGATGGCTTCAAAGGGGATAACCTGTACGCTTCAGGCTGAAATCAGATCTCAGCTCTACATGAGGAAAGGTGGTGGGGATGGTCCTGTATATTGTCGATGATTTTTTTCAGTCTTATCCTGCCTGGCTTAATATCTACGGGATCCAAAACATTGAGATTCGACACAAAACATGAGCGTTCAAAGAGATCTTAACAAAGCTTTACATGGTGTGAAGGAGTCCAGTTCTTTTTATTGACCATCTGCACTCTCTGTCGCCATCTTGCCGGTTCCTTCTTCTTGAACGGAAACAAAAGGTAGCTTTTGCCCGATCCCAAAACCGTTTTTACAACTATAAGCAACGCAGTAAACCATTTTTATCATAAAACAAACATAAAGTAGCAATATCAAGAAATAATAAATAGTCTCAAAAAGTATGTAATACGAAAAAAGCACCGATAAATTTACATTACACACCTGCACTGAAAGGAACAAAATGGTTGGCGCGCAACGAAGCGTGTTTGGCAACTATTACATCACAGTTGTAAAACGTCACGGAAACAGCCAAACAAGCGAGAGGAACCTGAGTTCAAGGTCCTGCATATTTTGTTTTGATTTTACTCAAAAACTAAAGTGTTTAAAGTATGGCAATCACATAGGAATTATACCGAACCAAAATACAGTTTCTAAGGCAATTATTAAATTTGTTGAAAATTCACCTTTAAAAACACAAGTAACGAAACAAATTATTCTTGTCTATCTCTGTTATTATAACGTAAACTCTGAAACTTTCATTTTATAAATCATTTGTTAATGATAAACTGATAATCATTCTTTTAATTTTACTTTCACAAATTCAACTTTCTCTCTGTACCTGCAGGTATTTATAACACACGACGTAAAAAATTTATCCATCTGGTAATAACAATATGAAACATAAAAAAAAAGTTTAAAAGCTTTGATTAAGATATTAATAATATTAGAAAAATCTTCTACATACACAACGTACGACATGTACGAATTTACGTAACAAACTTATAATTGTTTTGTTTGTTTTGGAATTTCGCACAAAGCTACTCGAGGGCTATCTGTGCTAGCCGTCCCTAATTTAGCAGTGTAAGACTAGAGGGAAGGCAGCTAGTCATCACCACCCACCGTTAACTCTTGGGTTATTCTTTTACCAACGAATAGTGGGATTGACCGTCACATTATAACGCCTCTTCGGCTGGGAGGACGAGCACGTTTGGCGCGACTCGGGCGCAAATCCTTGACCCTCAGATTACGAAGCGCACGCCTTAACGCGTTAGGCCATGCTAGGCCCACAAACTTTTAATAACTATTGCTTTTAAAATATTAAACTTTTCACATTCTTGTTGTGAAACTAACTAAGAATTAAATATTAACTCTTAAACTGAATAATGTTGTATATACAACTAAAAAAGTTAATTTTTTTGGCATGATAACTTACTTGAAAACATGTTCTTTGTGGTAAGTTAAAATTAGTAATTAATAAGCATCGATAATCTTGTAATCTACAAACATTTTCAATGTAAATTATTTTTTTCTTTATTGTTTTTTAATTCTGCTCAAAGTTACTCAAGGGCTATCTGCGCTAGCCGTACCTAATTTTGCAGTGTAAGACTGGAGAGAAGGCAGCTAGTCATCACCACCCACCGCAAACTCTGGGGCACCTCTTTTATCAATGAATAATGGAATTGACCATCACTTTATAACGACTTCAAGGCTGAAAGAACGGGAATGTTTGGTGTAACGGGGATTCAAACCCGCGACCCTCAGATTACGAGTTGAACGCCTTAACCCCTCTGACCATGCCGGGCCATGTATATCATTCCTCTTTCACTTGATATAGGCCAAACATTTACTTATATACTTGATGAGAGAAAGTTGTTTCTTAATATAATTTTATTCGAACAACTAATTTATGACAAACATAGAAATAAAATTTATTATTCCTCCAAATAGAATTAAATGGACTTGATATCCTAGTACAGGGTATTATTGTGTTTGGATAACTGACAGTTTCTTGCCCTTTGTTTTTGGAAATAAAATCTTAGACCAGACGAATGTTAAGCAGCAGGTACTCAGCAAGTGCTTTAATTTATTAAATGTTCTGTTTTAAACATGGCAGCAGTCGTAGCTATCACATAATTATATTATTAGGATAGAATCGCAGGTTTTCCTATTTATGTCAGTAGAGTTCTAAAATACTGAATCTATTTGTATTATCCTTTATATTTTGGAGTCAAATTACATTCTGACTGTTAAATCCGTTTATTAGTTGATATTCAGTAAAATTAGAAGGATATAATCCTTTAGCTCACTACAACTTTCTTTTATATATGTATATTATATTTGTTATTGTATTTAAATTATCAACACATTAAATAACAGTAGTACATGTTGATGAACATAAATGAAAAGTAAAGGAACTTTTTTATAAGTAATATAAGTAATAAGATGATACGTGTTAATTAAATTGTTAAACTTCAGAGATTAAGAGTATTGTTTCTTATCAGATTAACGTAGAGAGCTGTATATCTAGTATAATCTCAGATATTACTGTGAATATTCTTTTTATTGTGCCAGGTTTACAGAAAAGTGTTTTTGCAAGTTTTCAAAATAGATGGAGATGTAATAAATATTGCTATCTAGAAAGACAGCAGTCAATAATTACTGAGTTCAGCATGGCCAGATGGTTAGGGCGCTTTACTCATAATCTGATGGTCGTGAGTTCGAATACCCCATTATATTCGTCCTTTTATCCGTAAAAGCATTATAAAGTGACGGTCAATCACACTGTTCATTGGTTAAAAGAGTAGCCTAACAGTTGGCGGTGGGTGGTGACGAGTACTGTCTTTCCATAGTTTTACATTACAAATTTTTGAAGGCTAGCGCAGATAGCCCTCGTGTAGTTTTGCGCGAAATTCAATGCCAAACAAAAAAAAAAGCTTACTGATAGTTATTCTGACGAAAGTAAGCCTTTTCTAAGTTCATTAATGTTAGAGATAAAGAAAATAAAAACGATATCGCACTTATTTTAACATTTTTTTTTCAAAATATAACTTTACTTCTCAAAAATACGATTATTTATGAAATAAAAATACTTTTAAAATATAAATTATTGCAAAAACGAAACTTAAAATTACAAAGGAGATTTCATAAAAACGTAATTCATCATGATGAATAAGTAACAGTTACGAAATTAGCTGCTGTCTTAAACATCACACTAGGACTTAATACCATAGAAATATTTTATAAAACACTTAAGATTGGAATGTGTGATATATTTCTTGAAGAGACAAAGTTTAAAGACCTTTATATTGCTACAGAGTCCCCAATGGCACAGCGGCATGTCTGTGGACTCGAACTGCTAAAAAATGGCTTTCAATACCTGTGATGGGGGTGCACAGAAAACTCATTGTGTAGCTATGGGCTTAATTCCAAGCAAACAAACAAATAAATATAGCCATGGATTATTTTTGGCGCATTAATAGATTTCTCTTGCAGCGTTGAGAGAAATTTTGAAAATAATATGTCTTATTAACTAAACAACAACATACATCTCTTTAACCTGCCCTCCGACAAAATATTGTTTTCACTCCAGTAGAATTGTGTGTACGCAATTAGGATAACTCGAACAGTTTTTAATAGGTTTTGAGATGATGTTTGACAGTCTCCTAAAGAACAACTATTTTACTTCGGGTGAATGTAGGTCAAAGGTCCATCATGATTATAATGAAGGTTAAACACAACTTGAAATGTTTTAATTTACTTTTAGTCAAATTTAGTATGAAGGTTTAGTGTCATTAAAGAAATATTTATTAAGTTTTGATGATTAAAGATGAAAATTTGAAATAACAATGAAAGGCAGCCACTTTCGTATGACAGTGACAAAATTGTTTTTTGGAAAGCGATCAAAAAAGTCAAGAAAAACTCAGATCGAAAGATAATCTTGCCAATTAGTCACTAGAGTTACACTTTCGAATGTGAGAATTTGATTGTTTAATATTTTAGGTGTTAGTGCATAAGTAAAGAAAAATATTTGGTGAAATGGGTTTACACTTTGAGTAATTTCAAAATTAAACTTACAATACAAAAATGGCAACGAAATGGGTATTAAAGAAGCCATGAATATCACAATGCTGATAAAAATTCCATCTCTTTCAAAACCGTAGACTTTAAATCTTGGTTAATGGTACTTGAGACACAATAAGTTGTTTTAACGATACCTCTAAACACATCTGAAGAAGGTAACATGACTACTGTTTCCATGTTGTGTTTCTTACTCATTCATCATAAGCAAATGACAAACCTTCATATATCTTTATCTCAGTCTTGTAGATATTGTTTAAAAATGACAAAGTTCTTTAAACTAAGCATAAAACTTTTGAAATTTACACTAATAACAACGTAGAGGAGTACTTTTTATTTTGACAACTTAGACAACTAAAAACCTCTCGAGTTTTAATATTTATGTACAACAAAGCTGCAACTTCAAAAAATACGTACGTACAGCAGTGTTCCATACACTTTTAAGTAATTGGATCATTGAAAATGTTTGAATATGATCAGACCAATATTACCTTGTTCAAGATATAATAATATGTCATTAGTTTCTAATGATCCACTTTCTAACTAACCCCATTGATTTCCCCAAGCCTGTTCGTTTCTTGTACTTTCGCTTGATAGAAGACAGACAGTGGAAATTTCGTTAATACATTTATGTAAATTACTAATTACATAGCTACCTTAATAGAGTAAAATTTAGGGTTTTAACAAATTTTAGAACAAATAGGTATTCGTTCTTAGAAGTGTTTAAGACCCACGGCCGCAAAAACCGAGGATATTTTTCTAAAAATTTAGTAAAACATAAATTATGAAACTTACAATAAAAAAGATTCAATAGTAAGTATTAAAAAACAGTATAGTTGATTTCTACACAACTTTCAGTTTTTAAATCTGATACCAGGAAGCACGGAAATAGTAGTACCAGGGTATGTAATGTACACAAAAAATCAAAGAAAGAAACATTCTATGTTTGCCATGGTTGTCATTTTGTGATCCATTACACTCATGCAGTATCTTGCCTGCGATGGACATTAACTACAATATAGTCAGTTGCCAAATCAGTATCAGAAAAAAATAAAAAATTGCAGCATTTTTGGGCCGAGTTTTTCGAGCCGCTGGGTTTTATGATGTATTTTGACTCTGAGTTGAAACTAACGTTTCTCTGTTGGAGTTTCTCTTACACTAATTTTGCTTCAATATCTGCTTACAAGTTATTAATTTTAAGCGGACATCTAATTTGTTTCCTTTAAATCGATCTGCTCACTCACTAAAGAAACAGTAATTTAAATACATGTAGCAATAAATATTTTAGTGTGTACATCAGAAGGCTATCCAAAAATAATGAATACTTTAGTGAAATACAACAAATTTTGTCCAAAAATTAGGCTTACTGAGAAGTGTTGTTCAATCAAACTATGTTTAATGTCTTAAAATTTTACTCTGATGGTTTTCAACAGATGAAAAAACAACAGTAAGAAAGTAATTCAAATGACTTAGTTATTGTATAAGTTTTTTGATTTCATTGTAAATCGACAAGCCCTATCCTTAAACCTTAAACACCTTACAAATGTGATTAATTGTTTAACTTTCATGCCTAAATATAAACTAACTAAACTAAACTAACGTGGCAGGGGTTCAGTTTAGAGAGAGAGAAATCAGAAGAGTTCTCTCCCCAACCGGGGTGTTCAGGAACATTGTGGTTCCTCTTCGTCCCCTTTCGTGGATTGTTATTAAGATTAAATGGTGGATTTTTGTTTATATATATATATATATATATATATTATAATGATTATCCTTGACTATTTGGGTCGAAAGTATCTCTTCTAAATGTTGTCTTGGATGGAGGCAAAGGCAGCAGCGGAAAGGAAGCTCGGGACCTGTCCCGAGAGGAAGAGGTTGAGCAGATGTGAACATGAATATTGTTCAAATCCAGATCAAAAATAGAATAATTCAAACGGCACGATTCAGGATCTGGCAAAAGAGATGCCTGGGCTGGGATCTATAAATCCAATGCCTGAAGATTTTGATGTGGGGGAAACGGGAGTGCCCCGAGAAAACCCACTTTCACAGGACTAGGACGCCGAAAGTTTTGCCTGTCGTGTGCCCTGTATCTGGGAAAAAAAAAGAATTCGTGTTAGTGACGTGGATTATATTTGTTTAGATTCTTTGTTAAGTAGAATGTGATTCTTGAAATATGTTGTACGGTGAAATGTATTTTGTTGGTGCACTTGATAATTTGTGTAGTGATGCCGTTAGTTTGTTTCTTGTTTCTGCTTTTAGATAATATTTGAGAGAGAGTTCTGTTATTCTATCTCTTATCGTTGGTAAATTATTAATTTGGTGTAGATAGTTTGTTGGCGTAAATGACGGTAGGTCGAATGCGGATTTTAATATTCTGTTTTGCTGCACTTGGATTTTCTGGAGAGTGTTATTTGACATGTTGTATGTTATTTGACATCCGTACTCTATTAGTGGACGGATGTAAGCCTTGTATATTTGTACAATGGTGTTCGGTGCGCATTTCGATTGCTTGCCGGTTATGGTCTTTAGATATGAAATCCTTTTTCTGATGGATGAGTGTATATTGTTTATATGTTTTTTCCATGTAAGTTTTGTGTCGAAAGTGACGCCAAGGAATGTGATGTTTTTACTTATGTTAATGGTTGTGTTTCCAAGTGATAATTTCATTTTATCTAGATTTTTTCTTTGCTTCTTAAGTTTCCTATAGAAAGTAATTGCTTGTGTTTTTGTTGGGTTTAACACGACTCTTCACTTGTTGCTCCATGTTGAGACGTTGTTTAATGATTCTTGTACGCGGGACATGGCCATTACTGGGTTTCTGGAGGTGCTCCGGATTGCGATGTCGTCTGCGTATTGTGAATTGTGTGTGTATGTTAGATTTGGAAAAGGTATGTCACTGACGAAAATTATGTATAGAAGTGGAGAGAGGACTGATCCTTGGGGTACTCCTGCCGTTATATTAAATAATTTGGATATAGTTTTGTTGACTTTTACTTGTGCTGTTCTATTTGTTAAGAAATTTGAGATCCATTTGACTATCGTGGGATTTATTTGCAGGTGATTTAGTTTATATATGATGGCGTTGTGCCATACGCTGTCGAATGCTTTTTTTGACATCTAGGAATACCCCAATGGTTACTTGATTGTTGTTGTAAGCTTTGTAGATTGATTCGGTGAGTCGCGTGAGGTGATCTGTTGTTTGTCTATTTTTTCTGGAGGCATTTTGAAATTCTGGAAGGATGTTGTTTGATTCACAAAAATGTAGGAGACAGTTGGAGATAATTCTCTCCATCAGTTTGCCAAGGCAACTTAACAGACTGATGGGGCGGAAATTATCTGGATTTGTTCTATTAGTTTGTTTCTTGGGGATCGTTGTTATGATGGCTTTTTTCCACGTGTCGGGATAGTACCCGGTCGCTAGTGAGATGTTCATGATGTTTGTGAGGTGTTGTAGTAGGAGAGTGGAGCTTTTTTTCAGAATAATATTTGGTATTTGATCATGTCCGGGGGAAGTGTTCTTCAAGTTTCTGATATTGATTTTTAGCTCGGTTGTGGTTATTTTTCTGTTGATTAAACTTGAGTATGTTTCTAGTGTCTCGCCGGGGAATCGTGTTGAGAATAATGCTTGGTTTGTGTTTATGTAGTTATTGACATGGTGTTGGTGTTGTGTGTCGAAATCTACTGAATTTAAATCGCTAAAAGAGGATTTGTAATAGTCAGCTTTCTCTACGTCCGTCCTTGCGATTTTGTTGTTATGGGTGATATGTTGTAGCATATGATTTGTGTTTTTGTCTGATGCAATACTCTTGAATTTTTTCCAAAATTCGTTTGGATTGTTCTTGGTTTTTTCTAAGTTTTTGCAGAAGTTATGCCAATTGTTTTCTCTTACTTTTTTGATTTCTTGTTTAATTTTTGTATTTGTTCTATTGATTTCTGTTTTAATGTGTGGATCGCGTGTGACGTAGTGTGTTCGTCTTAGTTTTCTGCGTTTGATTATTAGTGCGTGAATTTCTGGTGTTAAAGTCCATTGAATAAGTGATTGTTTTCTTTTTGATTTAGGGATTGTGTTTTTAATGGATTTTTTAAGGCTTCTGTAATTTGATCAACATAGTTGTCTAGTTCTGTTTTGTTATTTACATGTTCTATTGGATGGGGTAGGTATGAGTTCAGAGAGGCATTAAAAGTTAGCCAGTCTGTTTTAGTGTAGGTGTAGGCGGACGGAGTCACGTACGCCACAGCAGGGTGGCGCGGGTGAATCATACATGACATGGGGAAGTGGTCACTGGTGATTTCATCATGTACTTTAAAGTTAGATATTTTGTTTACTATGTCCTTGGGTGCGATGATGAAATCGAGTACATCGTATGAGCCGTTAGCAGCTGAAAAGTGTGTAGGTGTATGGTCATTGATTAGGTGCATATTATTGCTAGAGATAAAAAATTTTAAGCATGATCCTCTTCGTGTGTCTCTGTTACCCCTTAATTCTGAATGTGGTGAATTAAAATCTCCAATAATAATTGGTTTGGGTTTACGATTAACACTTTTTTGTAGGAAGTTAATATCGATATCTTTGGTTGGTGAGCAATATACGGCTAGAATCGGAATAGTTAGCCGGTTGTTGAAGTGAATATTACAGAAAATGGTTTCATTAATGTTATATTTAAAGGAATCTTCTATCGAGATTAGATGCGATATTTTCGTACTGAAGTAAGCTATTATACCTCTATTGTTTTCTGAGTGAGGTATGCTGTGTGAGATGAATCCGGGAATTGTGGTGTTTTGTTTCTCTGTGCAAAGTGTTTCTGAAACGATGATTATGTTGGCGTTTATATGTTTGTTTATGTTGTATATTTCTATTCTTTTGTCTTTGAGATTTCCTTGGCATTTGATGTGTAAGATTTTAATGCGTTGTGTCATTGTGTTGTTTTATTTCCCTTGCATGGATTTTGAGTGAGAGGTGGTGTGGTTTGAGGTGAGGAAGGTTAAAGTAATAACTTGCAAGGCT
The DNA here is from genome assembly GCA_011833715.1 of Carcinoscorpius rotundicauda. Lineage (NCBI taxonomy): Eukaryota > Metazoa > Arthropoda > Merostomata > Xiphosura > Limulidae > Carcinoscorpius > Carcinoscorpius rotundicauda. The sequence continues at coordinate 28,911,634 of CM022395.1, read as the reverse complement.
GCAGACAGCTATAAGTGACTCGTGCCTCGATTCAAATGAGGGGAGATCACTTAATTCTATCAGCATTGCCAGCAAGTTTGTGGTGAAATCTGTGGGGTTGAATGCTTGTGTTGTTTTTGGGCGTGTTACGTCCGCGTAGGTACGTGTTCTTTGAGAGTGTTTGATTTGCGAGTCCTTGGCCATGCAATTAGTTTTTGTGTGACCGAACCGTTGACATTTGTAGCATTGGATGATTGGTTTTTGGTGTGTTTTTTCCGGTTCGGTCGTGTGTCTTTTGAAAAATAAAAAGCAACCGTTTTTTAGTAGTTTATTTTGATCCTCCTTTTTGTTGACGGTTACTTTGATCAGTGGCGTTTTTTGTTTTGTTCTGAATGAGGTAATTCTGTTAGATGATTCAATGTCGAAGCCTTGAGTTCTTAGTTCTTCAGTGATTTCATTATCTTCGATGTCGAAATCGACACCTCTGATAATGACGTTTAGTTTTGGCGTGATTGTTTTAGGTGTAGTAATAGTGGCTTTGACCCCGAATGCATCCTTGGGCCAGTGAGCCAAAATATGTAAGAACTCTTGTGGTGCAGAACATTTAACCATGATTCTTCCATTAGGAAGACGTTTGATATCTTTGAACTGAATGTCAGGGAAATAAGTCCTCAGTTGTTTGACAATCTGTGGAATGCGTGTTGTTTACTCCTTCGATGAACAGAGTTGGGATTCTGTATAAAGGAGAATCGTGTGTTTGTGTGACAGTGGTGGTGTTCTTAGAATTAGTGGCGATTGTGGTGTTCTTAGTATTAGGGTTAGATTTGTTAGTTTTGTTGGAACAAGTAGCTTTGTCATCGTTAACGTGGGTTGTGTTATTAACGCTTTGGTTTTTGGTATTCTTGGTGGCGTCGTGAATGAGGTTAGAATTATCCGAGACTATACTTACCATGTCCTTTTTCCTCTTCTGTCTCCTCTTGTTGGATGCCGCGTTGGTTTCTCGAAGTTCGCGACTTGGTGACTCTTCAGCTCCTGAGTGTTCACTTTCAGAACTCTCTGTTGAACTACTCGGAGATTCTGAAGCTGGTCCTTCGATCGCTTTGTTCAACATTTCCATGATTTCTTCATTTGAAAGGGCATTCCCGTTTGATCGCGTAGTGACCTTTCTTCTCTTCATTTTGTTTTACTAGTCCTGATAAGGACTAAGGGCAAACCTTTTTAAGTAAAACTTTGAAATTTTAACAAGTATCTAGTCTACAACGTGCGTGTCTAGCAGCTCTTGACTCGCACGTCTGCTCTGCATGACGACGGCCTTCTCAATATTTGACAACATTGTAAATTTATATGAACAAAAAAGTAGGACCAACAACACATTCAGCATTTGTTATAGATCACTAAATACTGTATGACAGGGTAATAAACACATTTCACTTTGTTCTAATAAACACACATTCACAAAACGAACAAAATAAGTGCCTGGTGCTGGATATTGTAAAACTTTGCCCTATTATCAAGGCCCCTGATGGCAAAGTAGAATCTCTGAAAACTACAACGCAAAAAACTGTTTCGATACCTCTGATGCGCAGAGTACAAATAGCCAATTGTGTACATTTGTGCTTAAATACAAGCAAAACAAGGTATTGCCAAGAGGGGACGAATTCTAATGTTCAAAAAAATAAATTTAAGCCTGAAGTGGCAAAAATCCAAAATAAAAGTGCATTGTAAAATGTTTGGTATAGAATAGCATCTTGTTTTCATGAGAGTCTGTCAATCCTTAAATTTATTTTGTTGAACGTCTTAAGTCAAGAAAATAGCAAATAACCCAAACATATATCAAATCATCCAAAAATGTTTATAAGTAGGAAAGGCATAGAGGCTAGATTATTGTCATATACTGCTGTCTGTGAAGTTATGACTGCAGTTATTTGAGGTTGTTTTAATATTAGAATCAGATTATTGAAGACAGAGAAGAAAAGCATTTCTTGATAATAAATCGTTCTATCGAATTTCTATATCGTTCCAACAACTGCTATGTTTGTTGTCTTCCATCCGATTGGTACAGTTCAAGACTGAGCGAGACACATCGTCGGCAATAGATATGAAAATATAACTGTTATTATATTGCCTTCTAAATCTTGAATATCATTACAGGACTAAGTAGAAAATATAGTGTTTAAAAACGTAATAGGCCTAATACTATTGTGACAAGTAAAAAAGTAAATAACTGTTATAAGAGATGATATAACATCCCACACAACTTGTTGCCGAGGTTAAACCTATCACCTTGCTTATTTTCCATAATATCTATAAGTTCGAACTGATATCATAAATATATAAAGTTTTCGCCATATTGATATAGAGTTTGCTGTAGTTATACTTTAATTTGGTATTGATTTATTCACCGGCATTCGAAACTCATGTTTGTAATTATGGATGCTTCTAGTCAAAAATGAAGTAAACCTCATTATTATTATTAAATATAACGTAAATTAGAATAAACTGTATGATTAAGTTTTTTTTAGCTGCAGTTATTATCATACTGTTTAAATATGCTTACACTGAAGGATAGTTTCTGCTGTATACAGATAATTTGGAACTCTCATAGGAAAATGCACAAATCATTATTTGCTACAAACTATAGTTACAAGTAATTTTAGTCATCATTCTTACGTATATGTAGATGACAGAAGATATTGCCCAAAGTGATACAGTGAAGGGATGTCACTCAAGTTAAATTATGTTATTTCTATGAAAATTATTATTGAAGTAGATGTGAAACACTGTTTACTTGAGATGTGTGATTATTATTCACGTTTTATTGCATAAAATATAAATAAGGTGCGCATGCGTGTAAATTATTTTGTATGATATGCCTTGTTCTAACAGTGACTCAAGATAAGTCAGACGGATCGTATAGAAGTTGTTGTTTTAGGGACTTAACTTGAAAAGATAAAGAATGAAAAGTAAAAACAACAAGTTTCAAAGGCTATAAACAAAAATTATAAGTTGTACGGATAATTTGATTCTACCTGTTTCTTAGCTTTCTGTTGAGCAATTAAACTATTTATCTACACTGCCTCAAAATTCTTAAACATAAAAATAGTTTTGTAATTCTTTTGTATTAAGATTCTAGCATTAAATAATGCTCTAATTACAACTTAGAGCTGCACAACTTAACATATATAATATCAGCATGGTATTCAAAACACAACTAAGCTTTCGATTATTAGAGGTGCTTATGTTAGATATCAATTTTATAATTTTTTTTAGAATAAACTAGTTTGTAAGTTAAATTGTACTGCGAAAGCACTATTCATGAAAAGAAAACGAAAATCAATACTTATAAAGCTTTTACCAAGTCTTAAAATCTAGTTTAAGCATAAACTTGAAGTGAGAATTACTTATTCTAAATGAAACAAAAAAAACTAAGTAAACAAAAAATATTCCCAGTATTGAGCTTACGTTCTAAAAATGATCCTGAAACTCATTCTCTTCTACAACTGGCCATTGATGAAAATGAAATAGGAACTGTCCCTATTTGTTACTACCAGAAGTCCGGTGTGATAATGAAAAAATACAGACCTCCTGACGTTGCTGCTGATGAAGAGTGGAATGTTATTCACCAAATCGTCATTTCAAAATGCTATCGGAATGATATTTTTAGTCTTGCTCATGATCATGTGTTGTCGGGACACTTAGGTGTAAGAAAGACCCTAGATCTTATCCGACGACATTTCTATTAGCCAAAGATGCGCCAAGATGTTGTTGACTATTGTAAGACATGCCATTCTTGCAAAATGATTGGAAAACCAAATCAGGGGATTCCCAAAGCACCACTGCAGCCTATTCCTGCCTTTGAAGAACCGTTCCCAAGGGTCATTATCGACTGTGTTGGCCCAATGCCAAAAAGAAAAGCAGGAAATGAATACCTCTTGATAATCATGTGTGCTTCTACACATTTCTTTGAGGCAATCCCTTTGAGAAAAATCACTGCTCCCAACATTATCAAGGCTCTTGTCAAATTCTTTACCATGTTCGGGATTCCAAAAGTCGTGAAATCAGGTCAAGGCTCAAATTTTATGTCCAAGCTATTTCAACAAGCCATGCATGAACTAAACATCCATCAAGTTTCATCCAGTGCATACCATCCTGAGTCACAAGGTGTCCTTGAACGTTTCCACCAAACTCTAAAAGCCATGCTTAGAAATTACTGTCACGAGCACTTAAAGGACTGGGATAAGGGTGTTCCCTTGTTGTTGTTCGCAGTTCGTGAGGTTGTTCAAGAATCTACTGGATTTAGCCCTTTTGATTTGGTTTATGGTCACTCAGTCCGTGGTCCATTGAAGTTGGTTTAGGAGAAATGGTTGGAGGACAATAACTCACAAATTAGCTTGTTGAACTATGTCTCTGATTTTAAAACCAGATTGCACAATGCTTTTAATGTTGCCAGGGAAAACCTGAAGTCTTTTCAAGAAGAGATGAAAACCTGGTATGACAAAAGGGCCAGAAAGCGATCTTTTAATGTTGGTGACCAAGTAATAGTCTTGTTGCCCACATCAGGCTCTTCATTTCAAGTTAAAAAATTTGGACCTTATTCAGTTAAAAAATGTTTTCAAAGTTCAAACTTTTTTTTTTTACTTTTAAGGGGAGAGTGTTATGTAAATGTCATGTAAATGTTGTGTAAACGACAATTATGTCGTGTTGTGTTTTAATTTTCATATCTATTATTTATATTATTGTTTCAAAGTTAAAACCAATAAAACATGTTGTTATTCATTTAAAATAACATTTAGAAATTTCTGGAATTAAGTAGATCAATTATTTGACTGTAAACGGAAATGTATGGCGGCCTAGTGTCTAGACATTGAGTCTCGTGCAAGAACGGACATGCGCGGATTGCTCTGGAGTTCTGTGGAAGTGACGCGATTGTTCGAGAAAAGTAGGCCTACTAATATATAAGCAGACGAAAATGTGAGAGAGAAGAAGAGTCAGTAATTTGTTTGTATTTGATTCAAGAAATAGTGTCTTTGTTCGAGAAATTTTAAACGTTTGCTGTGTGTTTATTCAACTTGAATTTGTGACTGAAGCTAGATCTACAGAAGCTGTGATTTTATTTCGTAAATCTCTACGATTCGTTCGAATTACTAGCTATATTGTAGGTCAACACGTTTGGAACTGTTTATGGGAGACCGGGAAAATTGGAAGGCGATAGACAAGTTTGAGACGTTCATCGGAGGCATCGTGAAGGGAACTTCGTCGAATTTATTGAACTGTGAGTTGTTTCTGGACTTTCATTCTAGATCATCATATTGGACACAGGCTAGTACCAGTTTGTATCGTAATTAACTTTGAAAGTTGAAAATAGAACTATTTTGTATTGTAATTAACTTTGAAGGTTGAAACCAGTACTATTTTGTATTGTAATTAATTTGGAATGTTGAAACTGAATATCTGTCATTGTTATTATATAATTTATGTTATATCTGTCATATATATAATAGCTTATTGTAATGAATTATACAAGCTGTTATCTGTGTCTTTCTGTTGCGTTTAGTCTACGAAAAACATAAAACATAAAAAAAACGTAACAGTTAGTCCAGGTTTTTTGAGGAAATTTGTGATGTTGATGAGGTGTTGTTTTATTTAGTTAATGTTATCATTAATTTCATCTGGTGAAAATAGTTTTGTGGCTGTGTTTATTTGATTTCTTAATATGTTGAGTTTTTGTTTTGTTTCATGTGCTTGGCCAAGCGCGTTGAGGCGTGTGACTCATAATCCGATGGACACGGGTTCGCATCCCTGTCGCGCCAAACATGTTTGCCCTTTGAGGCGTGGGGGCGCTATAATGTAACGTTCAATCCCACTATTCGTTGGTAAAAGAGTAACCCAAGAGTTGGTGGTGGGTGGTGATGTCTAGCTGCTTTCCCTTTAGTCTTACATGCAAAATTAGAAACGGCTAGCACAGATAGCCCTCGAGTAGTTTTGTGCGAAATTCTAAAAAAAAAACAATTCTTTTTCCCGTCAAAATACACACAAGTTGATGCAGTAACATTAGCACTCAAATGGCAAGACGAATTATTCTTTTCTATTTTCGTTAAAGGGCCTGGCATGGCCGAGCGCGTTAAGACGGGCGCTTCATAATCTGAGGGTCGCGTGTTCGCGCCGAACATGCTCGTCCTCCGAGCCGTGGGGGCGTTATAATATGCGGTCAATCCCACTTTTCGTTGGTAAAAGAGTAGCCCAAGAGTTGGCGGTGGGTGGCGAGGACTAGCTGCCTTCCCTCTATTCTTACACTACTAAATTAGGGACGGCTAGCACAGATAGCTCTCGAGTAGCCCTTTGGTTTTACACGGCTTAATTGGAAACGGCGAGCACAGATAGCCCTCTTGAAGCTTTGTATGAAATTAAAAAAAAAAAGAAAAGAAAAGTGTGTTCGAAACGTTAAAAGAAATTATCGGATAGTCTTTAGTAGCTGGTACAGCTAACTAAGCATCGAATTTCAGTATTGATATTATTTATTCTAACCAAGAAAAAATACAAATAATATCTAGAATAATCTAATTTTTTATATTTGAATGAAATCTTCAGTGAAATATTTATCTCAATTGGTGTTAATCCTAGTACTTCATCTTCCAAAATTATTTGAAACCACTTTGTTTTCCTACTTAAAATTGGAGATCGAGGTAAATGTGTCAAATTTCATCAGTTGTAGTGTTTGCTTTATATGCATTTATTAACCTTTGCAGTTGAACACAAAAGTACATACTCGGCTTTCGACTATTTCGAAATTTGAATTTAGAAGTTAGTTGAATGTCGATATGTATTAAATGTATGATATTTGCCGACAAGGTTGATACATAGTTTTTTTTTTTAAAGAAATTTATTTTAATGTACAAACAGTTTATAATAACACTTATTACAAATAATGACTTATATACAAAAGGCTTACTGACATACAACCAATACTGAGTTTTGTATCTGATTTGGAACTGAATCTTTCATCGTCGGATTAGGGAGATTGTATTACATCTATGTTGACACACAGATACACTTCTTTTAATTGCTGAGTAGCTGGTTGCTTCACTCAGAATACAAAAGTTTTCTCCCGAGAACATTATCTGACGTTCTTGTAGAAATACTAGCATCCAAAGATTAACAGCGTGTAATGTTTTAAATTTATACACATTCCTACTCAAAACTCAAGTTTTGCAATTAATAAGAGTTTATCAGGGTTATAGTTTACAAAATTTATAGTACGCTGACTGTAGCAAACCAACGATACTGAACTGTCTCTCCATGTGTTGTGCTTTTTAAACTTTAAAGAGAAGTTCTACAAATTTCAGCTGGCGAGTAATAGTATTTTAAATATGCACATGGCACAAATAATTTTAATTTTGGATATCTTATCGAGGATTCACGATGAGTTAATTAATTCTAAGTCGATACAGGTACAACTCACTTAAAAGGGGCTACTTAGCTCTTCACTGATCACACGAAAGTTTTTTACTGCTGAAGTTACATTGTCTTTGTTAAAATACTTACGTCATATATTAATCCGCTAAATTTAAATGATTTGTAATGTTCTAAATTTATAAACGTTCCTCACCAAAAATATCATGTTCCCGATTAATGAGCGTTATTCAGAGTTATAGATTTCTAGGTTTATAGTTCACCAACTGTAGCAAACAAATAGTAGATAGTGTTTCCTGGCGCTTTCCGTTGGTTACAGTGACAAGTGACTCGATGGAAATTTTGCTATAAACTTTTAACAATACAAATAACACACATTTTTCAAAATAAATTTACATTTTATTTACAATAAATAGAATAATCTATCTTTACCAATATATAGATATGATATACAGAATATTCAGGCAAAACAAAATGTTAGACATAAAAAAAAGTCTTGCCATTCTGTTAAATTTCAACATTTCCCAGAGTTTGTGATAAAAACATTTCATTTTCAGTTATTTTTATTTCAACGATCTCTTGGTATTGCGAAATGTAAATGCCAATACTCTTCCTTGTCGAATAGTTTTTCGTCATAGATGTTCTGAAATTTGAAAACCAGTTACTCTCAGTGATGTCGAGAAACCCACTTGTTGAGAACTTTTATATGCAAAAAGGCTGTTCTGGGCCCAGAAAACACTTCAAATAGAAGAGCGAACAACGTTTCGACCTTCTTCGGTCATCGTCAGGTTCACAAAGAAAGGGTTACTGGTCGGAAGCTGACCACGTGTTTGGGAGGGGTTGTATAATTGAGTGTTGCAATGTAGAGGGCGCGGTTTGAATATATAATTTTGTCTATAATATTAATATAGGTATAATGGTGTTCCTTTATATTGGTTTATTTTGGGTTTGAGTTGTTGTATAAGTAAGGCTTCTTTAATTTTTCGTTTGTTTATGTTTGTTTCTTTATTTAGTATTTTAGTGTTTTCTATGGTTATGTTGTGTCCATTTGACTTGCAGTGTTCGAAAACGTGTGAAGGTGACTTTTTATGTTCTTTGAATCTGGTTTCCATTTTTCTACTTGTTTCTCCTATATAGAAGTCGTGGCAGTTATCACATTGTATTTTATAAATAATGTTGGTGTGGTGTTTGTCAGTGTAGTTCTTACATAGTATAGACCTTAGTTTTGTGCCTGGTTTTTGAATAAATTTAGTGTTAACTGGAATGTTATATTTTGTTACTAGTTTTTGCCAAATGTTGGTTATTTGTTTGCTGATGTCAGGAATATATGGTATACAGCAGTATATGGTTTCGTGATATTTTGATTCGTGAGATATATTTACTTTTGTTGGTTGATTTTGCTTTCTGTCTAGGTGTGTGCGTATAATGTTTTCTACGGTTTGTGGAGGAAACTTGTTAATGTTGATGAAGTGTTGTTTTATTTTATCTAATTCATCGTTAATTTTATCTGGTGAGCATAGTTTTATGGCTGTGTTTATCTGGTTTCTTAGTATGTTGAGTTTTTGTTTTGTTTCATGTGCTGAGTCCCAAGGAATGTATAGTCCAGTATGGGTGATTTTTCGGTGGATTTCTGTTTTGAATTGTGTGTCGGTTCTTATAATTTTGAGGTTAAGAAATGATATTTGATTGCTTTCTTCCTGTTCACATGTGAAGTTAATGTTGGGATGTATAGAGTTAATGTGAGTGAAAAAGTTAAGTATGTGTTCTGTAGATTCGAATCCCGCAATCGTGTCATCTACATATCTGTACCAGTATAGTGGTGGATGTAATGCTGTATTAATTGCTTGTGTTTCAATTTCTGTTTTCTTTTTTTATTCAGTCAGGTCAAGGTGAAGAGTACTATTACTAATATGTTCCAATTATAGTTGACTAGTTGTTGTAAAATACCCTGAGGATTTTTCATAGAACTAATACAGTAGATTCAGTACAAGCAACAAATTTTACTAGAATTATTAGCGCTACAGCCTTGAACTAATACTTATTTCCAAAGACATTATCCGTTAAACTTGTCTGTTTGTTTTGAAATTTGCACAAAGCTACTCGAAAGTTATCTGTGCTAGCCGTCCCTAATTTAGTAGTGTAAGACTAGAGGGAACTCTTGGGCTACTCTTTTACCAACGAATATTATAACGCTCCCACGGCTGAAATGTGCATTTAAGCATGTTTGTGAAGACGGGGATGCAAGCCCGCGACCCTCAGATTACGAGTCGCACGCCTTAACACGCTTAGCCATGCCGGGATTCAGTAGAAGCCAACAAATTTTACTAGAATTTTTTGTACTACAACCTTGAACTAATACTTAGTTTCCCCAGACATTGTCCGTTAAATTTACAAAATAAGTTCTCATTTCTTAAGCCCCTGTGGAACAGCGATATATCTGCGAACTTACGAAGCAAGAATCTAGGTTTCGATACTAGTTGTGGACAGAGTATTAACATCCCTTTACGTATCTTTGTACTTTCGTGTTTTGCCAGAAATGTGATGGTAACAAGAGGTGAATTTTCACTGCCGTCCGACTTAAGAGTATCGGTCAAAAACAGTTTTAAAATTTTACATAAACATTTTCGAAAAAGTTTATTTTCTGGTTGATACTCACTTTTGTCAATGTATATTAACAGCAAAATAAACTACATCTTGATATCAAAAATATGTTGGAAAAAGATATTTCTAACCTGCAACACAGCAACTCATAAAACGTCTCTGAGTTATTGTCTTTTTCAATTACAAACGTTTAGCTCATAGTTTCGTCATCTCTCGATCAATTTCAAATCTATTTACAGTTTTGTCTGCAGGAAGTCAAGCTCTGTTTATTAATTCAATTTATCACGGTCAAAATCATAGAGATCAACTTACTCTGATTCTGACTAAAATAATTTCAAATTTTTAGGTTATTATAAAATCCCTGTTGTTTCTTATAAATATTGATTTTAAATTTTTTGTCGTAAAAGTTTGATCTTTTGGTAGTAATTTCTTTTTGATGATCTGGATACATTTGCTAACATTGTATTTCTTTACCGATTTTGAAATTCCGTATTATTCAGTGATAGCTATCTCATTTCTTTTTCATTATCTTAAAAACATCAAATTAATAACTTTCGAAGGATATCTGACTAAAACAATATTTTTTGAGATCAGATATTAGGGTAATTTGGGCTTTCCATTTCTTTTTTAATTTGCCCACTCACTTATATATAGTTATCATTAAAAAGATTCAAAAGATGTTATAAAAAGCTTATTATTTATCACACATTAATTTACTGTTTGATAGTCATTGAACTAAACAAATCAAACACAGAAGTAAACTTCAAACATGTTAAAGTAAAACAAACAAACATAATCTAAATAAATAGAGAATTATGACAAATTTAGGACACAGAAATGACATTGCTTTCTACATTGAAGATATAGACGGTAAGCGTGCACATTTGGTTTGAAAGATTTTTTTTTTTTTTTCAAGTATGTTGACTTAATATTCAAAACGGTTTTCAAACCTGTACTTGTTTACATTGAGTAGCTTGGCATTACAGTAACCCATCATAAACCTAGAATAACAAACATCGGTGCTGAAATTAAACCTTTGTTTGTTAATTAGGTAACATGGTTAATTAGTTGGCAATTGTATTCACTCTCACGCGCACTTAGAATCACTAATGAATGTAACAACAAACCATTCGCTACACAAATGCAGATCAGCTGTTAGTGTTATGGTGTACTTTATTCCCATGTATTTACAGTGAATTTACACGTCAAGCTCTTATTGTGTTTCTAAGAATAACTTTTAGAGAAGATAGTGAGGGAAGCTGAGGTTAGGTGTATATAAAATAAAATACCTTTCGGCATGTTTTTTACACAACTTGTTATCCACATTTGACTTTATTAGTGGTCTAACATACTATACAACACTCCCACTGTTCCCTTGTTTGAGTGTTCCAGTTTCATGATCCGTTATCCTTTTAGTATAATTTAAAACTGCTATGCGAATGATGAAATGGGGAAATCCCAGCAAACAACCACCTGTTCTTATTATAGACGTTGCGTAATCAAAAGTAGCAAGACTTGTGAGTAAAATGTGTAAAAACAATTTTTCCGACATAAACTTTAAACAATTATTCATAAAATAGTGTGATAACATATGTTTGTTATTGATTAAAACGGACAACCTTCATAAAACAGTAGTATGTGTGTATGTAGTTTCTGTATCATTTCGAGAGAGGGGAATTGTAAAAATTTAAAAAAATTCAAAACAGTAAGAGGTCAACAGAATCATATTTAGAAACTTCAAGAAAGTTTAAATGACAATTATTACATACGCCCAAGCGAATTCTCACGCAGATTAACCGTATATGACAAATTAAATCATAATAACTTTCAAACATGTGTAATTAATTTTATTTCATTCATTGTTTTAATAGCTTTCCGCGTGTGATCATAATCCAGATAAGAAAGAAAAATACTCAGTTTTGGCGTGGCTGGATTTTCAGAAAGCATTTGACACAGAGCAATATGAAGGGGCTTGCAACGAACCTTATATCTTGGTGTGGGAGATACATTAACTGATTTACTATAAAAGTGGCTAGATGACAGATAGTAGAGAACTATTAGAAATAGAGTCAAGTCGATCTGGATTAAAGATCAAAGTGGTGTACCTCATGACTCAGTCTTAAGAGCATTGCTCTTTTTGATTTATATTAATGAGGGAGATGAAGGAACAGTCAATAATTTACTTAACTTTGCTGATGATATCAACGTTATGAGTTATCACGTTTTGAATTATAATTTCGATGGAAATAATCTAAACAGTGTCATACAGGAAAAATATCTTGATACAGTGATATGTTTCTTAAGCTATTGAAGCAGTGTGCTGTTGCTAGATTTAGGGCAAAAAGGATTTTGGTTGGTATCTATAAAAGTATTGAATACAAGTCTCAAGAGGTTATAATTTATCTCAATATGTCACTGGTTAGGCCATGTTTGGTGAATTCAGTTCAGTTTTGGGCTCATTACCTCAGGAAAAACATTGAAGAGTTCAGAGTAGGGTTACTGAAATGGATAGAGAGTTTGTCATATGAAGAATGATAAATATCTCTAAACTTTTTTATTAAAAAAGAAGAGCTAGAAGGTTGTTGTTGTTGTTTTGAATTGAGCAGAAAGTTACACAATGGGCTATCTGTGCTCTGCCCACCACGGGTATCGAAACCCGGATTTTAGCGTGTCAGTGCGCAGACATACCGCTGAGCCACTGGGAGGCGAGCTGCAATTGAATTGTTTAATGTTGTAAAAATACTTGATAATGTTCATGCATCAACATTTTTCATAATTAATTTGTCATCCTTTCATATTGTAATGTTTTAATAATTTTTAGATAATTTAATTATAAACCTAAAAGTTAGAAGTTTAAACGATATATTTTGTGAGTGGATCATTTAAGTAATAGTTGGAAAATTGTTCAAACAGAACACAGTTGAGAATAAAAAAACTACTTGTGGAAGTAATAATGTTTTGTTTAGATGCTAGTGGTGTTTACTCATTAAGTTGGCACACCTTAGTATTATGATTTATCAAATAAAATAACTTGTTTAACTGGATATGAGAATCAGTTTTGCTACGTAATACTTCCAAGAATTACGCAAGGGAATAAAATCACTGATATTTTGTTGAATAAAATGTCACGTCATCGTTTAGTGTACAGATATATATAAGATGATAATTTCATAGCTTTCGAACAGACTCTGGTGCGACTCTGATGCGTACAAAAAAGTAAGTAACATTTTGTAATTTTCAACTAATTCTTCGATTGCTTGCTTTTTGAGCTGTTGTTCTCATTAATATAAAAAATATATTTAGCAACACTAACAATATGAAGCTTCAAAGAAATAAAATGTTTAACACTTCGCATAAACGGGTATAAACCACATTCACGTTAGGTGACAAGACAATACCAAAACTATACACTATTGATACTTCGGTTAAAAGTTACGTGCTATAGATATCGTACGTTGATAAGATTGACTGAATTAGAAAAAATATCTGGCACGTTCTGATAACGTGTTTATATATACATACATATATGTATAATAAGATATAAATAAACCTGAACAAGAAAGCTTTAAGAATAATGAGTTTCGAGGCATTTTTATATGTACCAGTATTGCGTGATTTAAAATACGAAATTTATTGTGTTTTTTATATCATTATCATGAACAAGCCAACAATCTTTCTTTTATGTCTAATTTATTGTGTTTTTTAGATCATTATCATGAATAAGGGAACGATTTTTCTTTTATGCCTATTGATATTTGGAGTTGTAATTGAGACTGAAGGTCGCTGCAGGTATCGCTGTGTACTCCTTTATTGTAGACATGGTATTTGCAGATACGTATGTCGAAGAATTTGCCATGGTATTGTTCCATTCGACGGAAAAGATGAACGTAAAGGTAATATTATCATGTGAACAAGTTAGATTTACCTATTTGTATATTCTTACCATCAAAATAATAGTTTATGTATTATTGCTTGTTCTGTTGTAACATATGCACACTTTTCAAAAGAACATAATGTTCAAACGAATAAAAACTGTTAAAAAAGCAGTTGTGTTGTATCATAAGTACAAAAAGAGAATATTGTAATGTATATTCACTATTTTTATTTACTCAGGTAAGGAGAGATAATGACACATTATCTGAAAACAATGCATTGATAAAAAACGCGTCTTCATGTGTAATTTATTACACTTGTATAATGAGCAGAAAATTAATTGTGTGCAAAGTATTTAATGTATTTTAGGTATTAAAGTAACAATTTTGATTTGTTTTTTTCTCAACTTAAGCACAAAGCAACACAATGGGCTTTCTGTTCTCTTTCCACTACAGGCATCGAAACACGTATTCTGGTGTTGTAACTCCACATAAGTAGTTGAAGTGTTCTGATTCGAAAAATGATGTTTGTATTATATTAATGTCTCAAGTGTTTCTCCAAATTTTTACAATACTTAAATGCTGCATCTCTGAGTTCCAGAAAAATGTAACTTTACTAATCATTTTTATACCTTTTTATGCAACATATAAAGAAGTGGAGTTTAAAGAGGGAGAAAAACCAAACGAATTTGATTTAGATGAGTAGCCGACGTCTTTATGCAATGGTAAGTGTATTGTCAGTTATTTGTTAAATTGGTGTTACAAATATGTTGAGTTTCCTTATTATGGTTGTCAACATTTTCATATTTTGGTTATTCCTGTCCCATACTAACTCATACCAACGTAAATATAATCGTGTTATTTGTTACTGTTAGTCATTGTAACGTATTTACTATCATGTATTTATTTTGATATTTATGTTTGTTTTGGTTAAGTATATATTCAGAGCTGCATTTATCTAATATATTGTCAAATTGTGTTGCAAAATATTTGCCTGTACTCTAAATTTCTAGAAAATGCTCAAGTGTAATAATATATGTTTTACGAAACATAAGAGCAGTAGTTAAGCCAACTGAGATTTCATCGTGAATCGTCAGTAAGATATTACGTTCCACACTAGATAAAAGACTCAATATTGTTTGTAAATTTATAAGACTTTTGAATATAAATCTTGTTATGTGTTATTATTATTTATTTCGGACGAATATCCGATTTCTTATGCTACGTTCGTTATGTATCACGATTTCATATAACCGAAAATTTGAATTTAGAAGTTTATTCAGTTATTACCAATATTGATTTATATAGTAAGTCTTCTATCTGGTCTACTACTGAATATTTGAGCGATGGACCAGGTACACGACAAACAAAGTATTGACATTGTTACACCTCTCTTAAGCCAGCGCTTTCTTTTCTAACCTGGCTTCATGCAACTTACAGGCTGAATTTTTACTGATGAAGAAATTTAATATCGTCATGGAAATATTAACGTCCGAAATTAATTCAGTAAAGTTTGTTTTGTTTGAAATCCGTAAACCTTCCTGGTCAAATATATTTAGTTTTGTGATTAGTAAGCGTCTATCACAATAAGACTTTCCAAGTCTTCTTATATACTAACTGTTGCAACAAAAAAAAAAAATTCTTTATTGTCTCTCGGCTTGATTTCGTAGAAAATAATAAAGGTTCTACGAACGTTCAACAATATATTACACGCTAGTGTTTTCGAAAACATATATTATCAATTCTTGCTCCCGAGAATCGTCTGTAAATTCAGATAACAGCCGGGATAGCGCAATGCATATCCAACAATATACGTCACAAGCTTGAAACAGAATCAAATGTAGATATTAATATAAATGTATAACACTGAATCTGTTACAATCATTTTTAGAATAACTGTTATGATAAATTTTATTGTTGTTTATATATTAAAATATATTTGTGTTAAAAAGAGAATTCTGTGTATCAATATTCTTGACATATATCATAAATTTAATACCTATCGACATTTCATCGACTTCTAAATTTAAATTAGATATTAACTTTGTTTGAAGTTAATCCTAATCCACAATATAATAATTCGGAGATTCGTCTGGGGTCAATGATAATACGTATCATCATTCATACACAGACTTAGAAATAGTTTTATAAAAAAAACTTGATAAATAAAACCTATCAACTCTCATAATTGTACTAAATAAATAAATGAGTTATTTTGTAATGTAAAGAAAGCTAAAAATATTATTTATTCATATGAATAAACGTTAATATTTGTGAATGTCTGTTTGTTCAAATTTTTTGATGAATCAGCACCAAACCTGATACTGTGATACAGGAAGTTGAAAAAAATTGTTTGAAATTTTTTTTATTAATAACAAACTGTTTGTTTGTTTGTTTTTGGGAATTCGCACAAAGCTACTCGAGGGCTATCTGTGCTAGCCGTTCCTAATTTAGTAGTGTAAGACTAGAGGGAAGGCAGCTAGTCATCACCACCCACCGCCAACTCTTGGGCTACTCTTTTACCAACGAATAGTGGGATTGACCGTCACATTATACACCCCCACGGCTGGGAGGGCGAGCATGTTTAGCGCGACGCGGGCGAATAACAAACATGTGCCCGCTGGGAGGACAATGTTAAATTTATGGACTCTAAGATCCGGAAATAGATTTATCGCTTTGGTCACTGAAAGTAGCTCAATGTGGTTTTGCATGAAATCAAACAACAATAATAAGCCTATATAGCACGATAAGGTTTAAATAGATTCTTAATTTTTTTCAACAGATTTAATTAACTTCTAAAATAAAAAATTCACAATGTGTTTTTTTTTTTGCGATATGCCGACCTCAGGCACTAAATCTCGGTAGCGTTGTAAATCAGCAGACATACTACTGTACAACAGGAAGCAGATAATGAAAATAACTAAAGCCAAAAGATTATCACGTTTCATTTTTTCTTGTATAAAACTTATTTTTTCAATGGATATTAATATTTTATTTTTCAGGGTCTTCTCTTTAACCTGTGAGATCTGGAAACCATCTGATTTATTTCTTTTTTTTGTACTTATAATAAATATGTCATTCAGGATGTAAGCTGGCTATCTTTACCGAAAATATCAATAAAAACATTAAATATTTTGTTTGGTCGTTGTTATATATCCCTGTTTTATTTATAGACGAGTCGTTTAATACTGACACATTCACAAGAGACAAAACAATTTACAGGGAAGTCTAAAATTTTTTTAAGGTTTCGTTTTCATTGATCACGGTGAATAATTATGAGTCATTAGTGATTCAGCCGAAAGTTAAGAGGTCTTAATTTATACTTTCTGTTTATAGAAGTGGCACAGTTTTGTTTGGGAAGGCTGTTCTGTATAACAATTTTAAGTTGATAAAAATAATGCTCTCTGAAGAATATATTGCTTAGGGGAGCAGATCATTTTGTCTAAAACAATTGTTTTAGTAACCCCTCGGGCGGTCATAGGTGAACTGTTTCTTTTCACCCATTATGCAAATATTTTCGTATCCGCCGCCTCTCCAAATTTTAATAAAAACATACAGAAATCTACCTTTCCTTTTCAAAAGGTCCTATAAAGTGTTTTGAAGTATTTAACCACTTTGCACAAGGAATAAAGAAGAAATCGATGTCTTTGATATTTACGAGACAAAACGGTTGTTTTCACTAACGTTAAGGCACGGTTTTCCCAGTTGGTTAAGATACTCGACTTGTAATCTGGGGGTCGCGGGTTCACATCTCCGTCACACCAAACATGTTTACCCTTTTAGCTGTGGTGGTGCTACAATGTGATTGTTAATCCCAATATTTGTTGGTAAAAGAGCAGCCCAAGAGTTCACGGTAATTGATGATGACTAACTGCCTTCCCTCTAGTCTTACACTGCTAAATTAGGGGCGGCTAACGAGAATGGTCCTCGTGTAGCTTTGCACGATATTAAAAAAAATCCATGGCGTTAAATAATAATTTCCGTTTTTTACGTCACGCTGATTTATTTGTTCTTGATGACATGAACCTTAAATCACTTCGCTGTATAAATTAAAATTTAGCACATCCCAGAGTTTTCTGCCCGAATTGAAGCCCTAAGTAGCTAACATTTAATGTGCAGAAGAAGTATTTTCTTAAAATTAAAGTTTTCGTTTTTTAAATTTTTTCGGAATATCTCAAAGAAAGTCGCCGAGAGGAGTTATCTGTTTTAACCAGTCTCTTGTGTGTCAGTCATCAGATACTAAAATTATGTTATATAAAGGATTTTTAACTTTGTAGTTTGCACTGTCTTCACGTCAAAAAGACGTTTACATGTCATAAATAAGAATTATGCACTCTGTACACCACAACAAAACATAACAGATGAACTTAAAATGTGAAAAAAATATTTATTACACTTAATTCTGAATTTACTTATTCTTGAAACAGAACACTCTTAGGGACAAGTATAATTTGTATAATGTTTAATAAATATATATAAATACACTTTAATTCAATCCATTTAAATTGAATATCCATTCTACTTCCAAATAAAACAAAACTAATTGCACCTCATCTTTAAATTGAAGTATTAATCTCTTGAATAGCTAACACAATTACGACTATTTTACACAAACTACTGTATCTCCACTTGATCAGTTGTTAGTTTTGAATTTGCCGTAAATCTAAAAATCAGGATGTTTGTCCCCTGTACTCCGAGGGAAATCTAGCCCAGGATTTTAATAGTGTAATAGCGAAAGCTTTCTTCTGACTCACTGAGGTATAAATTGATGAAAACTTCACAAACTGTTAACTGGAGAAAGTTGAGTCTTCTTCTTTAATTCAGTAGAATAAACTGAAAATTTATAACTTTTTACACCTTCAAGTTAAGGTATTAAATTTCTAAATGATAGAATAAATTTTACGTCAAAAATAAATGTTAACGTCTATTGCTTTTACAACACCTCTACACTAAATTGGAATATCTTTATTCCTATTCGCTTTTCTTATCAACTGAAATGTAACATGTAAAACTGAAAACAAAAAGCAGCTGTTAACTCTTCTTAGTTCAAATTGCACATTGCTATTCAGTTGTTTACCTTTTAGAACGTTGAGAGTTGATTTTCTTGATATTTCTGCTGGGGAAAAGATAAAAGGGTTTACTTTTAGTACGATCTTAATTTTAGCTAAATTTGCCAGACTTTCAATAAGCTGTCATCGAAGAATGATTTATTAAAACTAAACAATAATATTTTCAATTATGTAAATTAACTGAAGTATAACTTTTACCTGTCACATATTTTGTACAAAAAATAATTTGATCTTTGTATTATTTTCTCTAATTTCACAACAAAAAGTAAGCATTTATTGCTTTTGGGGTATTTAATTCTCATTATATGATATTTCATCATGAAATATTAATTATAATTATATTAAATTAATTAATTATATTTTTTAATTATATTAAAAGCAATTTTCAGTTCTCAGGCCGAGTTAACTGAAATTTTATATGTTTATATACTGCGACCAATAGATTAAATACAATGCATCGTCAATTAATTATAAAACTTTAAAAATCATCTGAAATACATAATACGATACATATAAGCTTATGATAATAAAATTACACTGCACGTGAAAGTGCATTAGCAGAGATGTATCAACCCATTTGACGAGGATTGTTTTCAAACCATATTATATTAATGTTAAACTTCCCCTCAACAGCTTTCTTTTCCTATCTTTCATTTTGTTCAAATCGTCGATGGTTTGTGATCCGTGGAAGTGACAATATATTGTTGAAATGCAGATACAAATGTATTGAAATATTGTGAAACCAATGTTTTTTTTATCCACGGTTGAATAATTCTTTTGGTGAGGGTTAACGATTTTAGAAAAATAACAAATATGGTATTCAGTATCTCTGTTGTTTAAATGTGACGGAATGAGATCAGCGCGGTGGCATCAAGAGCTAATTCGGAAGGCTTATCAAAGTTTCGTGTCATCAGTACAAGGTAAGGGCTCAATGAAAATATAATATTATCAATAGCATGTTAGCATTTTTCAGACAACTTGATTTTTCTTATTCTTTCACTGGATTTATTAATAGTACTGTGACGTTAGCAAAACGTTTATCAAAGTTTCTGTAATAACCAACAATTTCTAAAAATATCATTAACTTTTATAGTTTATAGAGGTTGGATAATTCACAATGCAATCAACTTTGAATTGTATTTGAGCAACTTGACAACGACAAAGCTAAACAACTTTGGCCATAGAAAAATCACTTTTTACCATATTTAGAGAGGTGTTGACTTCCTTAGTCATCTCAAAAACACCACGTGATACACATAATTGTTCTTTTCAGTTGTTACTGTAAATTACAATATCATCAATATAAATACCAACATCCAACAGAGTATTTAGACATCGATTCATCATTCTCTGAAAAGTGCCCAAGAATATTTCATTTCAAATTGGCATTCAATAGTACTGGTATAATTCATCAAGGGTGACAAAAGCAGAGATTTATTTTGCAAGGTTACTAAATGAACTGCCCAGTATCCCTTAAGCAAGTCACATTTTGTGACACACCGAGTCTTTCCTATTTTAGCAATTTAATCCTTCATTTGTGGAAAGGGATAAAAATTTGTCTTTTTCAAAGCATTAACTTTGCGAATTTTTATACAGAATCCAACCGAACAAAAGGTGAATATCAATCACTTTTACTCAGTTCTGTAATGAAATTCTTCAGCTCATAAGATATTACTTCACGTATTTTATCAGTCTTGATTGGATACACACGATAGGTACGCTGTTTCACAGGAGAATATTGACCGACATAACGTCATAAATAGCAGTAACTTCAAAGGACAACGCACTGAATGGCCAAAAACTAAATTGAATGGACTAAACCCTAACGACTTCTGATCTGACTCACGAATAACAAATAATAATAAATTAACTCCTTCATCCCAGTTCTTGTCATTATCAAGAGTATTATTTCGAATCATATTTTTTATAAGGTAGATCGGAATCTTTCAAGAACACCTTGCGATTCAGGATAGTTGATGCTAGATTTCAGCTGTTTGGCAACGATCTGTTGAAAAATCCGGACATAAAATTTAATCTTTTATTAAATTGAATTTCATAAGGCAAATCAATAAAAGTAAAATAATAAATCAGTGCCTTACATTTTTTTTGCTGAAATATTTCTTAAGGGGATGATAGCTTCAGAAAATTGAGTGAATACACAGATAATTGTCAACAAATACTGATGTTCCAATGAAATTTTTGGAATAGACCCAAAAGAGTCAATAATCACACAACGAAAGGAATCTTCGAATTGTGGGATATGTTTTCAAGAAAAAAAATTATAATTAGAGTTTCCAACCAATTGAAAGGTATGACAATTTTTCTAAAACAGAGAAACATCTCTCTTACTTTTTTACCATGGTAAGATTACTGTGATTCTAAGTCTCCGTCCCTAGGCTCCTTGTTATCCAATAAAAATCGCACTCCACACATTTACAATATGGGTGCGATAAAGAGTAAGGTATGAAAATCCATCTGAGATATTGATGGTGATTAATAGCATCTTATGCTGTAATATGTCAATAGTATGTTAAGAATGTCAATATTATATTTGTTTTATTAGAAGTTATTGTGTTCCTTGAACCTGATGAACATAGATCAATATACGTGAAATGGAAGATAATAAAATAATACTGGATCTACGTATCTTAATGTCTTACAACTTTACAAAATTATTATATAATATTTCATCATATTCACAAAATTCTTTCTCTAATCTGATGGCTTAATGATTGTTTTGTAAAAGTATTAATATGATTTTTACAGAAATTTAAAAAGAAATGAAAGCAACACCGCTATACAAAAAGGAGTTTTAAAATTTATCTAATCCGATATGATACTTGTAAAATAATCGGAATTATCATAACGAGTGAATAAACAAAATTTCCAGGACAAGCAATTTAATATCATTGTTCGTTATAAAAACAACGTATTCAAACACCTCTTTAACAAAAATTTGTGATAATCATACAAGAAAAATATTTTACTTAAACTGTTAGTCAATCAAAAGTAAGAATTATAGGTAAATATGTTTTTAATACAATATAAATCAGCTGTTGACTTACAATTATTTGAAAGTGATATTTTATGTAATGTAATAGTTTGTTTTTGAATTTCGCGCAAAGCTAAATGAGGACTCTCAGCGCTAACCGTCCATAATTTAGCAGTGTACGACAAGAGGGAAGGCAGCTAGTCATCACCACCTACCGCCAACTCTTGGGCTACTCTTACCAACAAATAGTGGGGTTGACAGTCACGGCTGAAAGGGCGAGCATTTTTGGTGCGACTGGGATTCAAACCCGTGACCCTCAGATTACGAGTCGAACTCCTTAACCCACCTGGCCATGCCGGGCCGGGCCGTAATGTAATAGATAGCACGACGAGTGACATATGAAGACTTTAATGCTGGTGAAGTGATCTCATGTTACAAAGTCTTAAAAGTTAGATTTAGCTTGTGATATTCGGTTACTAAAGCAGAACATAGATCTTCTGATGATGTATTTATTTGTTTCATTACGAACAAGACAACAACTAAATAAAATATACACAGTGTTTAAAGTCAAAGCTGGTATTCTTTATATTTTATGATGAGATTGAATTTATATTGGTATTATTTTATATGTTCTATCAAAGAATTACAGTATGTTATTAATCACGATTTCTTATCTATTTCTGACTAGCGTCCAATTTATTATATTACGTACACGACTGGACTCGCACTGATCACTTTTTTCCGAAGGAGAAATTTAATTTTCTCATAGAAATGCATTAATTACCTAAAGTTAATCGGTTTTGCAATATTCCAGATCAGTAATTTTTTGGGTAAAGTACTGTAGTTTCTTGATTAATAAGCCTTAGTCACAGTTATAGCTTCCAATCCCTGTAGAACTCTGATTGTTGCTGTCTTTTTCTGTCTATCGCTGAACTGCATTTATATGAAAGTTACGAGTTTCTCGAAGTTTGAACAATGTTAGTAAGAGCTGGCAATTTTTTGTCATACAAGTATCATTGGTTCTTACTCTCAAACATTTTCTAGAAAGTTTAGAAACAGATGGGATTTGTGCAATACACATCTAACAATATACGTAACATGCAAAAAGGAGAACTATACTGAAACAAGCTTAGGATTTAAAATAAACATGTAACCTAAAATCCCTTACACTTCCGTCCTCAGAGAATTAAAAATTGTTTCGTACCAATTTCTAATCATTTTTAACATATGCATACATTGTACACTTACATTGATAACAATACATTAAAAACAATACATTGTCAAATAATTACATCATTTCAAATATCATGATAAATATAACACAATTGATACAATTAATCTAATGACCCTAATTTTGTACAGCCCGTGAAACTGCTTAAATCTGAATGTTATCTTTTCGGTTTACACAACAAATAATCACACGAATTATGTATTCCTAAAAAGTTAAAATTGGTTTTAAAAGAACAATATATATTTTTTATTATATTTTTCAAGTATGACAATTTTAAGCATAATAGTCTAAATGAAATCCGTCAAATATCAATCAGATATGTTTAAGTTGAAAAATAAATTCTACGAAGACAAGTCTTTACGGTATTATTTTCAATGGCAGGAAAAAATATGGGATATCTTTTAACAAGACCAATGCTATAAAGGGGGATAGCCCTCTCATGAAAAGTTATTTTTTAAAAAATCTAATGTCGTACATTAATTTAATTTTTGATTTAAATTAGATTTGCCACATGTCCTAACAACATTCAGTAAAAACAGTAGCCAGTACTGTCTTCCATGATTAATCAAGTTTCGTCAGTCAATTTATTTATTTATATCAAAGTTACCTAGTCAATACGCTCCCACTCTTGTTTGAACCATAGCGAATAAGAAATGCGGCAAGTCAACAGAGCGTAATTACCAAATTCATTTTGAAAAATTGGCTTCTCATCTAATGGCTACAAAAGGATTT
Source organism: Carcinoscorpius rotundicauda (assembly GCA_011833715.1). NCBI lineage: Eukaryota > Metazoa > Arthropoda > Merostomata > Xiphosura > Limulidae > Carcinoscorpius > Carcinoscorpius rotundicauda. The sequence goes on along the minus strand of CM022395.1, from coordinate 28,887,748 downwards.
GACAAATTCAAGGCGTAAATTAAATGATGTTCATTTTATGAAAAATTGAAAGTTTATAAAAGAACTAGATAGGGATATGTTAGGATATTTACATTGACAACATATGGAAGATAGTCTCAACAAGTGTGAATTTAAAAAAATGATATGAAACAATGAATACATGGGCACAATCATTACACACGGTTTACATGGTCAAGGGTGAAAAATTATTTACATTTACAGATAATTTATTATACATTCAATTTATCCTTATGTAATCTTATGACTCATGTATTTGCAAAATACACGTTATTCCTTTTTGACTCCTTACTAGAAGTCGATAATAATATGGAAGATATGTTGTTGTATGGTTTACTAAAATTCGATTCGTATTTTTTTTTGGTAAAAAAATCATGTTTATACAGCTGCATCTACGTATTCTATTTCAGTGTTTTTGCATTTTTATGTTCTGTTTTCAAGTAAAAAGAATAAATACAGAAACTTCAAAATTAAAATTATTGGAGAAATTATTTGAGGAACATCACTATATGCTACTTCTAATTGTATTATATATACGATAATACATGGGCAATAAATGCAAACTATAAATTTCTATTATATCTTAAGGGACTAAAACGTTCAAACGATTGATGTTTCTAAGTACACAATTTAATAGCTTCATTTGAAGACTTTCAAAATCTTAAAATAAACACTCTACACATCATCTTCAAAAGCGTAAACCGTATAATTCAATGCCATTAATCATATGACTCAGTACCAATAGTTAATTTATATACTGAACTTAAAATTACGCAACTTATATATATTTTCTGACTTCCCAACTTTCCATCCTTATTGAAAACATGATAATTATTTTAATATGTTTTATTGCTTCTACAGATTCATATTTCTAGCCACCATATTTTTGTTAATTTTTGTTTCATAATAAAATCATTTCTATAGAGAAACAAGTAAACGAATTACAATATTAAAATATAACTTTCACAAAGCATGTTAAGAAAACAGAATTGTTTTGTAATTTAAAGCAATCTTCCTTTGTAATTTAAAATAAGACATTTGTTGAAACTCAAAAACGGGGTCCATTAAAAAACTTAAATTTGTGAAGAATAATATCAACAATGATATGTTGTTTGCATATATAACGAGGCTGAACTAGGATAATATTGAAATGTACTATCGGAAAGCTCTTAAGTATTCCAATGTCTGTGCAAACCAGAATGTTTGTTCTTATTTTTGATAAGTAAAAGAACTAACATTATTGAATAATGTCACCATTTGAGTATAGATTACATCATTGACAGTCATTCCGTCTGCATTGTGATATACCAAGATATACAAAATAGTGTTGATGTATTACGAAGTATCAATATACTCGAAGTTTATAGAGACAGTATTGAATTTGAAAGTGATATTGAAAAATCTAATCCTCCTTTCCCGCAGCTCTTGATAGAATTTAACAATTGTGTTCAGTAAGTTATCAAGACAATTTAAATGACGATATGTAAATATATGATCAAATTTTCAGACATTAAAATTTTAACATAAATTCATTTGACATCTGTCTTTAGTAGAATGTTTGATCAAAATTGTTTGATATTGCATCTAAACAAACTCGGGAAGAATTTTAAAAAGTTGTTTTTTTCCCATAATATCGTTACCTTAACATGTCATACCACAAGATATTCTCTCAATTCGTTTTTCAGAACTTATTGATGTAAAGATAAGTCGTGTTATCTTCTGGATTGTTATATCATTTAAAGGTTTGCTGGTCGATGCTGAGATAAGTGATAGTAAAAGTTTAAAACAGGTAAAGAGTATTAGCTTATAGAATATAGAAATCTGGAATGATTTAAAACTTCCTAGATATTTTCAATTGTTATTACAGAATTTAATATATATAGTGTAATTACTGTCAGAAATTTATTTATATGGTATTTTATCACCTTGACCACCTGGACATGCCTGGCCAAAAATTGTTTTGAAGTTTACCTTTTAATTCGGCTCTATTATTTGGCTTGAATATTTTGTGGTGTATTTTCTGATTTAAATATACGGACATTGCCTTGGCTCATCGTATCTAACTCATAACTCTTTTTACTCGATGCAGTTTACATACCAGTAAGTTCTTAAATATTAATTATATCTTCACAGAATTCGGTAGACTTTTGGCAAAAATTACAAGGCTTTTGCACACGAAAAATCATTTTTAGTGAAAGAATTTTCATTGATATTTGTTCGTGAAATTGTCGATTTTTTAACTAGCACGAGAGCAAAGTGATTTTTAGTTTAAGATTAAAAATTCTTCTCTCTGTCTTGTTATGTAAATATGTAAATATTTTGTAAACGACAACATGTCGTGTTGTGTTTGAATTTTCATTTGTATTATTCATTTTTCCATATTTATATTATTGTTTCGAAGTTTAAACTAATATTTTGTTATTCATTTAGGGTAACATTTAGAATTTTCTTGAATTAAGTAGACCAATCATATGTTTGTAAATGAAGTGCTGGTGACTACGTGTCTAGACGTGTAGTCTCGTGCAAGAACGGACATGAGTGGATTGCTCTGGAGACCTGTAGAATTTTCGCGGTCTATCGGGGAGTTTAGGCCTACAATATATAAACAGAAGAAGATGCGAGAGACAGGAGTGAGATTCAGACATCAGTTTTATTTCAAAAGAAGAGAGTCAGTTATTTGAGAAAGATTAAATGTTTGCTGTGATTATTCAACTTGGATTTGTGACTGAAGTTAGATCTACGGAAGCTGTGATTTTATTTCGTCAATCTCTACGATTCATCTGAATTACTGCTTGTGTTGAGAGTCGGCGAATTTATTGAACTGTGAACTGTTCCTGAACTTCTTCATTTAAGCTTCGGAATTTCTTCGTGGGACCAAATTCACACCCTAGACTGGAATTTGAGACTTTCATTTTAGATCATTATATTAGATACAGGCCAGTACCATTTTGTATTTTGATTAATTTTGAAGTTTGAAACTAGTATTATTTTGTTTTGTAATTAATTTCGAATGTTGTAACTTAATATCTGTCACTGTTATTATATAATTTATGTTATATCTGCTATATTTGTTAATCGTTTAGTGTAATAAATTATACAAGCTGTTATCTGTGTTATTCTACGAATAACTTAAAACATTAAAAATATACGTAACAGTCTCAAAAATCGATTTTATATAATGTGGTTTCAAATTTACCTCAGTTTATACAACAAGAAGAATAAAACTGTAGTAAGCGTAACTGTGTATTGACCTACAAAAGAACACTAATTCGGCTACCTTATGTAATATATTATTATTTTCTTTTAAATGTTTAAATTTTAGGTATGTTTCTTATCACATGGAAAAGGAGAATTACCTTGAAAAAGCATTGTTTTCGAGTATGTGTCCAAATAACGAAATTTTACACTCGCGTATGTGCTCGTATTTTTTTCTTAACAAAACTACAACAGGCGATTTGTTGAATTCTCCAAATGGAATCGAATTTCTGATTTTAGCGAGGTAAATCCTTAGACTTACTGCTGTACCAGCAAGCGATATTTTGTACTCGGCCATAAATACTATCACTAGGCCTTGTTTAGACTTGCGAAGGGGGTGTACAAGATAATAATTTTTGAGGCTTCAAACATTAAATTTTCTAAAATAAACAAATATCAAATTACAGTATTACTATTTTCAAACTTCCTGTAAATGAATACGCTCGATATTTGTTAAATATATTGATAACTCAGCAAATCGTAGGAAAGGGAGGCTATTATTTTTCATTTAGCTTGTCTATATTTGAAATTAGAGTTTCTAATTTGCTACACACTTGTAGATGTTGTGTCGTAAGCATAATCAAATAGGACCTGAGCAATGAGACATCTAGGCGTTTTATGTGATGCACAAAACCCGATACATAACATTTTGCTTTACATTTCCTTTGAAATTTGAAATATATATATATATATATAACATAAAATATCAGTTATAAACTACGTTTTGATGCCAATCTCATTGATGTAAGTTCAAAATTTATTATTTAATAAGAAATTTGGAAATAACGTTCCGCAGATGCGGTTTAATCTTCAGGGGCGAACCCGTTTTTTAAGTTATTTGTTTGAATATTTTTCTAACCTGTTCGTTTATTTAAATTAATCTCATCTTCTTTCTTATAGTGCAAGTTAAATTTTATTTTTGTAAACATTATGACAAAATACACTTTTTCTTAATCAGTTTTTATAGATTTCAAGTCGTCGTACTGGCTAAATACCCATACGTAATTTATCCTCAAAATCTCTCTAATTCAGAAGCGTCTCTAAGAGTTGAAAATAATCCCATTTCTCTTGAGGAAAGCGACTTATTAATCACACAATTACAGTGATGGACACAGCAAAGGCTCAATGTGGCTTTTTTTAAAATTAAACACGAACGAATCGTAATTTGATGTTTACATTGTTTTGTGTAACTTACTTAAATCACATTTATGTAACTTTAAGTTCAAACAAATTCATTTTTCGTTTTTTTGTCATTAAAATAGTGATATCATATTGTATTTTCAAAATGATGCTTTGACATATCGTTACAGCTATATACTTTGTTATGAGATATTTGTTACCATTATTTTTCTATCTTCTTGCCTCCCAGTGGCTCAGCGGTATGACTTACACGCTAAAATCCGGGTTTCGATACCCGTGGTGGGCAGAGCACAGATAGCCCATTGTGTAGCTTTGTACTTAATTCAAAACAACAACAACTATCTTCTTTTATATCCTCCAGTACCACGACATATACGTACACCAACACCAGCGATCTTTACTAAAGAGTATACGATGTCTATGAAAGATGGCGCTGGTTTCATATCGAGTTCTTTAGTTGCCAAAGGATCATAAGAAAAATCAATGATTTGTTCGGCATGATAACTTATTTAAAACATATGTTCTTTGCGGTAAGGTAATACATCAGTAACGATAAATTTCTAAGTTAGAAACTTAATCAATGTAAATTATTCCCCTTTCATTTCGTACAGGTCGGACATTTACTTAGATACTTGACGAAAGATGGTAGTTTCTTTTTATAAATGTATTCGAACAACTAATTTATGACTAACATAAAAATATAATTTTTATATACATGCAAATGGAATTAAATGCATGCGATATTTAATAAGTGGGATTGTTTTTAGTTAGTTGAGAGTTTCTTGTTCTTCGTTTTTGGAAATGAAAACAAAAACGAGACGAAATGTTAAACAGCAGGTACTCAGCAAGTGCCTTAATTAATTAAACTTTTCGTTTTAAACATGGCAGAAGTCGCAGTTATCACATAATTATATTGTTTGGATAGAATCGCAGGTATTCCTATTTATGCCAGTGGAGTTCTAAAATACTGATTCCGTATATATTGTCCTTTATGTTTTAGAGTGAAATTACTTTTCGACTGTTAAAACCGTTAGAAAGTGTTAAATGTTTCACACGTTTTTATATCCTTGAACAAACAATATTAGTTGATATTCAGTAAAATAAGAAGGATATAATCCTTTAGCTTACCATACCATTATATATATATATATATATATATTATATTAGTTTTGACATTTAAATCAATAGCATATTAAATAACAGTGGTACATGTTGATGAACAAAAACGAGAAGTTAAGGTAAGTAAAAGACGTTTATTAGTAATAAGATAACACATGTTATTTACATTGTTAAATCTCAGAGATTAAAAGTGTTGTTTCTCATCAGAGCAGGCTAGAGAGTTGTATATCTGGCACCTTATATGTATAAATGCAATGAATTTGCCGTGAAGGCATTTTCTTTTCGCCAAATACCTTATATAAATTGCTGTGTCATCTTATAATGAAAATTCCTTTTTGAGTATTATACGTACTTTTGCTGAGAAAAATGTTTTTTTTTTAATTTATATAAGAGAATGAGAACACTGAGGAAATTTTTCTCTTTGTTAATTTTCCCATCACATTACAGATAAGTGATTTTCACTTGAAGCTCTTTTTTATGGTTAAACTTGTTCTTCATTAACAAATATTGGAAGCATAATAAACATCTGATGACATATGCACGTGTATATGTGTATATTTATTTGTTTTTACTTAATAAATTTCACACTGTACAAGTTTGTTTCATAATTTCACAGAGAATTTTAATTACCATTTCTTTTATATTTACGAATTCTATTAGTTTCGTAGCTGCGGTTTATAAAGTAAATTGCACTACTATATGTCTTGCAACTCAGTGGTTCCTTTAATTATTTAGTTTGTATCGCCAAAAGTCCAATTATATTTATTACGTTAGAAATTTGTTGAAATTTTTACGCTGTTTAGTTAGATTTGCATCATAGTTCATCTTAAAAAATCCAAGCTAGAAATTTCCTTGGAAATGCTAATAAAAATATAAACACATTTTTTTCGTGCATTATGCAATTACTATTGACAAATTCTACCTGTGGTTATTGATTTTTCTGAAAGAGGTTGTTTGTAATTTAACGTTGTAATACTTATTCTACCCTATGTTGTGGTATAACCAACTTAGTAATGTTTAAAAAAGATGTCGAATATATAAGTTTATGAAGAAATAAAAAAACAAAAAATAGTCACCCAGTGTTATCATAGAAATAAAAACATGTTATGTATAATATAACATCTCTGATTAAAACGTTCATAGAGACACAGTTATTGTAATATATTGCTGCTTCCTCTGTCTGTGAAGCTATGACTGCTGTTACTCGGGGTTCTTTTAATATGAAAATCAGATTATTGCAGAGAAAGAGGAAATATGTTTTTTGAATATAAATCGTTGTATTAATTTTAAAATTGTTCCAACCATTGCTATGTTTCTTGTCTCCCATCCGACCGGCACAGGTCAAGATTGAATGAGACTCATCGTCGGCAACCGATATGACTGTTATCATACTGCCTTTTAAATTTTAAATATCGCTACGAGATAACATAGTAAATGTAATGTTTAAGAACGTACGAGGCCTAATACTAATGTATATGACAAGCATAAGAGCTAACAACTGTTTTAAGGGACGATATAACATTACACACTACTTGTTGCCGAGGTTAAACCTATTACCTCGCTTACTTTCAATATTATCCATGAGTTTGAACTGATATCATAAATATATACAATTTTCCCCGCATTGATACAGAGTTTGTCGAAGCAATATGCTAACTTGGTAATGATTGATTCTCTGGTGTTAAAAACTCATGTTTATGATTATTGACGCTTCCAGTCACAAACAAGGTAAACGTTATAATTATTATTAAATATTGCGTAAACTAGAATACTTTGTATGATTAAGTATTCTCCAGCTGTTCTTATTAGACTGTTCAGATATGATTACACTGAATGATATTTTTATTGTATCCAAAAATGTTGAGATTCTTATCGAAAAGAGCACAAAATCATGATTTGCTACAAACTATAGTTTCAAGTAACTTTAGTTGTCATCTCTACATATACAGTCATGTGAAAGAGTTAGGACACACTGTGACAATCTGTGTATTTTTGTAATATTTTTTGATATATAGATATTTAATCTCAATTTCAACAATACTGAGAGATTATAGGAATATAACTAAGCAATTAAAACTGATAAAAAGACTTTTCAAGATCTTCTGTAAATGTAATTCTACAAAAATGCATATTTTAACTGAGGGAAAAGTTAGTCTGGCTTTGATGTTTCTCGTAGAGAGCACAAGTTTCCTCCTTGCACACCTCCCTCTCAAGTTGAGCTTGTGCAGTCTCTTTCTGATTGTAGAGGTATGCACTTTCACATCAACAGTAGCCAGAGTCTGTTGAAAGTTCCGTGATGACATGTTAGGGTGTTTGGAGACCTCTTTTTAACAGCTTGGACAACCAGACCTGGGTGTGTTGGCAGTTGTTTTGAAAGCCACTTGTTGATTATTTTCTGGACAGTGGAATGGTTGATTCTAAAATCTTTTGGGATTTTTTAAATCCATTAACAGACTCATAAGCTGTTACAATTCCCTTTCTCAAGGCCTCAGACAGCTCTTTTGCTCTCACCATGGTGCTCACTCTCACTTCAACAGTCAGGAGCACACCAAACTAAATGTCTGAGGTTTAAGTTGGGTAAGCCTCATTCAAAATGCTGAGCAACGATCTTCTGATCATGTGCACATGGTGTGATACACCTGTGTGTGATTTGAGCCATTTTAAGTGGGAATAAATGTGAGGGCGTCGTACATTTTTCCTCAGTTAGAATATGCATTTTTGTAGAGTTACATTTACAGAAGATCTTGAAAAGTCTTTTCTTCAGTTTTAATTGTTTAGTTATATTCACATAATCTGTCAGTATTTTAAATATTGAGATTAAATATCTTTATATCCAAAAGCGTGACAACTTAGTGCTGAACAACAAAACATATATAATATCATAATAATATACAAAACACATCTAAGCTTTCTTTTACTAAAAAGGTGCTTATGTTGGATATAAGTTTTATAAGAGTTCTTAGGACAAAATATCGAGTATACGTTTATCTCAGAAGACGCACAAATCTAGTTTGTATGTGAAATTGTTCCGCGAAAGTTCTAAATCGTGAAAACAAAAATCAATGTTTATAAAGCTTTTTGCAAGTGTTAAAACCTGGTATAAGTATAAAATTCAGTTGAAATTACTTTTTCTAAATGAAATAGGAAAATCCCAGTAAACAAGCAAATATTCCCAGTATTGAGGTTACGTATTAGAAACAAGTTAAACCTTTTTTGTTTCATTCGATAATTCCAAGAATGTCTTTATTAGTACGAATGCATGCTTAATACGATACAAATGCAGCTCTTTACTCAAAATTAATACAAAACATAGCTTTTTTAAAAAAAAACAATGAAAAATTCCTTTGTGTAACTTAATTTAGATACAGTTTTATTTTCTAAAACTACTCTGTTAATTGTCGTTGTTTTGAATTAAGCATAAAGCTACACAATGGACTGTCTGTTCTCTGTCTACGACGGGTATGGAAAACCGGTTTATAGCGTAGTAAGTGCGCAGACATACCGCTGAGCCACTGGAAAGCTTAGTGTATTAGTAAAACAAATTACTTACTTCGTAGTCCGTTGCCGTACTGGTTGTAAAAGTGCAATAGAACACAACATCTTTTTTTTCTGAGAAAATTTACAGCAACACTGTATAAATACTAGTACCGATACTGTATCTGCTCCGTAACAATATTTAAATAAAAAAAATGAATTCAAAAGTTGATTAATTTTAAAATGTGTATTCCGTTTAAAGTATTTGACAAAGCCAGTGAAACTGAGTATTACAACAATAAATAATACAATAGAAAAAGCTATCTGCGCTGACTCTCCCGAGTTTGTCAGTGCAAGACAAAAGGAAAGGCAACTGGCCATCATTACCCACCGCCAACTCCTAGGCTACTCTTTTTCCAGCTAATAATCATTTATTGAAGTTGTTGAGCACATGTGTACTTGAATTAAAATCATCTATGATAAAGCCTTCGTTATCTTATTGAGTTATATTATCTTTGTCCTCCCACTATATTGTGTGCTCGGACTGTTCTATGAAACGAAAAGACAGGAATGAGACACTTTGCGAGGTGAAGCAGTTGTTGTTTTCATAAATACGTTACAAATTTATGTCATCTAGTGATTTGTAAGCATACAAATTAAATAATTATGAAACAAAATGATCTTGCGATACCAGTCATCTGGTGAGAATTTGTAAAGTTACCTTTACTTTAACAGTGAGTTGATAATATGATAGGTATTATTATTTGCACGATATCTGTTATATTTATAAATGTTATTGATACTCATCTATCAAAAATGATAGACCATTAAAAGAAATATGATTAACATGTATAAAATTTATATAAGGTGTCATAATTTTACGTTAATGCGTTGCATTTCAAATATTATGATATCTGAAAACAAGGAATTTAACAATATGAAAAATAACAGTTTCATAATTCATTGTCTGTTTGGTTACAATCGTTGACTTATTCAAAGAGAATCTGTGTGACAAATACTGCTATTGTACCTCAAGCCTCAGGTACCTCAATGACTCAGGGCATTTCAGTTCTAACTATGTCTATAAGAATTATGATATTTGAAAGAAGTTAATGCTGCATCAAAATGCCTACGATATATTAGACATGGTTGTTAATTCTATTCACAAAAAAACTTTAGTTGGAATAAACTTTGAGATAATGATGTTAAGTTGTAACCTAGAGTTTTTAATTCAGTGCTTTTCATAGTGACAGAAGAAAATGTTACCAAGCACAGGACCCAAGGAGAAGTCCATAGCAATGCCATCTGTCTAGTGTTATTGTAAAAGAAGAAGAGAGACCTCAATTAAAAGTTGAGGCACAGATTAGATTAAGAAATTAATTTAAAATAATGTTTTTATCATACTTACTTATCCAATATTAACCGTGAAGTTATTCTGAAATCAAATTTTAAAAAATGCTACATTGATTGTATGAACACAAACCGTTGTTCATATCACATGTACATAAATCTTTTTTAAACGGTTAAATCTATCTCAATTAAACTATCTCATATGTACTACATGTGTTTCATCTAATTCTATTATATTGTATCTATTAAAATTATTTACTTCTTTCGTATATCACATTTTTGGTGTAATTACAGATATAGTTTGTTTGTTTTGTACCTGTGGATTGCCGATGACGGCGTATTGATGATTCTGAAACGTTTAATAAATGCTTTCTTTTACTACGTTCGTGTTTTGCTTTATTGTTTGTGTACAATACACATATATAACTATCTTAATTTAGCTATTTCATCTTTGTTACGTATTTTACGTTTTCTTTTTATATTTATTGCACTCATATCATTTACTTCCACAAATATTTCTATTACAACTTAAATATTTTACGGATTGCAATTTGAAACTGCCTGAAATTGAGTTAAATTCAAATTTAGATTTTGAAATTAATCAAATGTCAATATGTATCCAATTTATGATATTTGTAAACAATACTGATACACACAGTATTTTCTAATACGAATGTATTTTAATATACAAAGAACAACAACTTACAATAACGGTGCTTACAAAAAATGATTTTTATAAAACGATATAAAACTTGAAAAAATATTGAATTTTCTATTTGCTAAACTTTCTTAGCATCATTTTCAGCGTTCACGATTTGCAAGTTTATCTTGAATTGACGTAAATGCAATTCACTTCATCGAGAGCTAAATAGCTTTGAGTTCTTCATTCTTTGCTGGTCGCATTCTAGTTTTTTACCACTGAAGTTCTTTTATGAGTTACGTACTATAATTTATCTCGGACCAGTTTCTGATTTATGATGTTACGCATTACCATTTCAAATAGCCTGTAATTATTATTTTAATCCAGAAGTCAATTTAATGTGGACATCTACAAATTTTATGTATTCGTTAACAAGTTTGATCCACACAATCTTCTTTTTCATCACAAATATATTTCAATATACATATAGTAATACAATTTATTTTAACGGTTATTACAAATAGTTATTACCAAAAACGATTTATATACAAAAAATTTACAAACTGGCAAACAATATAAAGTATTCTATCTTGTTGTAAAAAAAAAAAGTTTTATCAAGGTTTCCGACGAGTGAATGTATTTTCTGTTGATACACAGATACAATACACTTGAAGGGAAGATAGCTAGCTCTGTTCTTTGGTAGCCAAACATGGTTTTCAGTCTGACGTTTCATCGAGTAAAATATTTAATATCTTCATAGAAATACTAACGTCGCAAGTTAATATTCTGTAGTTGAATGTTTTGTCCTGTTCGACATCTATAAACGTTCCTTCTCAATTATGTGTTGTTTTCCTGTTAATAAAAATTTATCATAATTAGAGCTTCCGAAATATATCGCATACTAATCATAAAAAAACAACAATGTACAAAAGTAATATTTAAAAGTTAAAATCTGTTTGTTTGGCACTTTTGGAGTATAGATGTAGAATAACATATTAGATAGTTGACACCTGTGTAATCGTTTGAAAATGTATTAATTATTGTTCCTCACGAGCGACGAGGTAGGTTAATTAAATTTCTTCAATCAATATTTTATCAACATGTAATTCAAAAGGCATAAAAGATGCTTCCTGTTTTCGTGAGTGTTACATAATCTATCAAATTGAGTTACCATTTTTCTTCGTAGTTTTTAATTCTAAAGAAATATAACCACTACATGAAATTTTATCTTTTATATTTCTAATGTTGATCAATGAAAGAGGACCCTAAGTTCACAATGTTGTTTTTATCATAACTTTTTGCAATGTTTTGATAATATTTAATTACACTCATTAGATTCCAGATTGTTTCATTTTTTTCAAATTAAACTCTTTTAGTTAATTTTTATATCATTGCGATTTTTGGAAGGTTACTCAGAACATTTAAAGACCTATACTTTTCCTTTGTTTAAAACTTTAATATCAATACATTTTTCATAATGTTTCTGTCTTTTCACAAATAAACCGTGTTTGTTATAATTCAGTAATTAGTACTTTAAAGTGATTTGTAATTTACTCATTATTTGTTAAAGTGGGTTAAATAACCGTTTTTATCTGTAATCTTCATTGTTATTCCATAAAAACCATCTGTTAAAATCTCCATATATTGAACTTGTTTTTTGCATTCTAATTAAACTTAGATTAGAATGCGCACTGGAATACGAAATATCGTTAAATTACATTTTGTTATACTCCGATTATAATATCACAATGAATATCGTCTACATCTACAGAGATATCAGTTATCTATTGTTTTCTCTGTTATTTGCCATGTAAAAATTTTGTTTGAAATATTGATATTTTTTTCAGTCTGATGATTTGGAATTATTTCACTTATAAATCTAGAAGTACCACAATGAATGTTAAGCTATATAGGAGTATCATAAACATCAAAGATAGCTACAAAAGTTGCAAAATTGTTCAAACGGGACACATAATACGAAAAAGAACTTCTTAAAAAGTAATAATTGATTCTTTCGTGAGCAAGTGTATTTTCTTACGCCCGGCATGGCCAAGCGTGTTAAGGCGTAAGACTCGTAATCTGAAGGTCGCGGGTTCGCATCCTCGTCGCGACAAATGCGCTCGTATTTTGAGCTTTATGTCGTGACGGTCAATCGTACTATTGGTAAGAGTAGTCCAAGAATTGGAGGTGGGTGGTGATTACTACCTGCCTTCCTCTACTCTTACACTGTTAAATTTGGGACGGTTAGCACAGATAGCCCTCGAGTAGCTTTGTGCGAATTTAAAAAAAAAATTATTTTTTTTCAAGAATTTTGCCATCTTGATTATGTGATTCAGGGAAAGAAAAACTTGATTAAGTGCCTGCAAGAAACAACGTTCTCATTCAATACGCTAAAGCATTTTTCAAAATGACACAAAGCAATGTGAGTTAATAACTGAAGAAATAAAAAAAACACCTCACTATTTTCATATATCTCTGTACACAAATAATTATTTTATAGTCTAAAGTCCGCCTTTGATACGTAGCTTAATATTCTGCTTTGCTTTAGAATTTAATATTTCTATTTGTAATTATTCAAATTGTCTTTTCAATACTTTGCTATCTGACAAGCTACATTCATATTTGTATGCTAATTTGCTTTAAAGCACTTTAAATGCCCTGAACAAAGTGTGTGTAACAATACAAACGGTCATGAAATTCACAAAGAAGAAGAATATGAACATTTCACTTAAACGGGTTTAAACCAGCATTTTTACTGAATATATATATAAAGATGGCAAAGCAAAATAGGCTATCTGCATCAGTCTCTAACTTTCACTTATTTACCAGAGGTGAAGCAGCAACTTGGCAGCTCCCAAACCCACATAATAATTTAAATATAATTCTTCATTCTAAATAATATTATTCAATAAAATAAACCACATATAATCTTCAAAGAAATGTTTTAGGCTATATCATGAAAGATCCATATTTTGTTGTTTCTTTGACCTGTGTCGTAAACGAGATAACTCGTCCAAGCCGATCGGTAACACAGTGGCACGGACGAGTTAATTCGTTCTCAATACTGTTTTTTCAATGTGTTTTTATTAAAGACAGGCATTCGACCTATTTACAAATTGTTTCACATTCGATCCAAAATGTCGTCACGAAAAAAGTTAATAAATGAAGAAGCATTAGAGTTGTATTTAGAACTTGGTTTGGAGTTGCCGTAGCAGCTGAAATACCTTGTAGTCAACAGGTTAAGAGGTGTTTGATACCAAATTAAAATGCATGCGTTACATACCCAACCCTACATAACTTACTAAGCTATAACAAATGAAGAATGTATTTCTAATCCTATTTCTTTGTTCATATAAATTTGCATCGTCGTCATATTTTGATGTTTGAGCAATAAACAAATAATAACATATGCTTTATTTTTAAGATGTTTAAGATTAAAAGGTAAAGCCTGTCGTTTATCGTTGAAATGCAAGAAACTTCAACAGTAATTAAGTTATTTAAAGTACTTTCTTACCATTGCGTTTCCATGTGTTTAAAACACTTCTAAATGAGCCTAATGTTTGAGAAAGTTTATGGCATTTAACTAAATTATCCTTTATTTTTGAAGAGCTCTCTGATACCCACGCTATAATATTTATTGCTCAGAGTATTAGTAAGTAGACAACATGCTTTCAAGGAAACATGTTAAATGTCCGCCCAAAAATGATAAACAGTCATGAAATATTGAAGCAAATTTAGTTTAAGCGCAACTTTGAAAGGGAAGCATTAGTTTCAACTTATATATATGTCGACATATATCTTTAAAGACCCAAGGCCTAGCATGGCCGAGCGCGTTAAGGCGTGCACTCGTAATCCGAGGCTCGCGGGTTCGCGCCCACGTCGCGCTAAACATGCTCGCCCTCCCAGCCGTGGGGGTGTATAATGTGACGGTCAATCCCACTATTCGTTGGTAAAAGAGTAGCCCAAGAGTTGGCGGTGGGTGGTGATGACTATCTGCCTTCCCTCTAGTCTTACACTGCTAAATTCGGGACGGCTAGCACAGATAGCCCTCGAGTAGCTTTGTGCGAAATTCCAAAACAAACAAACAAACAAACTTTAAAGACCCATGAAAAGGCTGTGTGTTTTTTATTATTACTGATTTAATAATTGACAATTTTAAAGGAACAAACGAACTTGGACGAATCATGAGGGATAATTACAAACTCGCGACATATTATCATACCATATACAATATGATATTGGGCTTATCGCCTTCCCACACTTACAATATATCACTTGTTTAAAGCATGTATATAGAACACTGCTATACATACAAAACAGAGGAAGTTCTTTTAAGTTGTAGCTCGGAATATCATACGTTCGACATCTTTTTTGAGCTGTAATGAGTTGCTTAAATAACAACAAACGGTAGAAGAGGAAGTGTTACAACATTTAAATACAAGCGACCTGTTTAGAAAAAAACAAAGAACTTCGAATGTGATTACATCAGAAATAGTTTATCAAGACTTTGGTACTAATTTCCCAATACCCGAAAAAAAACAGTGGTTTTAATTTTTTCATTAGTATTTCTTAGAAACATTTGTTTCTGAAATTTTTAAGATAAAATATGATGCAATCCTAACAAAACAGTATAGAAAATTCAATATATTTATTGGACGATAAAAACAACTGGAAATTTGATAATACAAAATACGCAATTAACGAAGCCACTAACTTGCAAAACATGCAGTAGAGTTACTAATTTTAAAATCGTGGAACTTAAATTCTACATAGAATTCTTAAATATAAAACAAGTAGCAGACAAAATTCTCCGTGAAAATACGAGGCAAACTAGGACAGAGTGATATTAGTAAAATAATAAATATACGTATATCATCAAATATGTAAGTTTTTATTATGCTTCCAATATGTGTTCATGAAGAACACGTTTAATCATAAATCAACAACTGGAAGTATAAATCACTTATTTTCAATGTAACGGAAAATTTTTGCAGAAAGATCAGTTTTTTGAGTGTCGAGATGCTGAGCTATAAATGAAAAGTTTTTCTTAGCAAAATTTTCTTGCATTGTATTCATAGTGTTCCCAAGAAATTTTATCATAAATGACACAACAATCTGTATAATGTGTTTTAAGAAAGAAAAATCTCATGACAGCTTTCATGGTTTAATATATAACTCCCTAACCGACTCTAATTCGCAACGTCACTATTATCTCTTGGGTTTAACAACGTAAATAACATTTTATATTTTCTAATTATTTATAAACGTCCTTTAATTACCTTATATTCATCAAAATGCACTACTGTAATTTAATATATTAATAATTTAAATGCAATAACAAATGTTACATATATATAAACATGTTAGGTATGATGAACATGTAGAAACATATTTTTCCCATTTTACTCAATATAAGCTAATGAAACTTTCGAATGAAATAAGAAAACTTATTAAGAATGAGTAAAACTTTTGAAATTTTTAACGGTTTTTAAAATAAACAGTCAACATGTAATTTCACTCCAAAACAAAAAGGAAAAAACATACAGAGTCGATATTTTAGAACTCGATTGGCACAAAGAGGAATACTTCTGACACGTTTAAAAAAGACTGTTTAATATATATAGCACTTGCTGAGTACCTGCTGATTAACATTCTGATTAACAAAACAACTTTCAGTTATCTAAACAGAATACCCTTAATTATATGTAAAGTTGTGTTTCACAAGTTGTATCTAACTTTATATGTATGCATATAGAAATTTTAGTTATACATTTATCATGAATCAGCTGTTTGAAAATAACACTAAAAAAAGATCCTATGATTTATAAAATTAGAAATTTACAGTTTTTGTTGTAACAGTAGAAATAAAAACCAAAAAAATTATTATTTTCAAAGGGTGTTACATAGTAATCGAGGAGCCTGTGTGAACTTTGACGAAAAGGCGGCAATTATGTGAAGCTCTGGTTATAACTGTGGTAGCAACAGTTTAGATGGTGATTTTAAAATGATGTACACAGCTTAAATTGTAAAAACGGATATAGAAAAGAATAATTCATCTTGCCATTTGTATGCTAATGTAACTGCACCAGCCTGTGTGTATTTTGTCGTAAAAGAGAATTCTTTGTTTTTTTAGAAATTCGCACAGAGCTACTCGAGGGCTATCTGTGCTAGCCGTCCCTGATCTAGCAGTGTAAGACTAGAGGGAAGGCAGCTAGTTTTCATCACCCACCGCTAGCTCTTGGGCTACTATTTTACCAACGAATAGTGGAATTGAACGTCACATTATAACGCCTCCACGGCTGAAAGGGCAAGCATATTTGGCGCGATGGGGATGCAAACCCGCAACCTTCAAATTACCAGTCTCACGCCTTAACACGCTTGGCCATGCCGCGCCAACGTGAAAGAGAATTGTTTAAATCTAACGTAACGTACGTGAAGTTATCACTATTTGTATTGTGATAATTCGTTTTCTCATTTGTTTGTAAAGTTGCTGAACCAGAGGTTTTGTCTGTTGAAGAACAAAAGAGAATTATTTGAAACTGCATTTCACAGCAGTAAGTAATAATGCAAGGAAACTTGGTACATACCTTTCGCATGTTTTGATATTATATATTATTTTAAAAGAAGTAGATTGATCGCTGTCTGTTTATTATCGAAATGTATCGCCAACAAGTCAAAGAGTACAGCTTTAAAGAACACAGCAGCTATACAAAATGTAAAAATAATAAAATATTAAATATGCCTGTTGTTGTTGTTTTTGTACATTTATAATAATAAAAAACATTTCGTAAAGACAGTGGTATTCATGAATAAAAGTGAAAGTGAAAGTCAGGTATGCATACCATATTTTATATCTAACAAAATCCATGTAATAATTTTAAATCTTATCTCTCTGGTAAACATGACACAAAGGTATATGATAATGGAGTGTTGCATTTCAAAAATAACTTACTGTTCCATAACGGAACGATCTTTTTCCTTTATATGTGTCCTAAAAATTTAAAATCACTTACAATTTATCTCTTCGTTTATGTAGTATTAGAGATTAAATGTATGTAAACTATTTATTTGCTTGTTATTTATCACAGATTATCACACTGTCTGATAGTCATTGAACTGAAGGAATCAAAGACAGAAGTAAACTTCAAACATACTAAAATAAAAAAAGGAACATTATCTAAATAAATAGAGATCTATGACAAATTTGGGACACAGAAATGACATTGCTTTTTACGTTGAACATATAGATGGTAAGCGTGCACATTTGGTTTGGAAGATTATTTTTTTAAAAAAAAGTATGTTGTTTTCAGATTCAAAACGGTTTTCAAACTTTACTTGTTTACCTTGAGTAGCTTGGCATTACATGAACCCATCCTGTCCGCAGAATAACAGACATCGGTGCTGAAATTCAACCTTTATTTGTTAAATAGGTAACACGGTTAATTAATTGTATTCATTCTCACGCGCCCTTACAATCATGGATGAATGCACCAACAAACCATTCGCTACACAAATGTCGATCAGCTGTTAGTGTTATGGTGTACTTTATTCCCATGTATTTACAGCGAATTTACACGTCAATCTCTTATTGTGTTTCCAAGAATACCTTTTAGAGAAGATAGTGAGGGAAGCTGAGGTGAGGTGTATATAAAATAAAATACCTTTCGGCATGTTTTTTACACAACTTGTTATCCACATTTGACTTTATTAGTGGTCCAACATACTATACAACACCCCCACTATTCCCTCTGTTGCATTTTCATGATCCGTTATCCTTTTAGTATAATTTAAACCTTCTCTGCGAATTATGAAATGGGGAAATCCCAGCAAACAACCACCTGTTCTTATTATAGATGTTGCGTAATGAAAAGTAGCAAGACTTGTGAGTAAAATGTGTAAAAACAATTTTTCTAACATAAACTTTCAACAATTATTCATAAAATAGTGTGATAAAATATGATTAAAAACGGACAACCTTCATAAAACAGTTTGTAATGTGATAGAAATACATATCTCTTATGAAGCCTAATAGATCAGCAGTATGTGTTGTGCAGTTTCATTTCGAAAGAAAGGAATTGTAAAAATTTCAAAACGTTAAAAAAAAGTAAGGAATCAAACAGAATCATATTATTACATATGTTTACTCGAATTCTTACACAGATTAACCGTATATGACAAATCCAAAAATTTAGTTAACAAACATGTGTGAGCCATTTCATTTCATTCATTGTTTTAATAGCTTTCAGTTCGTGATCATAATCCAGATGAATAAGAAAAACACATAGGTTCGGTGTTTCTGGGTCTTCAGAAAGCATTTGTCACAGAGCAATATGAATTGGCTTGCAACGAACCTTATCTCTTGGTGTGGGAGATACATAAACTGATTTACTATAAAAGTGGCTAGATGAAAGATAGTAGAGAACTATTAGAAATAGAGTCAAGTCGATCTGGATTAAAGATCCAAGTGGTGTACCTCATGACTCAGTCTTAAGAGCATTGCTCTTTTTGATTTATATTAATGACGTAGATGAAAGAACAGTCAATAATTTACTTAACGATGATGATGATATCAACGTTCTAAGTGTTGCTGACTGTGAAAAAACGCAGCTGATTTCGGCAACTCAATGGCATATGTGTTTTAATTTTGATAAATGCAAGATAATGCATATGAGTTATCATTATTTTAATGATAATTTCGATGGAAATATACTAAACAGTGTCACGCAGGAAAAATATCTTGATACAGTGATTGATATGTTTCTTAAGCCATTGAAGCAGTGTGCTGTTGCTAGATTTAAGGCAAATAGGATTTTGGTTGGTATCTATAAAAGTATTGAATACAAGTCTCAAGAGGTTATAATTTATCTCAATATGTCACTGGTTAGGCCATGTTTGGTGAATTCAGTTCAGTCTTGGGCTCATTATTTCAGGAAAGACATTGAAGAGTTCGGAGTAGGGTTACTAAAATGGATAGAGGGTTTGTCATATGAAGAATGACAAAGATCTCTAAACTTTTTTTTGAAAAAAGAAGAGCTAGAAGGTTGTTGTTGTTGTTGTTTTGAATTAAGCACAAAGCTCCACGATGGGCTATCTGTGCTCTGCCCACCACGGGTATCGAAACCCGGATTTTAGCGTGTCAGTGCGCAGACATACCGCTGAGCCACTGGGAGGCGAGCTGCAATTGAATTGTTTAATGTTGTAAAAATACTTGATAATGTTCATGCATCAACATTTTTCATACTTAATTTGTCGTCCTTTAATATTGTAATGTTTTAATAATTTTTAAATAATTTGACTATAAACCTAAAAGTTGGAAGTTTAAACGATATGTCTTGCGAGTGGATCATTTAAGTAATAGTTGGAAAATTGTTCAAACAGAACACAGTTGAGAATAAAAAAACTACTTGTGGAAGTAATAATGTTTTGTTTAGATGCTAGTAGTGTTTACTCATTAAGTTGGCACACGTTAGTATTGTGATTTATCAAATAAAGTAACTTGTTTAACTGGATATTAGAATCAGTTTTGCTACGTAATACTTCCAAGAATTAAGCAAGGGAATAAAACCACTGATATTTTGTTGAATAAAATGTCACGTCATCGTTTAGTGTACATATATATATAAGATGATAATTTCATAGCTTTCGAACAGACTCTGGTGCGACTCTGATGCGTACAAAAAAGTAAGTAACATTTTGTAATTTTCAATTAATTCTTCGATTGCTTTTTTTTAACTGTTGTTCTCATCATTATAAAAAAATATATTTAGCAATACTAACAATATGAAGCTTCAAAGAAATAAACGGGTATAAACCACATTCACGTTAGGTGACAAGACAATACCCAAGCTATACACTATTCATACTTCGGTTAAAAGTTACGTCTTATAGATATCGTACGTTGATAAGATTGACTGAATTAGAAAAAATATCTGGCACGTTCTGATAACGTGTTTATATATACATACACATATATATATATATATAATAAGATATAAATAAACCTGAACAAGAAAGCTTTAAGAATAATAAGCTTCGAGATATTTTTATATGTACCACTATAGCATGATTTAAAATATAAAATTTATTGTGTTTTTTAGATCATTATCATGAATAAGGGAACGATTTTTCTTCTATGCCTATTGATATTTGGAGTTGTAATTGAGACTGAAGGTCGCTGCACGTACCGCTGTGTACTCCTTTATTGTAGACATGGTATTTGCAGATACTTATGTCGAAGAATTTGTTATGGTATTGTTCCATTCGACGGAAAAGATGAACGTAAAGGTAATATTATCATGTGAACAAGTTAGATCTACCTATTTGTATATTCTTACCCTCAAAACAATAGTTAATGTTCTATTGCTTGTTCTGTTGTAACATATGCACACTTTTCAAAAGAACATAATGTTCAAACGAACAAAAACTGTTAAAAAAGCAGTTATGTTGTATCATAAGTACAAAAAGAGAATATTGTAATGTATATTCACTATTTTTATTTACTCAGGTAAGGAGAGATAATGACACATTATCTGAAAACAATGCATTGGCAAAAACGCGTCTTTATGTGTAATTTATTACAGTTGTACAATGAGCAGAAAACTTATTGCGTGCGAAGTATTTAATGTATTTTAGGTATTAAAGTAACAATTTTGATTTGTTTTTTTCTCAACTTAAGCACAAAGCAACACAATGGGCTTTCTGTTCTCTTTCCACTACAGGCATCGAAACACGTATTCTGGTGTTGTAACTCCACATAAGTAGTTGAAGTGTTCTGATTCGAAAAATGATGTTTGTATTATATTAATGTCTCAAGTGTTTCTCCAAATTTTTACGATACTTAAATGCTGCATCTCTAAGTTACAGAAAAATGTAACTTTACTGATCATTTTCATACCTTTTCATGCCACATATAAAGAAGTGGAGTTTAAAGAGGGAGAAAAACCAAACGAATTTGATTTAGATGAGTAGCCGACGTCTTTATGCAATGGTAAGTATATCATCAGTTATTTGTTAAATTGGTGTAACAAATATGTTGAGTTTCCTTATTATGGTTGTCAACATTTTCATATTTTGGTTATTCCTATCCCATACTAACTCATACCAACGTAAATATAATAGTGTTATTTGTTACTGTTAGTCATTGTAACGTATTTACTATTATATATTTATTTTGATATTTATGTTTGTTTTGGTTGAGTATATATATTTAGAGCTGCATTTATCTAATTTATTTTAAAATTGTGTTGCAAAATTTTTGCCTGTACTCTAAATTTCTAAAAGATTCTAAAGTGTAAGAATACGTGTTTTACGAAACATAAAAGCACTAGTTAAGCCAACTGAGCTTTCAAGAACCTCGTCTTAACGTTCATAAATCGCTGTGCCAACAGGCAGTTTACATTTTATTTTGATGGTTTGCTAAAACTAGCATATCATAAATCTGCGAAGCTGTAACTGTACTTAGAGCTTAGTAATGTGGTAGTTAGAGATATTTGACCAGAAGTGTTTGAATATTTTGAACTTAAGAAACCATTTAACATTACAATATTAACTTCAGACAATAAAATTTCTACGAGAACATAAGATACTTTCATCGCGAAAAAATTACCTTGTAAATGGCGTGTGAGACCAGCAATAAATATAGCTACCGATAAAGTGAACTGCACTGTTATCAAATCGAAACAATTTCGTTCATCGTGAATCGTCAGTAAGATATTACGTTCCACACCAGATAAAAGACTCAATATTGTTTGTAAATTTATAAGACTTTTGTATATAACTCTTGTTACGTATTATTATTATTTATCTCGGACGAATATCCGATTTATTATGCCACGTTTGTTATGTATCACGATTTCATATAACCGAAAATTTGAATTTAGAAGTTTATTCAGTTATTACCAATATTGATTTATATAGTGAGTCTTCTATCTGGTCTACTACTGAATATTTTAGCGACGGATCAGGTACACGACAAATAAAGTATTCATATTGTTACACCTCTCTTAAGCCAGCAATTTTTTTTCTTAGCTGGCTTCACGCTACTTACAGGCTAAATTTTTACCGATGAAGATATTTAATATTCTTACAGAAATATTAACGTCCAAAGTTATTTTAGTAAAGGTTTGTATTGTTTAAAATCCGTAAAACTTCCTGGTCAAATATCTTTACTTTTGTGATCAGTAAACGTTTATCACAATTATACCTTCCAAGTCTTATAGTGTACTAACTGTAGCAACAAAAAATATTCATTTACTGTCTCTCGGCTAGATTTCGTACCAAGTAATAAAGATTCTGCCAACGTTCACAATATAATATTTGAAGACAAGTTGGTGTTTTCTAAAACATATATGATAAATTCTTGCTCCCGAGAATCGTCTGTAAATTTAAATTACAGGCGGGCTTGCGCAATTCATATCCAACAATATACGTCACAAACATGAAACAGAATCAAATGTAGATATAAAGGTATAACACTGAATCTGTTACAATCATTATTTATAACAACTGTTATTACAAATTTCATTGTTGTTTATATAGTAAAATATATTTGTGTTAAAAAAGAGAATTCTGTATATCAATATTCTTGGCAAATATCATAAATTTAATACATAACGACATTTTATCGACTCCTAAATTTAAAATAGAAATTAACTTAGTTTAATGTTAATCCTAATACGTAATATAATAATTCAGGGACTCGTCTGGAGTCAATGATAATACGTGTCATCATTCATACACAGACTTAGAAATAGCTTTTGATTCTTACTGGCAGTATATTACTTTCTTCCTTTGCTTCTCGCGATTGATTTGTCTAAGTAGCACGTTTTGGTATTATTTTCTTTTGTTAAACTTCTGATTTTTATATTATTTTCTCAAACTAACATTGTATATGGGATTGAAACGTTTAAAACACTTAAGGAGTTTCCACATTAGTTGGATTTAGAGAAATAGCCTGCTGAATCCACTCATTCCAATGCTATACTGATAACGCTTTGTGCTGTAATTCCTCAATTTCTAAGAGACTGAGTGAAAAACGGACAATTTCTTTTATTTTCAAGCAATATTATCATATACCTAACTTTATAAAACTTTGTTTAATGATTTTAGGAATAAAACCTATCAACTCTCATAATTGTACTAAATAAAGAAATGAGTTATTTTGTAATATAAAGAAAGCTGGAAATATTTATTTATATAAATAATCGTTAATATTTGAAAATGTCTATTTGTTCAAATTTTTGATGAATCAGCACCAAACCTGACACTGTGATACAGGATGTTGAATTTTTTTTTTGAAATTATTTTCTATTAATAACAAACATATGCCCGCTGGTAGAACAGTGTTAAGTTTATGGACTATACGATTCGGGAATTGATTCACCGCTTTGGTTTTGCATCAAACCAAACAACAATAATAAGCTTATATAGCACGATAAGGTTTGAATAGAAAGTTTTTAATAGATTTAATTAACTTTATAGTACAAATATTCACAATATTTTTTTTTTGCGATATGCTGATCTCAGGCACTAAAACTCGGTAGCGTTGTAAACGCTGTACAGACATTCTGCTGTACAACAGGAAGCAGATAATGAAAATTAGAGTATGCCAAAAAGTAACTAAAGCCAAAAGATTATCACGTTTCATTTATTCTTGTATAAAATTTGTTTTTTCAATGGATATCGATATTTTATTTTTCAGGGTCTTCTCTTTAACCTGTGAGATCTGGAAACCATCTGAGTTATTTCTTTTATTTTTGTACTTATACTAAATACGTCATTTAGGATGTAAGCTGGTTATCTTTACCGAAAATGTCAATAAAAACATTAAATATTTTGTTTGGTCGTTGTTATATATCCCTGTTTTCTTTATAGGTGAGTCGTTTAATACTGACACATTCACAAAAGAGAAAACAATTTATAGGGAAGGTTTCGTTTTCATTGATCACGGTGAATAATTATAAGTCATCAGTGATTCAGAGAAAAGTTAAGGGATCATATTTTATGTTTCCTGTTTGTTGAGGTGGCAAAGTTTTGTTTTGTTTGTGAACTGTCTCTCCTCACCCATTTTGGAAATTTGTTTGTATTCGCCGCCTCTCCAAATTTTAATTGAAACATACAGAGATCTATCTTTCATTTTTAAAAGGTCCTATAAAATGTTTTGAAGCATTTAAGCCCCTTGCACAAGAAATAAAAAATAAATTGATGTCTTTGATATTTAAGAGACAAAACGGTTGTTTTCACTACCGTTAAGGCACGGTATACCCAGGTGGTTAAGATACTCGACTTGTAATCTGAGGGTGGCGGGTTCACATCTCCATCACACCAAACATGTTCACCATTTGAGCTGTGGGAGTGCTATAATGTGATTGTCAATTCCATTATTTGTTGGTAAAAGAGCAGCCCAAGAGTTGACGGTAGATGATGATAACTAACTGCCTTCTCTCTAGTCTTCCACTGCTAAATTAGGGACGCCTAACGCAGATGGTTCTCGTGTAGCTTTGCACGATATTAAAAAAATCCCTGACGTTAAATAATAATTTCCGGTTTTTACACCACACTGATTTATTTTTTCTGGATGACATGAACCTTTAATCCCTACGCTATATAAATGAAAATTTAGCACATCCCAGAGTTATATGTTCGAAGTAGATAACATTTAATGTGCATAAGAAGTATTTTCTTAAAATTAAAGTTTCCGTTTTTTAATTTTCTCGGAATTACTCAAAGGAAGTCGTTGAGAGGAGTCATCTGTTTAACTAGTCATTTGTGAGTCAGTCATCAGATACTAAAATTATGTTATATAAAAGATGTTTAACTTTGCAGTTGGCCCGGCATGGCCAAGCGCATAAGGCGCGCGACTCGTAATCCGCGGATCGCGGGTTCTCGCCCGCGTCGCGCTTAACATGCTCGCCTTCCCAGCCGTGGAGGTGTATAATGTCACGGTCAATCCCACTATTCGTTGGTAAAAGAGTAACCCAAGAGTTGGCGGTGGGTGGTGATGACTAGATGCCTTCCCTCTCGTCTCACACTGCTAAATTAGGAACGGCTAGCACAGATAGCCCTCGAATAGCTTTGTGCGAAATTCCAAAACAAACAAAACTTTGCTGTTTACACTGCCTTTACTCCAGTAAGACGTGTACATTTCATAAATAATAAGAATTATGCATTCTGTAAACCACAACAAATCATAAAAATGAAATTAAAATGTGAGAAAAAATATTTATTACACTTAATTCTGAATTTACGTATTCTTGAAACAGAACAAGTATAATTTGTATAATGTTTAATAAATATATATAAACACACTTTGATTCAGTCGATTTAAATTGAATCTTCACTCTACTTCCAAATCAAACAAAATTAATTGCACCTCATCTTTAAAATGGAGAATTAATATCTTGAATAACTAACACAATTACGACTATTTTACACAAACTATTGTATCTCCACTTGATCAGTTGTTAGTTTTGAATTTGCCGTAAATCTAAAAAACAGGATATTTGTCCCCTGTATTCCGCGGGAAATCAAGCCCTGTAAACGAAAGCTTGCTTCTGACTCACTGAGATATGAATTCACAAACTGTGAACTGGAGAAAGTTGAGTCTTCTTCTTTAATTCAGTAGAATAAACTGAAAATGTGTAACTTTTTACACCTTCCAGTTAAGGTATTAAATTTCTAAATGATACAATGAACTTTTACGCCAAAAATAAATGTTAACGTCTATTGCTTTAACAACATCTCTACACTAAGTTGGAATAGCTTTATTCCTATTCGCTTTTCATATCAACTGAAATGTAACATGTGAAACCGTATACAAAAAGCAGCTGTTAACTCTTCTTAGTTCAAATTGCACATCGCTATTCAGTTGTTTACCTTTTAGAACGTTGAGAGTTGATTTTCTTGATATTTCAGCTGGGGAAAAGATAAAAGGCTTAACTTCTAGTATGATCTTAATTTTAGCTAAATTTGCCAGACTTTCAATCAGCTGTCATCGAAGAATGATTTATTAAAACTAAACAATAATATTTTCAATTATGTAAATTAACTGAAGTATAACTTTTACCTGTGACATATTTTGTACAAAAAATAAACTTGATCTTTGTTATATTTTCTCTAATTTCACAACAAAAAGTAAGCAATTATTACTTTTGGGGTATTAAATTCTCATTATATGAAATTTGAACATTAACAAGAAACCTTTTTAATTATATTGAAAGCAATTTCCAGCTCTCAGGCAGAATTAGCGGAAATCTTATATGTATATATACTGCGGCCAATATATTAAATAGAATACATCGTCAACTAATTATATAACTTTAAAAATCATCTGAAATACATAACACGATACAAATAAGCTAATGATAATAAAATTACACTGCACGTAAAAGTGCATTAGCACAGATGTATCAACCTTTTTGACGAGGATTATCTTCAAACCATATTATATTAAACTTATAAAACATATTATGTTAAACATAACATAATAGCTCAACAGCTTTCTTTTCTTACCTCTCATTTGGTTTAAATCGTCGATGGGTTGTGATCTGTGACAATATATTGTTGAAATGCAAATACAGATGTATTGTAATATTCCGGGACCAATATTTTTTATCCACGGTTGAATAATTCTTTTAGTGAGAGTTAACCATTTAAAAAAAATAACAAATATGGTATTCATTATCTCTGTTGTTTAAATGTGACAGAATGAGATCAGCGCGGTGGCATCAAGAGCTAATTCGGAAGGCTTATCAAAGTTTCGTGTCATCAGTACAAGGTAAGGGCTCAATGAAAATATAATATTATCAATAGCATGTTAGCATTTTTCAGACAACTTGAGTTTTGTTATTCTTTCACTGGATTTATTAATAGTACTGTGACGTTAGCAAAACGTTTATCAAAGTTTCTGTAATAACCAACAATTTCTAAAAATATCATTAACTTTTATAGTTTATAGAGGTTGGATAATTCACAATGCAATCAACTTTGAATTGTATTTGAGCAACTTGACAACGACAAAGCTAAACAACTTTGGCCATAGAAAAATCACTTTTTACCATATTTAGAAAAGTGTTGACTTCCTTAGTCATCTCAAAAACACCACGTGATACACATAATTGTTCTTTCCAGTTGTTACTGTAAATTACAATATCATCAATATAAATACCAACATCCAACAGAGTATTTAGACATCGATTCATCATTCTCTGAAAAGTGCCCAAGAATATTTCATTTCAAATTGGCATTCAATAGTACTGGTATAATTCATCAAGGGTGACAAAAGCAGAGATTTATTTTGCAAGGTTACTAAGTGAACTGCCCAGTATCCCTAGAGCAGGTCACATTTTGTGACACACCGAGTCTTTCCTATTTTAGCAATTTAATCCTTCATTTGTGGAAAGGGATAAAAATTTGTCTTTTTCAAAGCATTAACTTTGCGAGTTTTTATACAGAATCCAACCGAACAAAAGGTGAATATCAATCACTTTTACTCAGTTTTGTAATGAAATTCTTCAGCTCATAAGATATTACTTCACGTATTTTATCAGTCTTGATTGGATACACACGATAGGGACGCTGTTTCACAGGAGAATATTGACCTACATAACGTTATAAATAGCAATATTGGTTTGATTAGGAACGTCCGCAAATGTACACATTTTCATTCAATAAAGTACGAAGTTTATTTTGTCACTTCACAAGCACCCGCAAATGTAGACCGAATCCTGGAAACATAATTCAATAAGTACATTTCTTTCGGATCATCTATAAACTACTGTTCTTTCAGTAACTTCAAAGGACAACGCACTGAATGGCCAAAAACTAAATTGAATGGGCTAAACCCTAACGACTTCTGATCTGACTCACGAATAACAACTAATAATAAATTAACTCCTTTATCCCAGTTCTTGTCATTATCAAGAGTATCATTTCGAATCATATTTTTTATATGTTAGATCGGAATCTTTCAAGAACACCTTGCGATTTAAGATGGTAGATGCTATATTTCAACTGTTTGGCAACAAACTGGTAAACAATCTGTTGAAAAATTCCGACATAAAATTTAATCCTTTATTAGATTGAATTCCATAAGGCAAATAAAAGTAAAATAATAAATCAGTGTCTCATATTTTCTTGCTGGAATATTTCTTAAAGGGATGATAGCTTCAGAAAATCGAGTGGATACACATATAATTCTTGGAATGGACCCAACATAGTAAATAATCACACAACAGAAGGAATCTTCGAATTGTGGGATAGGTTTCCAATAAAAAAAAATATGTTTAGAGTTTCCAATCAATTGACAAGTATGACAATTTTTGGAAAAGCGAGAAACATATTTCAATATTTGCGAAAAATATGCTTTAAAAACAGGAATTAGATAATTTAAAGACTCTTTCTTTAAAGTTGATACATTTGGTTGCCTCCAATTTCTAACGAGCTCGCAATTTTGACAAAAGCTATCGTGTGAAACTTTTTCAATTCATTTTTTTAGAGTGCACATTTAAACGGAGAAAAGATCTGTGGATCCTTATTTTGCTCACGGATCAGTTTTCTTTTAAAAACAGAAATTCACCAGGTAAACCAGTTCCCTAACGTCATTAATTGCTTCTCGTTAGACTTGTAAGATAGACAATCAATCATGAGATACATGTCGTACCGAAAACAATAATTTTCACAAATCTACAATGTTCTCTGAACACAAATTTATTATTTCATTTTAGCTTAATTTCTTAGACTGAGCTCAAGGCATTAAACATCAGAGAAACATTTTTAGATTCTCCTCAACAATTTCATCCCCGATAAAGTTCGGCAAAAACTTTTCCCAAGCCAAATCGTTTATATACAATAATTATACACACTTAATTGAGAGAAATGGTTTTACTCCAAATACAACTGGTACCGAATTTAGGTCTAGTGTCAAATAAATTCAAAAGAATAGAAACTTTTATATAACCACATTCTACTTACTGAGCCATATCAGGTTCAGCAGTGGCAGTATTCAAAACTAAAGGCAATATACCTTCTAACAACAAAATATGTGTTGGTGTAGGATAAGCAATATAATTTACCAAAAACAAACATAAAAGTTCAAGATTCTTCCCTATTCAAAATCAGCCTTTTTATCATTGGCCAAATAAACAACATCAAGTGATATGGTGAAACTACGTCCATAAGTGTACATAAATGCATTGGATGTTGCATTTTTTTTAGACTTCAACAATCGGACATATTATGATCAGAAAATCACAATTTTAAATTTTTGTTCTATGAACTTCTGTAAATTTTGTTATGACAAAAGAATTGTAATCTGAAATAAGAGAGGATCTTTAATAGCAGGAATTGAGCAAATTATTTAAACTATTTAATCTCTGTACTTTAAGTATACCAAAAGTCGCAGTTTACTCTTCGTTATGCTGTCACAAACTGAGTCGAATGTATTGCGAGCTCTTCCGGTCAGTTTCTAAAATAATGAAACAATTCATTTTCTTTTGTTTAAAGCGTCAGACCACATTTTGATCATAAGAGAATTTTAACAATTTCTGATATTTTTGTCATTAATACGAAAAAAGTTCATTAATTCTAAATAAAATGATTACCTCTCAATAACTTTTCTTCTGCATTCTTATTATGTTTATTAACACATTTAGGGTATTTATGTATGAAGTTAGAGAAGTTCTGGTAATAAATATAAAGATGAATCTCATGTAATAAAATGACAGGCATAAATAACAACGTGTAGAAATATGATAGATATTTTATTACGGGAAAATATCAACATTCTGACGTATCATAGTCGATAGAAATAAGTGTATCTATAACCTGTATTGATATTCTCCGAATACGTTTATATAAATTGATTATTACTTTTAGTTTTTCTATATTTTTAAACTAGTTCTTTATTTATCAAAAAGTACTGGAAGCATCATAAATACTTAAATATCTGCTTTCATATATATATATATTGGCTTATTTTCACGTTTTAACAATTTTGGCTCTATCACTTTGTTTTGTATACTCTTGAGTTCTGTTAAGATTATAGTTCTACACAAACAAAAAGTCTTAACCAACCAAAAGCATCATTATATTCATTGAAGATTAGTAGTTTTGTTAATTACAAATTCGTAATTAATTTGCTATCAAAGGCGTCAATTGCAATTACATTTTTCAAAACCCCTTCTACTTCAGGTTGTAGAATGGTCTATCCAACAGTAATTACAAAATTTCTTGAACTTATTCTTAATGCAGGAATAAACGAGTTTAAAATAATAATGAAAAGTTTTATAACAGATGAAGACAAATTAGTGTGTAAATCACAGTCTTTCTACATAAGAGCCCCCCAGTGGCTCAGCGGTATGTCTGCGGACTTACACGCTAAAATCCGGGTCTCGGTACCCGTGGTAGGCAGAGCACAGATAGCCCATTGTGTAGCTTTGTGGTTAATTCAAAACAACAACTACATAAGAATTTCCTTAAATTTCATTGATTTTCAGGTTTCTAATAGGTACTTTTATTTGCATATCAAATTATAACGTGGGCTGATAAAAGTAAATCATACATTTGAAAGAAATAATATATGTATTTGTATATACATAAAGAACTCAGATAAAAATAATTAAAATGTACATTAATTTTGTACGAGTTTCTTCATAATTAACTTTGAAACAAAACTGGTTCCTGATGGAACTCAATGGTTACCATGGTAGAATTTAAGGCTCCATCCCTCGCCCCCTTGTTGTCCAATAAAAATCACACATTGATAATATTGATGCGTTAAAGAGTGAGGTGTGAAAATCCATCTGAGATATTGATGGTGATTTCTAGCTTGTTATGCTGTAATATGTCAATAGTATTTTAAGAATGCCAATATTATATTTTTTCATTAAAATTTATTGTGTTGCTTGAACCTAATGAACATAGAACGATATACGTGAAATGAAAGATAATAAAATAATACTCGATCCATAAAGGGGGATAGCCCTCTCATGAAAAGTGTTTTTTTTTAAATCTAATGACTTCCATTAATTTAATTATTGATTACCAACCAACAGCTCTTGAGCAACCTTTTTAACAATGAATAGAGGAAATGATTGTCATATTATAAAGTTTTCATAACGATGGCAACACGAAAAAAATACAAAGCTAACATTGTCATATTATGGTAGGCACCACCAGTGTTATGTAAGTCGAGTGATAACATACTCTGATTATTACTAATAACTGATAAATGTCACGTAGATTACAAGTTAAAATATCCTTTCTTGGTACCAGTGACAGAAGAATACATAGTACATGTAAAGACTAATTATTATACATATATATTTTTATGTAAAATATTTTATCATATTTCTCAGTTGAAGACTTGTCAAATAAAAATAGCAATATTTTAGCTGAATACCAAAAACACGAGATCCATAGATTTCATGGAATTACAAAAAAATCATTAGAAGTTAGTTTTTGTTTCTTAATAAAATCATTTCTATAGAGAAACAAGTTAATGAATTACAATAATAAAATGTAACTTTCACAAAGCATGTTAAGAAAACACAATTGTATTGTAATTTAAAACAATCTTCCTTTGTAATTTAAAATAAGACATTTGTTGAGACTCAAAAACGGCGTCCATTAAAAAACTTAAATTTGTGAAGAATAATTTCAACAATGATATGTTGTTTGCAGATATAACGAGGCTGAACTAGGATAATATTGAAATGTACTATCGGAAAGCTCTTAAGTATTCCAATGTCTGTGTAAACCAGAAATGGCCTGGCATGGCCGAGCGCGTTAAGGCGTGCACTCGTAATCCGAGGGTCGCGGGTTCGCGCCCGCGTCGCGCTAAACATGCTCGTCCTCCCAGCCGTGGGGGTGTATAATGTGACGGTCAATCTCACTATTCGTTGGTAAAAGAGTAGCCCAAGAGTTGGCGGTGGGTGATGATGACTAGCTTCCTTCTTTCTAGTCTTACACTGCAAAATTAGGGACGGCTAGCACAGATAGCCCTCGAGTAGCTTTGTGCGAATTTCCAAAAAAAACAAAAGTAAACCAGAATGTTTATTCTTATTGTTGCTAAATAAAAGAACTAACATTATTGTATAATGTCACCATATGAGTGTAGATTACATCATTGACAGTTATTCCGTCTGCATTGGGATAAACCACGTTATACAAAATAGTGTTGATGTATTACGAAGTATCAATATACTCGAAGTTTATAGAGACAGCATTTATTTTGAAATTGATATTGAAAAATTCAATCATCCTTTCTCGCAGCTCTTGATACAATTTAACAATTGTGTCCAATAAATTGTCAAGACAATTTAAATGACGATATGTAAAGATATGATCAAAATTTCAGACATTAAATTTTAACATAAATTCATTTGACATCTCTCTTCAGCAGAATCTTTTTACCAAAATTGTTTGATATCGCTCATGAACAAACTCGAGCAGAATTTTAAAAAGTTGTTTTTTTCCCATAATATTGTTACCTTAACATGTCATACCACAAGATATTCTCTCAATTCGTTTTTCAGAACTTATTGGTGTAAAGATAAGTCGTGTTATCTTCTGGATTATCATATTATTTGTAGGTTTGCTGGTCGATGCTGTGGTAAGTAACAGTAAAAGTTTAAAACAGGTAAAGAGTATTAGCTTATAGAATATAGAAATCTGGAATGATTTAAAACTTCCTAGATATTTTCAATTGCTATTAGAGAATTTAATATATATAGTGTAATTACTGTCAGAAATTTATTTATATTGTATTTTATCACTTATCCCAGAATTGTCATGTCAGTTTTTTGCACACTTTTTAATAAAATTAGTGCAATAAAAATGACTAAATAATTCTTACAGAGCAAACAAGTTCAATGTAAACATAGTCTTGCACACATTGGTAAAAGTTGAAGAAATTTAAAATATAGAATAAAATAGCAAAAATTTTGCATTTGTGGAACATGACAATTACAATGGACATATCATGCCATGGAAAAAAAAACCAACAAGAAAAACGGTTATTTTGTCTCATGCAAATAGTATGACTTCTAGAAATATTATAAAAGTATTGAAACAATAAAACCCAGTAAAATCAAATTTCTCTCAATTAGGATGAAGGGTTATAAAATCAGGAATTATGTCGATGGCGTGATCTTCATTTGTGAATTGTAAAATTGTCTCACCCACAAAAAGCTTTCACTAAAATAACACACTAACTGTTTATCTCTCGCACTCCTTAAGGTTATGTGGCTCGGCATGGCCAAGCGTGTTAAGGCGTGCGACTCGTAATCCGAGGGTCGCAGGTTTGCATCCCGGTCGCGCTAAACATGCTCGCCTTAAGCCGGGGGGAGCGTTATAAAGTGACGGTCAATCCCACTATTAGTTGGTAAAAGAGTAGCTCAAGAGTTGGCGGTGTGTGATGATGACATGCTGCCTTTTTTCAAGTCTTACACTGCTAAATTAGGGATGGCTAGCACAGATAGCTCTCGAGTAGCTTTGTGCGAAATTTCAAAACAAACAAACAAACCTTAAGGTTACATAAAACATTGCTCATATATACCAAGCGAATTTTACAAATTTTAATTATTTCAAATAAAGATTTTAATTAATATTATAAAATGTATTTAGATTGTTTTTTTTTCTAATTTTATGCTGTGATTAGATCTCAAATCGGTGAAGTGATAACACGAGTAAAATGTTTAAAATGGAAAAAAAACTCGGAGATATTTCAAGAATCGCCTTAATAGAAATATCTTAAACTACAAAACTTTTAGAGATATATGTTAGCCACTATCTGAAGCTATTTCATATTGTTCGCTCGTAATGTTATATAAAATTCTATATGTCTTACAATAGCTGTATGTTTTCACTTTTTGCAATGGCTCTTGAGTTTGGCTGGAATTTAAAGTGCTTAAATTATACTTATTAAAACTGTTTGGATTCTTGTGCAAAGCTGTACTAGGGCTATCTGTTTTCGCCGTCCCTAATTTTTTAATGTGAGATTAGAGGGAAAGAAATTAGTCATCACCACCCACCGCCAACTCTTGGGTCTCTTTTGCAAACGAAAATTGGGATATACCGTTGCATATTAACGGCTGTCACGGCTGAAGAAACGAGCAATTTTGGTAAAACGTGACTTCAAACCTGTGACCCTCAAATTACGAGTCGAGTGCCTTGACCACCTGAACATGCCTGGCCTAAAATTGTTTAGAGGTTTACCCTTTAATTCGGCTCTATTATTTGGCTGGAATATTTTGTGGTGTATTTTCTGATTTAAATATACGGACATTGCCTTGGCTCATCGTACCTAACTTATAACCATTTTTACTCGGTACAGTTTACATAAGAGTAACTTCTTATATATTAATTACATCTTCACAGAATTCGGTAGACTTTTGGCAAAAATTACAAGGCTTTTGCACACGAAAAATAATTTTTTAGTGAAAGAATTTTTATTATTAGTTGTTCGTGAAATTATCGAATTTTAAACTAGTACGAGAGCAAAGTTATTTTTAGTTTAAGATTAAAAATCCTTCTCTCTGTCTCAAAAATCGATTTTGTATAATTTGGTTTTAAATTTACCTCAGTTTAGACAACAAGAAGAATAAAACTGTAGTAAGCGTAACTGTGTATTGACCTACAAAAGAACACTAATTCGGCTACCTTATGTTATATATTATTATTTTCTCTTAAATGTTTAAATTTTAGGTATGTTTCTTATTATACGGAAAGTGAGAATTATCTTGAAAAAGCATTGTTTTCGAGTATGTATCCGAATAACGAAATTTTACACTCGTATGTGCTCGTATTTTTCTCTTAACAAAGCCACACCGGACGATTTGTTGAATTCACCAAATGGAATTGAAACTCTGATTTTAGCGTTGTAAATCCGTAGACTTACTGCTGCACCAGCAAGCGATATTTTGTACTCGGTCATAAATACAATCGCTTTTTTGAAGCTTCAAACATTAATTTTCAAAAATAAAAAAATATCAAATTACAATATTAGTATTCTCAAACTTCCTGTGAATTAGTACGCCCTCTAAGGGTTGAAAAAATTTCATTCCTATTCGGGGCAAAGTCTTTTTACTCACACATGTGCAGTTTCGGAAAATTTATTTCTTTCGTCTTCAAGTCACTTATAAACTACTGTCAGAATTACGTTAAAGGGAATATTCTTTTTCTATTGGTTGTAAACTTGAGCTACTCTATAGTAGGTAGTCTAGTTATGAACTTTTAAATGATTAATTTGAAGAGCGGAGCCACTCCAGTGGATTTGTTAAATATATTGATAACTCAGCAAATCATAGGAAAGGGAGGTTATTATTTTTTATTTGGCTTGTATATATTTGAAATTCGAGTTTCTAATTTGCTACATACTCGTACATATTGTGTCGAAAGCATAATCAAATAGAAACTGAGCAATGAGACAACTCGACATGTTATGTGATACACAAAACCCGATACTTAACATTTTGCTTTAGATTTCCTTTGAAATTTTAAATATATATGTATATATACATAACATGAAATATCAATTATAAACTATGTTTTGATGCCAAAGTTATTGATTTAAGCTCAAAATTTATTATTTAATAAGAATTTTGAAAATAACATTCCCGAGATGCGGTTTAATCTTCAGGGGCGAACCCGTTTTACAAGTTATTTGTTTGAATAGTTTCCTCAACTATTCGTTTATTAAAAGTAGTCTCATCTTCTTTCTTATACTGCAATTTAATTTTTATTTCAGTAAACATCATGAGAGAACACACATTTGCTGATCGGTTTTACAGATTTCAAGTCGTCGTTCTTGCTAAATACTCATAAATAACACTAGTTTACAAAAAAATATTTTTTGTCTGAGGCAAGAACATGAATAGGTGTTTTTACTAATTTGGGTGTGCTGAATTCAAATTTATAAAAAGTTTTGCTCTATCGCCTCTAGATTTTTGGCTTTTAAATAGTCCCATTTTACTATATACAGAGTGTATATGTGCTTATTTCAACAGTTGAAGCAGCTTATTACAGATAAAACAGGATAGATAAAGAACATTGACGGAATAAATATACTTAGATGACACAATGTACACAATTCATAGTACCGCAGACAGTTAGAATTGTGTTTTCTTAGATGATCTGGTGTATTTTGCCTCCGGGATGTCACGCAAGAGCATCCAGCAGAAGTCTCCCATCATGCTGGGATTCCACTTGCCTTGGTAGTTGCTCTCCATCTTCGTAATGTCTTAGTGGAATCTTTCTCTGTGCTCATCAGGTTTGAAGGGAAGAAGTTGAGGTGGGAATGGAGAAAATGAATTTTGAGGGACATTCGGCATTCCATATCCTCATAAGTCTTTAGCAACTTCTCAATACAGGCTTGGTAATTTGGTACGTGTGTGTTACCAAGGAAGCCACTACAGACTGACTTAAATGCTTCTTATGCTCTCAGTTTCTTTAAGGTAAGTAGCTCCTCAAAATCAGTATCCTTCAGCACTTCTCGGATTTGAGGTCCGACAAAGATGCCCTCTTTGAGCTTAGCAGCATTGAGACCTGGGAACACAGTAGACAAGTATTGGAAGTTAGCACCATTTTTGTCCATGGCCTTTACAAAATTCTTCATCAAACCAAGCTTGATGTGAAGAGAAGGAAGAAGCACCTTCTTCATGTCAACCAGAAGATTCTCCTTGACGCTGTGTTCGCCAGGAACGAAAGTGTTTATAGACACCCAGTCTTTCTGCTTGTAATGCTGGGATACAGCTCGACTATCCCAGAGACAGAGAAAGCAACAGTACTTTGTGAAGCCCGCTTGCATACCCATAAAAAGAACAATGACATTGAGGTCCCCACAGACTCCACTGGTACTGGTTGTACTTAACAGTTTCTAAAAGAAGCTCCATATTGTCATAGGACTCCTTTAGATGGACAGAGTGTGCAGTGGGAATGCTGGGATATTTATTCCCGTTGTGCAGAAGCACAGCCTTGAGACTTCGGTTGGAAGAGTCTATGAAAAGACGCCAGTATGAAGGATTATGTGGCAAACCAAGGAAAGTGAACAAGCCAGGTACATTTGTGCAGTAGCACAACTTGTTTTCCATGTCGAAAAATGAAGCAAGGTTTTTGTTCCGATTCCTGAAATTGGTGATCCTTACATCTTTCTGGACTAGGTTCACTGTTTAAGCCTAGAAGCCAAGAGCTCTGACTGCTGTTTTGACAGATACAAATCACGAGCAAGGTCATTCAGGTCTTCTTGCGTGATCCAGTATGGCTCGTTGCCACTTGTTCCTGAATAAGAAGAGTCAATATCTTCGGAAGAGATTGACTTGACAGAATCTTCCCTTGGAGGCATTTCTTCATCTGATGAGGAAAAAAGATCCTTATTTACTGGAGGTGTTGGGACAGGAAGATCATCTGAATGGGGAACGGGTCTCATAGCAGATGGAAGGTTGGGATATTTGATCTTTTTTCTAGAAGATGCATTGAAACCAGTTATATTTGTTAGACAAAAATAACAATCATCTGCATGGCTTCGTGGCTCTCTCCAAACCATCGGGACTGCAAAGTTGAAAGCCGCTTTCTTGCCATTAAACCAAGAAGTTAGTCCATTGTAGCAGGGTTTACAACAGATGTGTGGAGCCCAAGATTTGTCCTGATCACCAATTTTACAGTCAAAATAATGAAAGTAGGCAGTTCTGAGAAGGAAAGTGATGGTTCGACGCTGTGCAACTGTCGTGAAGTACCCACACCCGTAGCAGAAAGAATTGACCTTGTTGAGGCATCCTCTGTGTTTTGACAAGCTTGAAGGCGTTGGAGAATCTGAAAAAAAAAAGCAAAGTAAAATTAAATCATATGTAAGGCAATAATAATTATGTGCGTCATTGGAAATTCTAATACAAATACATACCCAAAAGATTGTGTCACACAATTGTCGAGGGACACCAACCTCCTGCGCTGACTGCCAGTGCACTACTGGCTGTTGATTGAGACGTGTTGGCTACGCTTAATTGCCAAAATCCGTCTTGATATTTAGCTATATATATTTATAATGTAATGCTATCACTTACATTTATTGCATAATAACTAAAAAAGAAGACATAAGCTACACAATATTAGAAATTAACCCTGAATGCATAAACGCCTTTATGTACAGTATGTGAACAAAATGTACATTATGCATATCTAAAAAACTAGAGGTGATGAGTAAAAAAAGATTTCAAATCTGAATTTAGCACCCCAAATTAGGTTAAAACAGCTATTTTTATGCTTGCCTCAATTTCTTTATAAACCAGTGTAATGTATCCTCAAAAATCCCTCTTATTTAGTAGCGTCTTTAAGGGTTGAAAACAATCTCATTTCTCTTGAGAAAAACGACTTGTTAATCACACAATTACTGTGATGGACACAGCAAAGAGCTCAATGTGGCTTTTTTAAAAATAAACACAGACAAATCGTATTTTGATGTCCACATTTACATTGTTTTGTGTAACTTACTTAAATAACACTTATATAACTTTAAGTTGAAACAAATTCATTTTTCATTTTTTGTGTCATTCAAATAGTGATATTATATTGTATTTTTAAAATGATGCTTTGACATATCGTTACAGCTGTATATTGTGTTATGAGATATTTGTTACCATTATTTTTCTATCTTCTTTTATATCCTCCAGTACCACAACATACATACAGCAACACCAGCGATTTTAACTAAAGAGTATACGATGTCTATGAATGATGGCGCCAGCTTCATATCGAGTTCTTTAGTTGCATAAGGATCATAAGAAAAATCAATGATTTGTTCGGCATGATAACTTATTTAAAACATATGTTCTTTGCGCTAAGGTAATATTAGTAATACATCAGTAACGGTAATTTTCTAAGTTAGAAACTTAATCAATGTAAATTATTCCCCTTTCATTTGGTACAGATCGGACATTTACTTAGATACTTGACGAGAGATACTAGTTTCTTTTCTAATTATATTCGAACAACTAATTTATGAATGACATAGAAATATACTTTCTATATACATGCAAATGGAATTAAATGCATGCGATATTTAATAAATGGGATTATTTTTAGTTAGTTGAGAGTTTCTTATTCCTTGGTTTTGGAAATGAAGTCAAAAACGAGACGAAATGTTAAACAGCAGGTACTCAGCAAGTGCCTTAATTAATTAAACTTTTCGTTTTAAACATGGCAGAAGTCGTAGTTATCACATAGTTATATTGTTTGGATAGAATCGAGGTATTCCTATTTATGCCAGTAGAGTTCTAAAATACTGATTCCATATATATTGTCCTCTATGTTTTAGAGTGAAATTACTTTCCGACTGTTAAAACCGTTAGAAAGTGTCAAATGTTTCACACGTTCTTAACATGTTTTTGTTTCCTTAAACAAACTATATTAGTTGATATTCAGTAAAATAAGAAGGATATAATCCTTTAGCTTACCATACCATTTTATATATATATATATATATATTATATTAGTTTTGACATTTAAATCAATAGCATATTAAATAACAGTAGTACATGTTGATGAACAAAAACGAGAAGTTAAGGTAAGTAAAAGACGTTTATAAGCAATAAGATAATACATGTTATTTACATTGTTAAATCTCAGAGATTAAAAGTGTTGTTTCTCATCATACCAGGCTAGAGAGTTGTATATCTGGCACCTTATATGTATAAATGCAATAAATAAATACAGATAAGTGATTTTCTCTTGAAGCTCTTTTTTATGGTTAAACTTGTTCTTCATTAGCAAATATTGGAAGCATAATAAACATCTGATGATATATGCACGTGTATATGTGTATATTTATTTGTTTTTACTTGATTAATTTCACACTGTACCATTTTGTTTCATAATTTCACAGAGAATATAAATTACCATTTCTTTTATGTTCACGAATTCTATTAGTATCGCAGCTTCGGTTTATAAAGTAAATAGCACTACTATATGTCTTACAACTTCGTGTTTTCTTTAATTATTTAGTTTGTATTGCCAAAAGTCCAATTATATTTATTACTTTAGAAATTTGTTGAAATTTTTACGCTGTTTAGTTAGATTTGCATCATAGTTCAAACTAGAAATTTCCTAGGAAATGCTAATAAAAATATGAAAACAATCTTTTCGGGCATTATGCAATTACTATCAAAGCATTGACAAATTCTATCTGTGGTTACTGATTTTTCTGAAAGAGATTGTTTGTAATTTAACGTTGTAATACTTATTCTATCCTATGTTGTGGTATAACCAACTTAGTAATGTTTAAAAAAGATGTCGAATATATAAGTTTATGAAGAAATAAAAAAACAAAAAATAGTCACCCAGTGTTATTATACAGATAAAAACATATTATGTATAATACAACATCTCTGCTTAAGACGTTTATTTAAAATTAAGTAAGATTCGTTTCCATCTTTTTTGTAATTAAGATTATCCCAATACAACGAAAATTACTAATACTTATATTTTCTTCAGCTAATCTTCAACGATCATTTTGGTTTATGAAGTAAATATGTGGATGACAAAGAAACTTAAACTGATAAGAAAGAAAGTTCACACACACGCACATACAAATATAGCTCAGTAGGAAAATTAATCGTAAAAATAAGTACACCGACTTTGTTTGATTCAGTTTCTGGCGTTATTAGTCGTTGTTTGCTTAAATAACAGATATGTAACATCTGTATGGACGATTATGAGAGCTTCTGCTCAGTCATCCTGTTTGAATACTCCTTTCGATCAGCGGTCTTTTGAATATATCAAACAAATCGTCTTATAAATCCATAAATAGTGAATGGGTTGGTAAATAATACACACATTTCGCTTTGTTCTAATAGACACACGCACTCAAAACGAACAAATCAAATATCTGATGTTGTATAATGTAAAACCTTGCACTATTACCACGGCGCTCCCCCGTGGCACTGCAAAATCTCTCTAAAGAAAAAAATCTAGAAATCGAGTTTTGATACCCGTGATTTACCGAGTACAAATAACCCACTGTGTATATTTTTGCTTAAATACAAAGAAAACAAACTATTGCCAAGGGGAAATGACCTACATAATATTCAAAAAATTAATTTAAGCCTAAAATGGCAAAAATCCAAAATAAAGTGAATTGAAAACTTTTGATACAAAATAACATTAGGTTTTGATGAGAGTCTGTCGATCCTTAGATTTATCTAGTTGAACGTCGAAAGTCAAAAAATAACAAATAAGCCATACATATATCAATATCACTAAAAAACATTTATAAGTAGGAAAAACATAGAGACACAGTTATTGTAATATACTGCTGCTGCCTCTGTCTGTGAAGCTATGACTGCTGTTACTCGGAGTTCTTTTAATATGAAAATCATATTATTGCAGAGAGAGAAGAAATGTGTTTCTTGAATATAAATCGTTGTACAAATGTTAAGTTGTTCCAACCACTGCTACGTTTCTTGTCATCCATCCTACTGGCACAGGTCAAGATTGAATGAGATTCATCGTCGGCAATCGATATGACTGTTATTTTACTGCCTTTTAAATTTTGAATATCGCAACGAGATAACATAGTACATGTAATGTTTAAGAACGTACGAGGCCTAATACTAATGTATATGACAAGCATTAGAGCTAACAACTGTTTTAAGGGACGATATAACATTACACACTACTTGTTGCCGAGGTTAAACCTATTACCTCGCTTACTTTCAATATTATCTATGAGTTTGAACTGATATCATAAATATATACAATTTTCCCCGCATTGATACAGAGTTTGTCGAAGCAACACGCTAACTTGGTAATGATTGATTCTCCGGTGTTCGAAACTCATGTTTATGATTATTGACGCTTCCAGTCACAAACAAGGTAAACGTTATAATTATTATTAAATATTGCGTAAACTAGAATACTTTGTATGATTAAATATTCTTCAGCTGTTCTTATTAGATTGTTCAGATATGCTTACACTGAAGAATACTTTTATTGTACCCAGAAATGTTGAGGTTCTCATCGAAAAGAGCAAAAAATCGTGATTTGCTACAAACTATAGTTTCAAGTAACTTTAGTTGTCATCTCTACATATACAGTCATGTGAAAAAGTTACGACACCCCATGAAACTGTGTATTTTTGTAATATTTTTGGATATGTAGATATTTAATCTCGATTTCAACAAAACTGATAAATTATAGGAATATAACTAAACAATTAAAACTGATTAAAAGAATTTTCAAGATCTTCTGTAAA
Organism: Carcinoscorpius rotundicauda; assembly: GCA_011833715.1. Taxonomy (NCBI): domain Eukaryota; kingdom Metazoa; phylum Arthropoda; class Merostomata; order Xiphosura; family Limulidae; genus Carcinoscorpius; species Carcinoscorpius rotundicauda. Next base: position 28,844,516 of record CM022395.1, on the reverse strand, counting down.
TGAATTCTACAAAATGCATATTCTAACTGAGGAAAAAGTATGGACTTCCTATACCCTACTAGCTTGTGTTACCCCCTTTGGCTGAAATAACTGCAGTGAGACGCTTTTTGAAGCCATTAATAGAAGTCCTGGTTTACATTTTTTCTGGCAAACTTCAGTCTGGCCTTGATGTTTCTCTTAGAGAACGAAGGCTTCCTTCTTGCACACCTCCCGCTCAAGTTGAGCTTGTGCAGTCTCCTTCTGATTGTAGAGGTATGCACTTTCACATCAACAGTAGCCAGAGCCTGTTGTAGGTTCCGTGATAACATGTTAGGGTGTTTGGATACATCTGTTTAACAGCTTGGACAACCAGACCTGGGTGTGTTGGCAGTTGTTTTGAAAGCCACTTGATTATTTTCTGGACAGTGGAATAGTTGATTTTAAAATATTTTGGGATTTTTTAAATTCATTAACAGACTCAAAAGCTGTTACAATTTCCTTTCTTAAGGCCTCAGACATCTCTTTTGCTCTCACCATGGTGCACACTCTCACTTCAACAGTCAGGAGCACACCAAACTAAATGTCTGAGGTTTAAGTCGGGTAAGTCTCATTCAAAATGCTGAGCATCGATCTTCTGATCATGTACACATGGTGTGATACACCTGTATGTGATGTGAGCCATTTTAAGTGGGAATAAATGTGGGGGCGCCCTAAAATTTTCCACAGTTAGAATATGCATTTTTGTAGAGTAACATTTACAGAAGATCTTTAAAAGTCTTTTCTTCTGTTTTAATTGTTCAGTTATATTCACATAATCTGTCAGCATTTTAAATATTGAGATTAAATACCTTTATATCCAAAAGCGTTACAACTTAGAGCTGAACAACAAAACATATATAATATCATAATAACATCCAAAACACATCTAAACTTTCCATTATTAGAAAGGTGCTTATGTTAGATATCAGTTTTACAAGAGTTCTTAGGATAAAATATCGAGTATACGATTATCTCGTAAGAAGCACAAATCTAGTTTGTAAGTAACATTGTTCCGCGAAAGTTCTAAATCATAAAAACAAAAATCAATATTTATAGAGCTTTTTACAAGTGTTAAAACTTAGTTTAAGCATAAAATTGCAGTTAGAATTAAATTACTTATTCTAAATGAAATAGGAAAATCCCAATAAACAAACAAATATTCCCAGTATTGAGGTTACGTGTTAAAAACAAGTTAAACCTGTTTTGTTTTTATTCGATAATTCTAAGAATGTCTTTATTAGTACGAATGTATGTTTAATAAGATACATATGCACCTTTCTACCCGAAATTAATTCGAAACAAAGCTTTTTTTTCTGAAAACATCTCAAAAGTTTTTCTGTGCAACTTGCTTTAGCTTTAGTTTCATTTTCTAACACTAGTATATTAACTATCGTTGTTTTGAAGTAAGCACAAAGGTACACAATGGGCTATCTGTTCTCTACCCACGACTGGTATCGTAATCCGGTTTATAGCTGAGCCACTGAGGAACTTAATGTACAAGTAAAATAAATCACTTACTTCGTGGTCCCTTATCATACTCGTAGCAAAATACAATAGAACACAACATCGTGTATCCTGAGAAAAATTACAGCTACATTGTCTAAATACTAGTACCGATATTGTATATGCTCCGTAACGATAACTAAATTTTAAAAAATGAATTCAAAAGTTGATTAATTTTAAAATGTATATTTCGCTTAAAGTATTTTACAAAGCTTATGAAACTGATTAATACAACAATAAGTAATACAAGAAAAAGGGCTATCTGAGCTGACTGTTTCGAGTTTGTCAGTGCAAGACAAGAGGGAAGGCAACTGGCCATCATTACCCACCGCTAACTCCTAGGCTACTCGTTTGCCAGCGAATAGTCATTTATTGAAGTTGTTGAACACAAGTGTGCTTAAATGAAAATCATCTATGATAAAGTGTTCATTATCTTATTGAGTTATATTATCCTTGTTTTCCCACTATATTGTGTGCTCGGACTGTACTATGAAACGAAAAGACAGGGATGAGACACTTTGTGAGGTGAAGCAGTTGTTGTTTTCATAAATACGTAACAAATTTATGTCATCTAGTGATTTGTGAGCATGCAAATTAAATAATTATGAAACAAAATGATCTTGCGATACCGGTCATCTGGTGAGAATTTGTTTAATAAATTCTTTCTTTTAAGACGTTCGTGCTTTTCTTTATTGTTTATGTGCAATATACATATATAACTATCTTAATTTAGCTATTTTATCTTTGTTACGTATTTTATGTTTTCTTTTTATATTTAGTACTCTCAGATTATTTACTTTTACAAATATTTCTATTACAACTTAAATATTTTACGCATTGCAATTTGAAACTGCCTGAATTTGAGTTAAATTCAAATTTAGATTTAGAAATTAATCAAATGTCAATATGTATCCAATTTATGATAGTTGTAAACAATACTGATGCACACAGTATTTTCTTATACGAATGTATTTTAATATACAAAGAATAACAACAAACAATAACGGTGCTTACAAATAATGATTTATGTAAAGGGATATAAAACTTGAAAAATATTGAATCTTCTATTTGCTAAACTTACTTAGCACCTTTTCAGTGCTCACGATTTGCAAGTTAATCTTGAATCGACGTAAATGCAATTCACTTCATCGAGACCTAACTGGCTTCGAGTTTTTTATTCTTTGCTAGTTGCATGCCAAGTTTTTCCCCCAATGAAATTATATAATTACGTATTATAATTTATCTCGGACCAGTTTTTGATTTATTATGTTATGTATTACGATTTCAAATAGTCTGTAATTTTTGTTTTTAGTTATTACCAAAAACGATTTATATACAAATATTTTACAAACTGACAAACAATATAAAGTCTTCTATCTTGTTGTAAAAAAAAAAAGTTTTATCAAGGTTTCCGACGAGTGAATGTATTTTCTGTTGATACACAGATACAATACACTTGAAGGGAAGATAGCTAGCTCTGTACTTTGTTAGCCAAACATGGTTTTCAGGCTGACGTTTCATCGAGAAAGATATTTAATATCTTCATAGAAATACTAACGTCAGAAGTTAATATTCTGTAGTTGAATTTTTGTACTGTTCGACATCTATAAACGTTCCTTCTCAATTATGTGTTGTTTTCCTGTTAATAAGAATTTATGATAATCAGAGCTTCCGAGGTATATCACACACTAATCATAAGAAACCAATAATATACAAAAGTAATCTTTAAAAGTTAAAATCTGTTTGCTTGGCCCTTTTGGAGTATAGATGTAGAATAACATATTAGACAGTTGCCACCTGTGTAATCGTTTGCAAAATGTATTAATTATTGTTCCTCACGAGCGACGAGGTCGGGTAATTAAATTTCTTCAATCAATACTTTATCAACACGTAATTCAAAAGTCATAAAAGATGCTTCCTGTTTTAGTAAGTGTTACATAATTTATCCTATTGAGTAACCATCCTTCTTCGTAAATTTTATTCTAAAGAAATATAACCACTACATGAACTTTTGTCTTTTATACCTTTAATGTTGATCAATCAATAAAGACTCTAAGTTCACAATGTTGTTTTTATCATAACTTTTTGCAGTGTTTAGATAATATTTAATTACACTCATTAGATTCCAGATTGTTTCAGTTTTTTCGAAATTAAATTCTTTTAGTTCATTTTTATATTATTGTGATTTTGGAAGGTTACTCAGGGCATTTGAAGACCTATACTTTTTCCTTTCTTAAAAACTTTAACATAAATAAATTTGAGTGAGTAAATAGTACTTTAAAGTGATTTGTAATTTACTCATTCTTTGTTCAAGTGAGTTAAATAATCGTTTTGATCTGTAATCTTCATTCTCATTTTATAAAATCCATCTGTTAAAATCTTTATATATTCTAATTAAACTTAGATTAGAATGCACACTGGTGTACAAAATATCGTTAATTTACTACATTTTTTTTTACTCAAAATATAATATCACAATGAATATTAATATCGTCTACACCTACAGAGATATCAGTTATCTATTGTTTGAAACGTTGATATTTCATTCAGTCTGATGATTTGGAGTTAATTCACTTATAAATCTATAAGTACCACAATGAATGTTCAACTATATAGGCGTATCATATACATGAAAGATAGTTGCAAAATGTTGCAAAATTGTTCAAACGGGACACATTATACAAACAATAACGCCTCAAAAAGTAATAATTGATTCTTTTATTAGGAAACATATTTTTATTTCAGGCCAGGCATGGCTAAGCGTGTTAAGGCGTGCGACTCGTGATCTGAGAGTCGCGGGTTCGCATTTCTATCGCGCCAAACGTTATCACCATTTCAGCGTTTTAATTTTATATATCTCTGTACCCAAAAGATTTTTCATAGTCTAATGTCCGTCTTTGATACATAGCTTGATATTCTGCTTTGCTTCAGAATGTAATATTTCTATTTGTAATTACTGTCATTGTCTTTTCAATACTTTGCTATCTGAAAAGTTACATTCATATTTGTACACTAATTTGCTTTAAAGCACTTTAAATGTCCTGAACAAAGTGTGTGTATAACAACACAAACAGTAATGAAGTTTACAAAACAGAAGAATTTGAACATTTCACTTTAACGTGTGTAAACCAGCATTTTTACTAAATAACAATATAAAGATGGCAAAGCTAAATAGGCGATCTGTCCTCAATATCTAGCTTTCATTTATTTACCAGAGGTGAAGCAGCAAGTTGGCAGCTCCTAAACCCACGAAATAATTTAAATATATTTCTTCATTCTAAGTGATGTTATTCAATATAATAAACCATACATGTCATGAGTATCATTCAAAGTTGTTACCATGTTAACTTGAATTTTACAGATAACAAGGTGGTTTTATTAAACTATACAACCTAAGGACAGCACATGCAGCGATAAAACGTGTCACACTGATGCCAATTATCAGCACTCTGAATGTCCTTTAGTGTGACTCACCCTTTAGCGTAAGTTCAACATAAGTAAACACAGTTGTTTTTGAAAACTCCTGACTTTCTTTCGAAATACAATAACATTTCAGGAATACTATTTCAATCATAAAAAGCAAGACGCAACAGGTTTGGTTTGAATTTCGCGCACAGAAATACGAAGACGTTCTACTCTAGCCGTTTATAATCTAGCAGTAAAGGGCAAGAGGGAACGCAGATACTGATCACTACCCACCGCTAACAAGTGTGATTGGTCGTCAATTTATAACGTTTCCACGGCTGAAAGAGCAAGCTAATTTAGTATATTTGGTAAGACGAGAATTCCATCACCTAACCACATTGGTAAGCTGGGTCAACAAAACAAGAAAACACAACAGTAATTAAATCCTACGTAAATAAAAATATAATTGTTGACAATATGTGCAATAATGCCATGCAATAAAAATAGATTAGACAAAACTCTGATAAAAAGTGATATATATCACACATACTGTTATTAAAATTGTATATTAAGACCTAAGTTAGGATAGTAGATTTTCGATTTCTAAAGTGTCACGGTCTACAAAAGCATGAACACATTTGGAGTATGGTGTTGTGACAGTGATCGTTGCTTTTCAGTATATCACTGAGACAGTTGCAAACACTGAATGTAAATCAGAGGATAATAATACTCTGTGTACAAACTCTCGATTGTAAATATGTGGAAAATTCTCATGCAAGGTTCTATTCGTTTCAATTCACAGCTTTCAAAATATTCAACCTAGAAACTAAAACACAAACCAAAGATTTATAGTTCTGCTCGGATCGAATAAAGACAGGTTAGATTTTTAGTATAGGTGGAAGATTCGGAGGATGTTCAATCTTTTAAAAAAATTGTCTGTGATCTCATATATTTAAACACGGCTGGTACGAGTAGAGAAAGCACTAGAGGAGCGAACAACGTTTCGACCTTTTTTGATCATTATCAGTTTCACAAAGATAGAAAGAGTTACTGACCGGTAGCTGACCACCTATTTGAAGACGGTTAAGTAAATGAGTGTAGGAATGTAGAGGGCGTGCTTATATGTTGGATATATTTATTAATGCAGGTATAAATGTGTTTGTTTGTACTGGCTTATTTTGGGCTTAAGTTGTTGTATAATTAAGGCTTTTTTAATTTTTCGTTTGTTTCTTTATTTAGTATTTGGATGGTTTTTATGGTTATGTTGTGTTTATTTGACTTGCAGTGTTCGAAAACGTGTGACAGTAACCTTTTGTGTTTCCATTTTTCTACTTGTTTCTCCAACACAGAAGTCGTGGCAGTTATCACATTGTATTTTTAAATAATGTTCAGGTGGTGTTTGTCAATGTTGTTTTTACATAGTAGAGTTCTTAATTTTGTGCCTGGTTTTTGAATAAATTTGGTATTAACTGGAATTTCATATTTTGTTACTAGTTTTTGCCAAATGTTGGTTATTTTTCTGCTGTGTCGGGAGTATATGGTATGCAGCAGTAAATGGTTTCGTGATTTTTTTAATTCATGGGATATTTTACTTTTGTTAGTTGATTTTGCTTTTTGTCTAAGTGGGTGCATGTAATGTTTTCTACGGTTTATGGAAGAAACTTATTGATGTTGATGAAGTATTCTTTTATTTTGTCTAATTCGTAGTTAGTTTTATCTGATGAGCATAGTTTTATGGCAGTGTTTATTCGGTTTCTTAGTATGTTGAGTTTTTGTTTAGTTTATGGTGCTGAGTTCAAAGGAATGTATCGACCAGTATGAGTGATTTTTCGGTGGATTCCTGTTTTAAATTGTGTATCGGTTCTTGTAATTTTGAGGTTAAGAAAAACTATTTTGTTAGTTTTTCATGTTCACAGGTGAAATTAATGTTGGGATGTATAGAGTTAATGTGATTAAAAAAATCTAGACCAATAACGTTCACATATGAATCGTTCAATTAGAATATTGGTAAATACATGGAATGGGCATTGTTCAAATATATAACATCAACCAGCACATTCATCAAAGACTCCCTTAATTTCAAATCTAAGATTAATCAACTTAATCATAAAGCCATAATGGCCAATTTCGATGTCATATCTCTCTTTACAGAAGTTCCAAATTCTGAAGCCTGCAAGATAGCCTTAGAACTATATATCCCAGACCCTAAACCATCAATAGACATTCCTAGCAACCAATTAGAAACCCTCATAAAATTCACCACGATGAAGACAAACTTCATATTCAACAACCACAACTATATACAAACAAAACCAGTTCCAGGCAATATTGTTTTATGACACAAGTAAAAGTACAAGCAGTTAACGCAGCATTACATCCAATTCTATATTGGTACAGATATGTAGACGACACGATTGCGAGATTCACATCTACAGACACGTACTTAATTTTTTCAATAACATTAACTCTAAACATTCTGAATTTCGGTAAAAAATGATAGTTTTCTCCAAGATGTGTGACTGGTCACGGATATAAAGGTAAGGACATTAAATATTTATTTCAAATGAAATACGAAACAACTATTATTAATCTAAAAAGGACCTTAGAAGGTCAAAATGTCCGATCTTTCTGTAGCTATAAATACACACAGGCGAAGAAGGGAAAATGGATGTCGATTTTCTGCCGATGAAGGCAGCAGACTATTCTAGCATGTGACAAGTAAAAATAAGAACGATTACACGTATAGTGCTGAAGCACTAGAATACACAGCAGAAATATGACTCCCATTCGCAAATACTGTGATTTAATTGGTTTTATGTAACTTTTTCTCGGTGTTTCACTTAGGAAAATTTCATAATATGAGGTCACTCTCACGGTCTTTATCCCGTCCACTCAAAATGTACAGGTAAAAGGCAAAAAAAAAAAATAGGCCTACATATCACTATCTTCTAAAACATCAGGTTATATCTGAATATTTAGTTATACACAATTCAAATACCATAATTTGGCATTTATAGGAAAGTGTGTGGATTGATTGCTTGTAATTAAGCATAAAGCTAAACAATGGGCCATCTGTAATCTGCCCACCATGAGCATCGCAACCTAGTTTTTAGCATTGTAAGGTTGTAGATCTACTAAGCCGTCTAGACCCCTTTTGATAAGAAAATGTGACGTTTTGCCTTTATTCTTATGAGATGATTTGATACAAATGAGGTACAAATGAGCTATAAACCGTCATGGTCGTTTTAACGTTCCGCTTATTTCATCTAAGTGTTAAAGTTGCTATGAAAGAAGATGAAAAGTCAATGCTCTACGACCACACTCACTTTCACTTTTTCAAGATGTTTTCACTGTCAAAAGCTCAACACATTTAAAACACAATAACAATGTCAATTATGTAACCATCATACTCAAACATTCAGAACCCCTAAATGTCTACATCACCTGTTAAAGATATGTAATGCTGGCATTCGTATGTTCGTTTTGAAAACTCACGAGATGGAAAAATCGTCAGGAATAAACTCCAGAACTGTCAAAAAACTTTTTGAGGTCATTAAAACACTTACATTTGAAGTGTTTTAATGCTGATCTCAGAAAAGTTAAAACGATTTTTTTATTCTGTGAAAATTTAAATGTCATAGTTCAAGTGAAAAGCGACAGTGTGTTATTGTGTACAGCCCGGCTTGGATAGGTGGGTTAAGGCGTTCGACTCATAATCTGAGGATCGCGGGTTCGGATCCCTGTCGCAACAAACATGCTCGACCTTTCAGCCGTGGGAGCGTTATAACGTGCGGTCAATCCTTTTATTCGTTAGTAGAAGAGTAGCCCAAGAGTTGGCGATGGGTGGTGATGACTAGCTGCTTTACCTCTAGTCTTACACTGCTAAATTAGGGAGGGCTAGCGCAGATAGCCCTCAAGTAGCTTTGTGCGGAATTCAAAACAAACAATCATTAATGTAATTGTATCCATGTTTGTACGGAGAAATTTAGAAAATTAAAGGTCATAATTGCTTATTTTAACTGTAAGATAAATATCAGCAGTGAAAATCATTCTTATATAGAATTTACTCGTTTGTGAGATCTTCGACATGTTTTCTCTTTTTGAAACAGTTTTCTGTTTTCTGATACTGTGTCATATATTTCTTTTAATGTTTTAACATATATTTTAGGCCTTCTAAGCTGTTATTTTCCTTCGAAGCTGCAGTGTATCTTATAGAAGTAACATTTTGATTGGAATGCAAATAGATTGGTTTTTCAGTGAGAGCGGTAAGACTAAAAAATTATAACGCTAAAATGCAAGGTTGGATTCCACAAGACGGATACAATAGATACCCTAATGCATCTTTTTTAAAATAAACTAATTCAGTTAGGTTCATAAAATACCAACTCACAGACTATAAGATGAAGATGTTGTTTTCAAGTAAATAGATGTCGATATAGATATTAAGTTAAATACTTTGTTCTGGTATACTTATGTTTCAACAAATTATTTTAAGCCTAACGTCTCTTAACTAATACGTGACATGGATGTTGATACTGGCTGACCAATTTATTAAACTTTCCATGATAAAATGAAATCTTGTAAAAGAAAAGAATTTTAAAACACGCCACTGCGTTTCACCTCTTACTTTTTGTTAGAATAAAGACAAAATGAGGAGTCTTTTGTGATTTGAAAATAAGCATCTAAGGTATACGATCCATTTAGAGTTTAAAATTACGTTTCGAATTTTCACAGTTTATAAGATTTTCACTCTGCTTTACGATATACACATTTTCGTTTGTTGAAACAAGATTCGTTTCTGTATATTGATTAGAATGAAATATTGAAAGCACATTCCTTCATAAATTTGATCAGTACATTGTTTTTTTCTATATCGTATTTGAAATACATGTAAGGTATTATAAATTGACATACTACACATTGAAATTGTAAACAGTACGGGTTTAAATAATTAGAAAATAAAAAATTGATTTGGCTCATATTGACCTTGGATATAGAGCTGCATATACACACATATATATCAAATGTCACACTCAGATTCGTAGATGATAAACAAGTAATTTTTATTGTGTAAAAAACATATTGCTTTTCTCACTAAAAAGGAGCTCTAGGAACTACCGAATAAAAAGAAAACAGGTTTTTAACTTTTCATTACATAACATTAACACTGAATGGGAAAAGTTGTTTCATTTAGAATTAGTTATTCTGATTTGAAGTTTACGCTTAAAACAGATTTTAACATTTGCAAAGAATTTTACGATGTAGTAATTTCGCGCTATAATTACATTTACAATCTTGGTTTCTCCTTCTTACCAAATAAACGTGTTTTTTACACCTGAAATTCTACCATAGGGAAACTTATAAAATTGATATCTAACATAAGCATCTCTCTAATTATATAAAGTTAATTAATGTTTTGAATATTGTTCTGATATTCTAAATATAAATTTGCAATAATTACGCATTTACAAGAAATAAAGGAAAATAAGAATGCGTTAAATTTTTAATAATGTATCTTGACATTTACGGCATATGAGAGATTAAATTTTTTCAATATTTTACTTACTGATTGTCATAACTCATAACTGCAAGATTTGTTATGAGCGTACAAATTGAGAATTGCTACATACTGAACGTTTCAAAGACTTTAACTTTTTTAAGTACATAAGTAGACAACTTTCCACTAGATATTATTTTTACTTTATGAATATATGTTCATATAGAAGCTTGTAGAATATATTTGTAATCAAGAATACAACAAAATTATTTAATTTTATTTTAACTCCGGCATCTAAAAGCACTAAATTAAAACCAGAAATAAGAAGATATACATTTTCTATCCGTAAGCGTAGTAAGAAAATTTCGAAAATGTAGAGAATAGATAAGGAAAAACGAAGTTAGTGTTTTTATGTTCCCGTTAAATCGAACCCAGTTTTGTCCAAGAATGTAAAACGTAATGAATATTTCCTGAAGATGACTAGAATAGTTTATTTTTTTAATTTTAAAATTTTTAACTGGCGTTTCTGTTATGATTTAATGTCAAAAATTGGTTTCGTTTATACTAAAACAAAATTAACATCCGGTTTCAAGGAAGTGAATTTACCCTGACAAAGAAAGATACAAACCTGTTTTACACGAATTATTTTTTTTAATTTATAACTAGCTCACAAGTTCTAATCAATAGTTATTTAAGATCAAATACATAATTTATAACCGCTATCACAGTTTTTAATCATTTTAATATTGCCTTCCTGTTGAGAATAAAACCATGTAGAAATGACAGTTATCAACATCTCTGAATTTGTAAAGTAACGTTTTATGGCTATTATGGTTGCTTTATTAACATTACATGTTAGATTATGCTCGTGAACTTCCACTAATTAAGACTGGAACATCATCTATAGTACATTTGATAATAAAAAAAAGTTTTTGAAAAACATTCTACAACACATTTGAAACTTCGATTCAAATATATTTAAAACACATTGAGTATTTTCAAAATCTTTTGTGATCAGGATATTAATTGTATTCTAGATTTTAGGAACTTAAAGATACAAAAATGTTTGTATCCAAATGTTTAATTTTTTTCTTTACTGGAGGCAAAGGTTTTAAAATAATTCCTCTCTTTGACACGACAGTGTGGTGATGTGTGTATGTGTGAGAGTAATTACATCTTTATGAGTATACGAAATATCGAAGTCTAAAGGTAGATAAATGTTTCACGTTCGTCTCACTTGTATAAGTCAATATTAAAATACTCAACTTTTTGATACCTCAAGCATAATGCTTAGAGATTATTAAACAAATTGGTATACCACATGACAGGGTTATGAATTATTGAACTTCAAGTCTCTACATCAGTTAGAAAAATATTTTACCTATATTTAACATACTAGTAAAGCGATTTTTTTAGTATATACAAGTATGTGTGTGTCGATTTACAGAAATTTACACCCGACAAGTCACTTTTACTTTCCATATTTGTCGTCCCACGATTATTATTATGTTATTCACATACGATAGTTTCATTTTACTAAACAAAAATTATTCTGAAACATTTCTTATGTATTTACGAAAGTATTTTAAAGGTTAAGTATCTGAGTCTTATACACATCAAACAAGCCGTTTAATGTACTCACAGATATATTTTTTAAATTGTAATAGTTTAAATTTATCTGAATATTAGTGTTTGACCATTTATAAATTTAGAACTACTCAATTTTTTTAATAATGCTTATTTATTGTTTCTGTTATTATTTAGCTTAAGCTAAAATAATTGCATTCACATTAAAATAAAATTAATATCTCTCCTGAAACAATTGACTTTCCTTTCAAAAACTGTAACAACAGTTGAAGGGTGTGCACGATACAAGAAGTGGTCTTAAATCCCGTGTATATTCTTTATTATTAGTGAGCATATAATGTTTTAGATTGCTGATGGTTGTAAATTATCACAAAAATATTGTGCTGTTTGTGGTCAATTGTCGTATAAACCACTAGTGTTTACGCTTCAACAACACTAAAATTGTTTTTCTCTTCACTGCATTAATCTTCTTAAAACTGTTATACATATTGTGTGATAATACTTTACATTCTGTCTTTTCTCAGTTACCTAACGAGATTTTATTCGAAGGTCTTCATCGTCATAGAGCTTTGCAACATAATTAATTCATGTCTTGTAAGTGTGCACATGCCCCCACAGTAGCTCAATAGCTAAAAATCGGGCAGAGCACAGATAGCCCATTGTGTAGCTTTATGCTTAATTCAAAACAACAACAACATGTAATTGTGCATAACAAGGAGTCTAATTTTTTTATAATTGTTTTTGTTCAATTTATACATATATTTTGTTAGACGTCGTAAACATTTTATTTAAAGTGAGAAAATATTTAAATATTTTACTGAATAAAAAGAAATAGCTGTAAAAACAAAATGTGTGCTTAGCTTAATAGAGAAATTTGACAAATAAGAAGATAATAAAACCCTATTATTAGTGGTGGTTCGTTATAAAAGATAACATATATGTCTGTGTGAAAATATTTAGAAGTGAATGGTATGGTAAGTTTTACTGAGAAAACCCTGTGTTCTTCAAAAGTACTTCTTTATATTACCTACGTAACTTTGTCTCCTTGAACCTGTTTTATGATAATATATCATCTAGACGTACTGCGTTTCTGATTTAAGATTCGATTACACAATGTTATTTTTATGTAACAAAAAAACATATTTTTATACTAAGTTATGTATAGTTCCTTAAAGCACTGATGCAAGCAATGCACTTCAATATTTTACTCAACATGTTCTACTACTTTTCGGTACATAACATGAACACAGGGAAGAGTTGTTTGTATAAGGGGGGCTCCCCAGTGGCTCAGCGGTATGTCTGCGGACTTACACGCTAAAATCCGGGTTTCGATACCCGTGGTGGGCAGAGCACAGATAGCCCATTGTGTAGCTTTGTGCTTAATTCAAAAACAACAACAACATGTATACGGGGGTTTCCCACTTACTTTAGAATAAGTAATTCTACCTTCATTGGGCTATCTCTAAACGGGATATTAACAATTATCGAACTCCTTATAAATCTTAGCATTTTTCTTAGATGTCCTTCTTTCGTATTATAATTTCTCTCATAATCAAGACTTGTTCTACACGCTGTACAAGTGCATTTCGAGTCCAAAAATTATAGTGTACCTTATACCCGGGTTCTGATGGTGATTGTGAACGGCCAGTTCTTATCGTGTTATGAAAAATAACTTCAAGAAAAGAGAGTGAGGAAACCTGAGTTTAGTGTACGGAGATGAAAGAACCTTTCCGTGTGATTTTGCAAAACTTATAATCCAAATATAATTTTATTAGTTGTCCAACATACATTACGTGGACGATCACTTCCACTATTTCTCTATGTGTGTGTCTTTTAGGGTCAGTTATCGTTTTGGTAAGATGTAAATCCTCTCCAAACAAATATAGAGTATCAGAGAAACGATAAAGTGAAAGCAAAGTAGAGAAAATATTTAAAAAAAGTAAACATCATAAGAGTTAACATCAAGTTTCTCCCTTAACAATTACTTACTGTAAATGAAATGAAGAAAATACAGTAAAACAACTCTTCTTGGTACTGATGTGATAAGTAGCAGAACTTGTTGAATAAAATATGCAGAAACGTTGTGTGTATTCTAAACTTTCAAGAACTGCTTTTAACATTGTATAATAATATATGTTTGGTATTAAATAAACATCACTTCGTCATCCTTCATGGAACTGTAAAGTCTGAACGGGCGAACATGATTTGGTGAGACGGGAATTTAAACCCGTGATACTAAGATTTCGAATCTAACGCCCTAATTCACTAGGCATAAAGGGTCAAAGTGCAAAATGTGTTTGAGTGTAAGGGATCAAAAATAATCTTACTTAGAAGATGAATATCGTCGAAAAATTGTTTAAGCGTGAACAATATTGATGAAATACTCAAAGTTATTTTCCGCATAAAACGTTATCGTTACCTGAACCACATTTATTTATATTGTGAAAAATTTCAAAATCAAACTTCAAGATAGTTTAAATAACAATTATTACATATGATAACGTGAAATGCTCACCCAGATTAATAGTAAATTCTAAGTTCATTACAAGAACTTCCTGATTATTTCGTAGTTTTCATTTCCTTAAAACAATGGGTAAGATACTTTTGTTTCATTTATTACTTTAATATCGTTATTATTTAATAAATGAATAAGGTAAAAAATATTTGTATTTCGTTCCAGCATCATTCAGTAACAGACATACAATTCCAACCGAGCATACTTTCAATTGTTATTGTTTAACTCGTTAACAAATGATTGACGAACTGGATATTGTTCAACCACCTTACGGGTTTCACTGTTCTGAAATAACTCAAGAGCATTAAACATTCATTATGCTCATCAAATGATAAAAAAATAAAATTCCTAACATTTTACTTAGAGTTTGAGTTTCCAAAAGAGCTCAGTCTTCAGATTTCATTACATTATAAAATAAAACGTGCGCTCTAAACGTTCTTAAAAGATTATTCGATACAATCTTTTGTAACTTCGATGGATAACTAATCATCAAATTTTGGTATTGATATTATTTATCATGGCTGCTAACAAAACTATATAATTCCTGTTGATAAGTAGCCCACAGTTAAACAAAACACAACTGAAAATGAAAAAAAAGGACACAATCTCAGAAAACCTTTATTCTCACCTACGAAAGACCGACCACCACAACTATACGGCACCTCTAAACACCACACCCCGAGTGTACACTATAACTTATAATGTCGATCTATGAATCATTTAACTACGACCTCCGTAAAAATATATCGCGTGAGTATTTTCGAATATATAACATCAACCGGCTCCATTTTCAAAGGTTCTATTATTTTTAAATATATTCTTAATCATCTAAATCATAAAGCCTTAATGGCTAGTTTTTATGCAATCTCTCTCTTCACAGAAGTTCCAACAACCGAAGCCTGCAAGATAGCTTCAGAACTTTATATCCAAGACCCCAACGCACTGATACACATCCCCAATAACCAATTAGTAACCCTTATAGAATTCACTACCACCAAAACTAACTTTTTGTTCAATAACACAAACTACCTACAAACAAATGGCCTAAGTATGGAGAATCCCGTATCACCAGTCCTAAAAAACATTTTTATGACACAAATTGGATGTCAAGCGATCAGTTGAACCTTACACACAACCCTTATTGGTACATGCAATTTGATGATAAAATTGTTAGATTCACATCCACAGAACACACTTAGTTTTTCTAATCACGTTAACTCGATACACCCCAACTTTAAGTTCACCTGTGAACAGGAAAAAACTAACCAAATAGCATTTCTTGACCTAAAATTTATTAGAACTGATGCACACTTCAAAAGAGAAATCTACAAAAAAAACACCTAGACTGGATTATACATTCCCTGGGAGTCAGCACATGAAACAAAACAAAAACTCAACATGTTAAAAAACAAATAAACACAGCCACAAAACTATGCTCACCCAATAAAATTAACAATTAAATCAACTAAATAAAACAACACTTTATCAACATCAACAAATTTCCTCAAAAAACCTCCAACATTTGGAAAAAGAACAACTTATAAGAAAACACAATATTCAAGTAAACACCAAATGTATTCTAAAATTAGGTACAAAACTACAGTCTATACTATGTAAAACTATACTTAACAAAAAAAACAACACCTTAACACGTTTTTGAACACTGCAAATCAAATAAACTTAACATAACTACAGAAAACATCTAAATGATAAGTTGGTAAATAAATATAAACAAACGAAAAATCAAAGGAACCCTACCTATACAGCAACTAAAACCAAAATAAAACCAGTGTAAAGGAAAACTTTTATATTACAGTTAATAATCCAACTTCTAACTGCAATGCCCCCAAACTCCAATACCCGTTTATACTGCTGTCTCTAAGACACGTGTCCGGCAATGGTCAGTTGTAAAGTTTCTGGGGATGGTCAAAACGTTATTCTCTGCTTATCAATAAAAATGTTAATATCCATACCAGCGGTTTCGAGAAACAAATCTAAATAATATCTAAAGTAATATTATTATTTATCTTTGAATGAACACAGTTTTGAAATTCTATAACATTGTAAAAAGAAACGTGGGTTCAAAGCATTGAAACAAATTATCGGACACAGGCTTTAGTAACTGGTACAGTTAACTAAGCATCAAATTTCAGTATTGATATTATTTATCCTTACCAAGAACAAATACAAATAATATCTAGAATTATCTATTTTTTATCTTTGAATGAAATCTTTAGTGATATATTTATCTTAATTGGTGTTAATTCTCGTACTTCATCTTCAAAAATTATTTGAAACCACTTTGTTTTCATACTTAAAACTGGAGATCGAGGTAAATATGTCAAATTTCATCAGTTGTAGTGTTTTCTTTATATGCACTTATTTGTGTTTGCAGTTGAACACAAAAGAACATCCTCGGCTATCGGCTATTTCGAAATTTGAATTTGGAAGTTAATTGAATTTCGATATGTATTAAATTTATGATATTTGCCGACAAGGTTGATACATAGTTTTCTTTCTAAAAATATATATATTTTAATATACAAACAATAATACACTTATTACAAATAATAATTTAAAAAGAAAAGGTTTACAAAACATACAACCAATACCGAGTTTTTTATTTGATCTGGAACTGAACCTTTCATCATCGGATTATGGAGAAAAAATTACTTCAATGTTGACACACCCGTACACTTCTTTTCATGTCTGAGTCGCTGGTTACTTCACTCAAAATACGCATGTTTCCCCCAACGACAGTATCCAATGCTCTTGTAGAAATTCTGGCATCCGAAGATAAGAAGCGTGTAATGTTTTCAGTTTATACCATTCCTACTCAAATACCTGTAGTTTTGCAAATAATAAAAGATTATCACGATTATTACTTCCAAGATTTTAAATACGCTGACTGTAGTAAACCAACGATACTGAACTGTCTCTCCATATGTTGTGCTTTTTTAAACTTTAAAGAGGGATTCTACAAAATTCAGCTGGCAAGTATTAGTATTTTAAACACGAACATGGTGCGAATAATTTTTATTTTGGATATCTTATCGAGGATTCACGATGAGTAAATTAATTCTGAGTTAATACAGGTACAACTCACTTAAGATTGGCAAGCTAGCTCTTCACTGATCACACGAAAGTTTTTCACTTCTGAAGTTACATTGCGTCTTTTTAAAAATTCTAACGGTCTGATATTAATCTGCTGAAGTTAAATGGTTTGAAATGCTTGAAATTTATAATTGTTGCTAACCAAAAATCTCATGTTCCCCATTAATGAGCGTTATTCAGAGTTATAGATTTCTAGGTTTACAGTACACCAACTGAAGCAAACAAACAGTAGATACTGTTTCCTAACGCCTCCCATAATTACAGTGACTAGTGACAAGGCGGGAATTTTACTATATACAAATAACATACATTTTTTCAAAAGAAATTCAACTTTCACAAATGTCGATATCAAAATGGACATACAATAGTCAATCGGTGACACGTTAATTGAACATCAATTTTTAACTGAGTTATAATATATACATATGTGTTGTGAAGAAAGTATTAAATATAATACATTATTAAAAATTGTCAAAAAAACCTTCAGTCTTAAGTAATTCCATTTCTAAGTTTTGTTTTTCAGTTTTGTACTCTTTATATTACTGTTGACTTTTTTAGATGTTAACTTTACCTTCATACGAGCGATGATGCTAGGTGGTTGGATAATTCGTAATTTAATGAATTTGATGAGTTTCAAGTTCTGTTATTATTATTAGCATAAAATACGTTTAATCAATTTTCAAAATGTTTTTTGCGAATAAAAAGTTGTCTAACAACTGCTTGTTTACATTTTTATTTAAGTGTTGCTTACTAATTATCGTGTGTGGCAGGCCTCGTGGTTATCATGTCTTATTATGGAAACAGGATCCAAAATTCGAACTGCGGTATATCGCAAAACACGTTTTACACTTTCAGCTGTATGGGTGTTATAGCTATATCATTTAATATAGCTTTTGAACAAAGAATAGTGTCAAAAGCTGTGGTATTTTTTAAATGTTTGATCTTGACTTTGCCGACACTTTTTGATTATTAATGATAATGTTTGAAGTTTCGATGTCTGTAACTTAACTGTTCTCTGCTGCTTGATAATACCAAATACTACAACTAATAGAGATAAATTCATTTTTTCAAAGAGTTTATGATTTTTCAACAACATTTATCGGCACGAATAAGTTTCAACATTTCCTTTATTCATGTTACTTTCGAATTTTTATAACAACATATTTAAATATTTCAACATTGACTGTAGTGTAGGTAAAGTAAAAGTGAAATTACCGTTTTATTCACAACAACTGATGAAGAAAAGAGGCGTAAATACACGTTCAAATAATCACGACTTTTCTTCCAAATTCAAAACTGTTATTTGATCATTGATGCAACGAAAACGATAAAAAGATTGAGTTCCTATCGATCTACTGATTAACACTAAACAATGTAGCGATTTCTCAGTAGAAGTTTTCATTTACAAATATGCACAACATATTTTTTTATAGTTCATATATTTCGCAGGAGAATGTTCACATGACTTATGTCATCACTTTACACACAAACAAGACGAATGGATATGTTTTTGTGAAAAACTGAGAATCCAGATATTTTGTGTTACGTTAAAATCTGTATTATCTAAGTATTTCATAACGACTTGGATATTTAATGATAACTCAAACTAAAATCATCATTCTTTAATACAACACAATGGGTGAAAATTTCGACGTGTTCCATAACATATCTTGAACATTCATGTTGTATAATATACGTAATATATGTATATATTATAGGCAAATTAAAGGTCTTAGTTGCAATTTAGTGTTTGAAATGTTCCCTGAGGAGTGTTAAGCACTTTCAAATTGTAGGTGAAGGTGTAATTAGTTTCCAAGAAATTCGGTGAAATAAAGGATTATTTCTATTCTTTCTAATTCGAGTATCGAAACACGCTTTTCAGAATTATAAGCCCTCATACGTACCATGATGACTATTTATTTAATGTTTTCTTTTAAGCCGAATATTTTGTAAGAAGTTTTGTATCGTTTTAAGTGAAATACATCAATTCGTCATATACAATAAATTGAAAAATCTATCCTCACAATTTAGAGATATGATATACAGAATATTTAGGCTGAAAAAATATTAGATATAAAAAAGAGAAAAGTTTTGTCGTTCTGTTAAATTTAAACATTTCCTAGAGGTTACGATAAAAACATTTCATCTTCAGTTATTTTTATTTCAACACTCTCTTTGTATTGCGAGATTTATATGCTAATACTCTTCCTTGTCGAATGTTTTTCGTCATAGATTCCTAAAATTTAAAAATCAGTTAATCTGTCTCCTTTTCTTTATGGGCCTTTATGGAACATTGCGTAATAATACATTAATGTATTAAACAGAGTTAAATATAGAGGCCTTCGATTTCTCTCTTCTGTATAACTCGAGGTATTGTCCCTAGGTTGATAAATATTTAAAGCTCTTTAGAGACTTCTCCACTCACTCTTGTAAATTTCGGATAACTTGTCACCACAAGAGTCTTCTATCATCAGAGCTTTCTGTACTTGAAAGTTTAGTTTCTCAGGGGACATAAAGTAGGAAATCCCTGCCCACGATTCTTAATACACCTGCTGGATTACGAACATGAAATAATCGTCCTCATTTGCGACAGAATACTTTTATTCTTTTTTTCCATGAGAGGTTTCCTTTTTCATCAGACCTCAGAGTTCGATTGTTAACCAATTGTGGTTAGTAATTCCCTCTCTTACAGGTTAGTCATTTATCTGATAAATGCCAAAAAAGAAAAGAAATACACCGTGCATTTCATGAAAAGTGGAAAGTTGTGCTTTGCGTTAGGTTATATGTTTGCAGCGTTTTTATATTAATGCGACTCATTTGTAACCTGAAAGTGAATAATCACAAAAACAATAGGTGGAATTTATCATAAACTAATCAATCATAAATAGTAAATTGTTGAATACTTTATAATATTGAGCTTAAACAACTAATTTTGAATAAATATTTTATTCAGCATAGTAAACTGCAAGACACAATGGAAAAAGCCTCGAATAGGGAAGCATTAAACGACTTTTGTAATTTCTACGAAATAGTTATTTCACAACAGCTTTTACAAAATATTTTGTCAGATAAAACGATGTTGAAAATTATGAACAGATAGTTCCGCTGGCCAACATCCACGTTTTAAAGAAGCTGTACAAAATGGCAATGAAACCAAAACATAAAATCTTAAATGGCGTGGTGTAGATAAATTTGAAGAAAATTAAATATATACTTTTCTCTTTAGCTACAAAATGTATTTAAATAACAAGATTTAGAAATCTGTAAAATTTAATGTAAATTTCGTACGTTCGTAACTTTCATTGCATTGCCTGAAAGATAGTTGAAGTGTATATGTATCTGTAACATTGAAAAAAAAAATATTGTTTACTTGTCTTTATAAACAAAGGAGGTTAAACATTGCTAATGTACCTTAATACCAAAATATAAATGTTTGCTAACGAGTGTATGAATATTTGGAATGGTGAAACAAATATAAAAGATTTCCATGACATTCATTAAGAGAATTAAATCATTTTATTGAATTTCTTAGATAATGTTGTCATTATCAAAACCACACATTTAGTAAATATATATCACAAACCACAGCAAAGGAAAAATGGTTTATACTTGTCTGTCAGAGAATAAAGGCAACCTGAAAAGGAAACAAATATGAAGAAAATATATTGAAATAACGTAAATATACAGACAACTGTCAAAGACCATTGTCAGAATGAGGGTAGAACATCTGTGGCGAAATTTTTCACCAGTATAATGTTTTTTATTTACAAGTAAATACTTTAATTTATTTGTACTTTAATATTTTATTTTGAGGAATTAATAAATGTTTTCTTACACTTTTATATAGCCGCCTTCTATTCTTCCAGATCAAATTTTTCTTCATTTCTTTCTTCCTTTGGGAACTTCTCATTTGTTACTATTGGATATACAAGATTTATATATAATCCTTCAAATATGTTTATTGAAATATATTTCATAGACAACAAATTGGTCAGTGATAATGGTGGGAAGAAAACATTTCTTTAAGAAGAGCTACCTATCCAGCTATAAAACACGGTGAAAAGAGACATCGAGAAACCATTTAACTTATAAGACTAATTTGTAATTTAAACTAACGTTTAGCTTTTTTCTTAGGATACTTTAGCAAGCCTTTTTAATGAAAAATATTGCCAATATAATAACTCTTTATGTAGATACTTAACATTAATCTTTTTGCCAAATATATAAGAATAAAAATTAAATATTTTAACTTATGGTACCAGTTTAATAACCGAGGTTTAAATCCATAATATCAAGAATTATCTTAAATCGAAATATGATAAAAACGATTCATCTTCAAATTTGATTTTATATCTGAGAAAAAGGAAATTTAGGACTTTTATTGAGAACCACCACACCCCGTAATATTTTCCACTTTTGTAACAACTAATTTAAAATATATACCAAAGAGTTCTCACCAACAAGAGTGTAATTGTAAATTCTAATATATTTTTACTGTCTAAATTTGTTCTCGCAGTTTTGCTGTTTTTGAAAAATACAGTTTACATCCATTATTATTAAAATGGTTCACCTCCTTTGTGATCTTAATTTTAGCTAAATTTGCCAGACTTTTAAAAAGTATAATTTGATGTATATAAACTTTTCCATAAATTTGCGAAATTCTTTTTTGAAGATATTAAATCTTTGTTCAAAGTTTTAACATCAACCAGAAAACATTTTAGGGATATTGAAAGCGATACCTCAGCTCGTAGGTAGTGTTAATGATGAAATAAAATAATCTTTTCTTTTTAGTAATTAAAATACTTTTCAATAAAACATTCGGAAATGTAAGATTATGAATTCATTCTTTAAAGGTGGTATCTGAATTTTAGAAATACATGTTACTTTTTCATTTTCTCTTGATGCTTTTCAAACTCTGACAATCTTACTGTATTGTTTTTAATTGACTTCGTGATAACTAGGTCACCAGGGTTAAGGCGTGCGACTCCTGATCTAAGGGTCGCGGTTTCGCATCCCCTTCCCACCAAACATGATCCCCTTTTTAGCCATAGAGGTGTTATAATGTGACGGTCAATCCCACTTTTCGTTGGTAAAAGATTAGCCCAAGATAATTATAACGTTTTACATAACATATGTATTACCTTCATCTTTCGTTTCTCCTTCAAATCCATGAATACCATAACAATATCTTGTACACCGATAGTAACAGTAGTGAAAATCACAGTGAGTACGTATGCAGTGCCTGGAACAACGGGCTTCAGTGTCAATAATAATTCCCAACAGTGTTAGACATAAAATAAGCAGTGCAAACTTCTTCATGATGATGATAACCTATAAAAAATATCATAAAGTTTATGGTTACATGCACTGATGTGTCATTAGAAATAGTAATCGTAAACTTTGATTGAAAAGGATCAAAACTTTAGTTTCTTTTACGAGCTTCTGTGAATTTTTATTTTATCAAAAATTGTGAGCTGAAACAAGGAAGAATCTTAAATATAAAGAACTGAGCAGACTGTTTAAACTAATTAAACTTTCTGCTTTTAGTATGCTCAAAGCTTTATTTCTTTTTCTCTGTTTGTCAGGATACATTTTTATCACAAGAAAATTTTCAAGTTTTTTTTCTTATTCTTGTTATATCTTTGTCTTTTCTGAAAGGACTTCATCACCTTACACCGAGTAAAATTAGAAATTCAGAATAACTTTATATATATATATCAACCTTAACATATTTAGAGTATTAATGTATTCAATTATACAGGTGTCGATAACAAATGTAAAGAACAAACTAAGTTAATTAAATAGCATATGTAAATAACAAGGTAAAATAAAATGATACGTTCTTACCCGCGAACGAATATGAACTTTCTCACGTAACACGGTTAATCGAAAGAAGAGTATCTACAGCCCTATATATGTAGCACCATAGAGATGGTCACGTGATAACAATTTGTTGTTCTGAAAACTTGTTGTTTTTCTCTTCTGTTACTAAACAGGTTTCCCATTTATATTGCAAAATCAAACGAGCGAGATGAGCTTGATTTTTATTGGGCTTTTCCGAATAAGTTTATGAAATATGATTATTTAAACCTGTTATCGATTAATTGTTTGTTTGTTTGTTTGTTTTTTTAATTTTGCACAAAGCTAGTCGAGGGCTATCTGTTCTAGCCGTCCTTAATTTAGCACTGTAAGACTAGAAAGAAAGCAGCTAGTCTTCACCACCCACCGCCAACTCTTGGACTACTCTTTCCAATAGTTGGATTGATCGTCACATTATAACGTTTCAAGGCCGAAACGACTAGCATGTTTAGCGCGACGAGGATGCGAAACCGCCACTCTCGGATTACGAGTCACACGCCTTAACACGCTTAGCTTTGCATTCTTTCTAAGAATGTCTATTAATGAAGATATGAGGGAATATGAGGTTAGGTATACATAGATTTAGGTGTCTTACTGCGAGGTTTTTACATAATTTATTTTTCACATATTGCTCTATCGTCTTCCTAAGATGGCTATCAATGAAAATAGTG
Source organism: Carcinoscorpius rotundicauda (assembly GCA_011833715.1). NCBI lineage: Eukaryota > Metazoa > Arthropoda > Merostomata > Xiphosura > Limulidae > Carcinoscorpius > Carcinoscorpius rotundicauda. The sequence goes on along the minus strand of CM022395.1, from coordinate 28,820,347 downwards.
AGGGAAGCTGAGGCTAAGTGTACATAGATTGAAGTGTCTTACTGCGAGGTTTTCACGTGTTGCTCTATCAGTAGACATGCATACTTTTTACTTGACCGAACACTCTCACTGTTTCCCTCTGTGTGTATATACATATATCAATCACAACTGTTTCAGGATCGGTTATCGTTTAAGTATAATATAAAACATTTCTGTGAATGTGAAATGAGGAAATCGTAGCAAACAATCAACTATCTTTAGTATTGGTGTTGTGTAATCAGAAGAGGCAGAACGTGTTGAGTGACATGAATAAGTCTTTTTTCCAATCTAGACTTTCAAGAACTACTCATAAAATAATGTAAAAATATGTGTTTGGTATTAAATAAACATCACTTTGTCATTCTTCATAAAACTGCAAATTGACAGACATATATACATATATATATTCCTAAAAAAAGTCTGATACGCCACCCCCAGTGGCACAACGATGTCTGCGGAAGAAGTCGAGTGAACCTGACCCTTTTGGGTATACACACAAATATACCCAAACACCAGAGAGACTAGAGAATACGCCAAACGTTTCTTCACTACATTTGCTTGGTTATGACATCATTGAAAATGCGACAGCATCACTGTACATGTAAGAATGACATTAACTCACACAGCTAATTTAGTACATTTGTATTTTCTCCTCCTTCATATCCAAACAAACAAAAGCATTCTCTTTTGATTCCCTTACGAATACCTTAACAACAACTAATGGGTTTGCACAATACAAGCAGTGGTCTTACATTTATTGTGTACTTTTTTATTATTAGTAGGCATATAATTTTTTAGATTGCTGATGATAATGATTTATCACTGAAATATTATGCTGCTTGTAGTCAATTGTCGTAAACTACTAATGTTTACATTTCAACATACTTAAAATAGGTTTTCTTCTCTTTGCTGAATTAATTTTCTTAAATCTGTGTGATAATACTTTATATTTTATCTTTCCTCAGCTATCTAAAGATATTTTATGCGAAGGCTTTCATGGAGCTTCGCAACACAATTAATTTATGCATAAAATGGAGACTAATTTTATTATAATAGTATTGTGTGAAACGTTTGTTCTATTCAATTCATACTAGCATTTAGTTAGACATCGTAAATAACTTATTTAGAGTGCAAAAAACCTTAAATATTTCACTGATTAAAAGAAAATAGGTGTAAAAACATAATGTTTTACAGATAAATTTGATAGATAAAAAGAGGTAGAATCCTATTTAATACAAGTACTGATTTATAACATAAGTGATTGCACACATGTCTTCGTGCAAAGGTTTAGAAAAGTATGGTAAGTACTACAAGGTAAAAACCTGTCTTCTTTAAAATAAGTGTTTTTTTTTTTTATAAAACCTACATTATATGTGCTAGATATTTCAGCGGAAAACGTTGACATCACTTGTTGTAACATTCAAAACTACAGTATTATTATTGTTTTACTTAGTTACGTACAATTATTGGAAGCACTGAAGACGAATAACATGTTTCATTCAACTGGTTCTACTACTTTTCGGTACGTAATCTCATTACTGAGAAACGTTGTTTGTTTGCGAGAGTTTTCCCACTTACATTAAAATAAGTAGTTCTCTCTTTAAAGTTTTGGATTATATTTAAACGAGATTTTCTTTAAGTGTATAAAGCTGTGGTCTTAATATTACATGCCCGTATAATATTAAGACCTCAACTTTATTTATTTATAATTATCTAGTCTAGCAATGATGTCTTTGAAGATTGGAGAAAATATATATTCAAGAAATTCTATGTTTCTTTACATACAATCATTAATAAAGAACGTCAGTTAATATTAGTTGTAGCTCCACAGAAAGAAACAACACGTTTAGTCATGTCGAGCCGGTTCCCTTATCGTCTTTCTAAGAATGGCTATTCATGAAGATAGTGATGGAATATGAGGTTAGGTGTACATAGATTGAAGTGTTTCACTGCGAGGTTTTTACATAATTTATTTTTCACATATTGCTCTATCAGTAGACATGCATACTTTTTCCTTGACCGAACACTCTCCTTTTGCGCAATCTATTTTTTTATCTGTGAATGAAATTTTAGATGAAACTGATCGGCTCACTTACCCTATTTGGTTTGGCAAGAACTTCCCACAGTCAAATCGTTTCCCAACAAAACTAATACACCCTTCATTGACAGAATTCTGTCACCAGTGACAGAACCCGAATCTAAAGGTAAGATACTTCTTAACAACAATGATTTAGTCTCCCCAGTATCACGCCGAATATATATGGTTAGCAGAGTCATTTGTCAAAGACATATAACCAACAGACACGAAAAGTTTAAACTCCTCATTAACTATATCAGCCATTTTATCAGTATCCAAATAAACAACATCGGGTGACCTGGTGCAATTATGTCTATATGTGGACACAAACGTTCTGGGTGTTGCCTACTTTTATTTCTTTTTCAAACACCAACAATCAAACATAACATAAACAAGTTTTGTTTTGTTTTTTACAAAATATCAAACTAACTTTAGTGATCTAGACAAAGTTTTGTCCTATAAGTAAGAAAATTTCAAACTAAAGAAGCTGTATTTTCAGAATATTTCCCAACTTTAGTGAATAGAACATGATTTCGCTAAAGAAATGGTAAGTCGAATGTTTTGCCTAAATTTTCATTCAACTAACAGTGTTATTTATAATTATAAGTTACTAATTATACACTTCCTCTTTTGGCTCCTTTCGAAAAGTCTATAAGGAATGATGGATTTGTTGTTGCTAAGTTTACTATAATTGAATTTCTTCCTTTTTGTTTTTCGTAAAACATCCTGTCTTTACGAATGCATCTGCGTTTTCTATTTGAGTGTATTTTTGTGTTATGTCTTCAAGTGAAAAGAATAGATACAAAAACTTAAAAACTAAAATTGTTGAGAAAACTGTTTTAAGAACATCACTAGATTCTAGTTTTTAAATATATCATGTATACGAGAATATATTAGCACTAAATGCAAACTATAATTTTTGTATGATATCATAAGTGAATAAAACACTAAAATAATTAATGTTTCCAAGTACACAATTTAATAGCTTCATTCGAAGATTTTCAAAATTTTCAATAAACACACTGCATGTCACTTTCAAGAGTGTAAACCGTATAAACCAATGCCATTGATCATGTGACTCAGAACTACAAGTTAATTTATATACCAAATTTAAAGATCACACAAATTATATAATTTCCGAGTTCTCGACTCTCCATCCTTATCGAAAACATGATAGTTATTTTAATATGTTCTATTAGTTTTATAGAATCTTTAATATTTCTAGCTACCGTATCATTCCAATTAGCCAAAATAACAGTTCCTTTATAGCCGAATGATATGACCAGTACTTACACGTTCAGCTAGTGCAGAGTTTTTCTTTTACTTTCAACATTTCTTTTGTGTTCGATTATTCTATATTCTCAGTTTCTTTTAGTATGCTTAAAGTATACGTAATCATTTTACTTTCAAATTTGTGTGTCTATTTTCTCTTTTCCATTAATTACATTTTTAGTTTTAGTTAATATCTAGCTAGTTTTTCAAACGCTTCTAAATCGGAATAAGACTGTTATAAAAATTAAATGAAATATAAAATCTTCAATATTGATTGAATTTCCTTTTTTTATTTGCACGAAAAGTGCTCAAAGTTGAACAAACAATGAGGTTTATCTCACTTATGAAATGATATTTCCTCTAAGTGTTTTATTAGTGCTAAAAGTGTAGTTGCAGTTTAGTTGCTAATGTTGATTTCATTCCTTTACGTTTAACGCTCAATTATTTTTTGGGAATACCTTTCTCCAAGTACGCGAGCCGTCCCGAATTTAACAGTGAAAGAGTAGTTGGCCCAGCACGGTCAGATGGTTAGGGGGCTTGACTCGTAATCTGAGGGTCAGGAGTTCGAATCCCCTTCACACCAATATGCTTGCCATTTCAGCGATGGGAACGTTATAAGGTGACGATGAACCTAACTATTTTCTGGCAAAAGAGTCGCCCAAGAGTTAGCGGTGGGCGGTGAAGACTAGCTGTCATCCCTCTAGTTTTATACTACTAATTTAAGGACGGCTAGCGCAACAACCACTTGTACAGTTTAGCGCAAATTGAAAAAACGAAAACAAACAAACAAAAGACTAGAAAGAAGGCAGCTAATCATCACCAGCAACCAACAGTTCTGAGTTCCTAGAGTTATAGGACGAGTATGTTTGATGAACATTTATCGGACCCGCGACTCTCATATTCAAACTTCTTGACCACATGGTTACACAGGGTCATTTGAAAAAAACATTTTATACCAGTTGTGAAATGTTGGCAATTGATTATTTCTGTCATTACAACTTTGTGTTTCAAATACAATGTAAATAGTATAAAAATAGTAAAGTATATAGTTTACACTGCACAACAATTTTTTTTTAAGTTTTGCTTCCTGAAAAGTTTTTGCTGATTGTAAGAAGTACGTGGTTGGTATGCACAAATATAGTTTTGGTTTCATTTCGTCACGTAGGAACTCTGAGAAATAAACAGTTAACTGTTTTCTGGCAATAATGTATTTAATTGCATTTATGTTTCTAATACGCTATTAAGTTCAACATAACTAAAAGCGTTTTGCTCCTGATTTACGTTTGTATTCAATGTCCGGTCCAACAGTAGTCAGCAAGCATTAAGGGATTCCAGTTGTCCTGATATTGTTTTTCCATTATAGCAATGTCCTGATGAAACTGAAGATTTCGATGAAATGGTACGTGATTGGAAAATGTTGATGTAATTTTCATGATTAGCAGCCAAAAATCTATAATGGACACCCAACAGTGTAAATAAAGCAAAAACTTTGTTGTGGAGTGTTTTAGATGCAATGTATTGAAAAGAGACAAATTATACAGAGTTTCAACTTTCCAAGTAAAAGTGCTATTTGTTACAGAAAGTAAAATTATTAGAATAAAAGATATATTTTGTTAACGCACAACTGTTTAAGTTGCAAGTACTTTGAAATATCAATATTTAATAATATAAATTACCATCAATTTTCAAACAGCATAATATGTATACAATATCAAAATATCCAATTTAAAATAAATATCACAGATATTTATGAAAGTAACAATGTAAAACTTGTTGGTAAACCGATGGAGTCTTTGAAAATACCATTCTTTATGTTACACAAACTATTTTTTTTTTACATTATCCGGCCAGTATGTATATATATATATATATATAATGTTTGATAGCATGGTTTATAATTTGTGATACCAAAGGTCAACACATGTAATGTGAAGCACTACAATAATCAATGTGACCGTCGGGAGCCGTTATTAAACATGACTGAATTTCGATAATAACCACAGGTCGTATAATTATAGTATGTAATGACAGGTTCTCATAATATAACGTCTAAACATTCGTGTCTCATGACGTTCAGTCAGTTTCAGCATTCACGATTGTGTAACTGAATAAGATCATATTTTTTAGTCATTATTGTAAGAGAACACATTCCTAGCATTGATCTTTTTTATATTATTTTATTATATTTATATTTTTGCATTTATAATTAACTATAAATGAAACTGTTTGGGGTACTTTGACAATAAAGAACGGATTTTGTATATCACTGAGCTTAACAGTTAATGATACAAATTTATTATTCATGCATTTTACATAACAATACAGACAGCTAGATATAAGTTCATGTATTTTCTTAATATTTAATGGTAAAACGAAATTATTTCCTATCGTTGTCTGAGCTCAGACTTTGTGTTTTCAATCTAGAACTCACAAATGTTTTACATGTTTACAAATATAACTCGCTAAGATCCATAAATAATCTAACATTTTAAAAGTGTAAATGTATAGATATAACAGTTTTAGTTTTACATTTTAAGCATGAATGAAATTGCGATAAGGTTTAGTAATGTGCACTGTGGGAATAAAAATACCCTAAAGTCGTATCACATCATCACATAAATTTACTTAAAGAATCAAATGTTCAGAAATGAGAGAATATTATTCACTTCGAAAGTGGTTTTGTTATCGTCATTAAAAAATACTGGCTTGATGGTAAATAGGTATACAACACTGAACATACTGTCACTTCAGAGCTATTTCTGTCACTTCCTTTTGATGTCATACATCTGATCTACAGATTAAAACATCCGTTTCCATACACTTGTAGACAAAAACACATATATAATTCTTTCCTTTAAGAGGATGCAGTTGGAACCTTGCAAGTTTATTACACTAATATTTGTTGTTTTTTTCCATCAGAATTACAATATTCACAATATTTTGGACTTTGCATGTTCTTGATCAAATTCACCATTATTTTATATTTGATACAAAAATTATAAAATTTAATGCTGAAAATATCTAATATATTTTTGCACTTATATTTAATAAGTTCCAACTTTGAACCTGAACAGTTTCAATGTTGATACTAGTGTCACAATAACTATGTATTTAAGCTAAATTTTTCTTCGAATTCTGTACACATCAAGTAACTATTAAATCAGTGTACGCATAATACAAATGCTGAACGTTCACGTGAAGAAGAATTCAGAAGCAATGAGGTAGAGAGTTGAAGTAGGATAAAGTTATTTGGTATACTGCAGTAGCCAATATCTGGAACGTGACCTGCAGAGGTATAGAAAGCTATACCTTCGGTAAAGCTCTTCATCAAAAATATTAGAATTTGACAAATCTTCTCTGTAATTATCTTTCTATATTCTGACATCAGAACTCTTGTTAGGAGTTTGATAGCGTACGTTTCTGAATTTATGCTGCTTGTTTTATATATGTATCAAATCCCGAGTAAACACCATGCAGTGAAGAAATGGACTATGTTCGGCATATGCACGTTGAGCTGATCGTTAACTATTTCTTGAGATTTGTTGCAATATTACTGTTTTGCTTGATGATTTGATTCTTAATAAAATCAACTGAGGAAATAGTAGACAGGACGTTTTGTCGAACCCCTATCTCTGACTCATTAACAATGGAAACTTTATGTTAAAGAATATCAAATACAAAAAAGGCAAAAACAGTAGACAGAATGAGAACATGTGCATACTGTTGAAAGAATTCTATGAGCCCAAATATCGATTATTTTTAAATTATTCAAAACAGAAGTATTAGCTACATTACAAATCATAAATAATAACAAATAAGAGGTTTATCAGTTTTTATGTGACTATTCTGAAAAAAATTAACACTTAAAAATAACGCATATTTTTATTGTATCTTTTATAAAAGTTGCTCTTAAAAACACATGCAATACATAATTATATTAGGTTTTACGAAATTATACAATGGTAAACACAGATCACAAATAGAAATTCGTGCCTTAGTGCAATAAATAAATTACACATTATAAGTAGAAAGTTTAATGTCACTTTTCACATTGCTACAGTTAGCAACCTATAGCATTATTTCACAGACAGAAAAACTGACAATGTAGGGATGACTCATATTGTTCAATAAAATAGTATTTTAAATACTTTCTCAATAAGTCATCCTATCTTTACACGACAGTGTTTTCCCTTGATAACAAAATCTACGTAATGTTAGAGTTACAAGTTATGGCACACTTGGAATTTTTTGTTCTTCTATCCCCTGCTGCTTTTTTTATTACATGAAAACTAAAAAAATCAGAACAACGGTATCAAGCAATTTCATTGACGTGATAAAATTTCAAACATAGTATCTGCTTTTTTGAGGGTATTATTAACTGACTTTCATATTTCTATGGTAAGCAATATTATTACTACCCATTGAAATTTGTGTTCCTTTTAAAAGCTTAAGAACCTGATGGTCGAGACAATAGTGGATAAGCATTAAATAACTCCAACTTGTAGTATAATCAATGCTTTGTGTGGTATACAAATTGTACCTTTAGGAATCCAATTCTTATATTAAGTATAAAGTTTAAAAGTTAAAGAAATTACTGCATACAATATTAAATTTTATTTCACAAATTCTCATAAAACACTAACTTTCCTCTAGCAGAGGGCGTGCCACAAATCAAATGAAAAACATTTTATAAATGTAACATATTGTAAAGATGGCAATGCTAAACAAAAATACAAACAGTAATATAGGAATAATGTTATGTTCATGTTAGGATTGAGACCAGTGCTGTGAAAGTCGAATTAAACATGTTTTTATTATTAATAGTGTATACAGACTCTCACTACAAAGTCGAACTATTCAACCGAACAAGTAACCGTTTTGTAATTCGGAGTTACTTGAGCTGATGGTCACTATCAAAAGAAATGGAATACTACTAAACTACTAATATTTTTAACAATCCAAGTAGTAGAAGAAATACTTGTCTTGAAATTAAATGTTTACCTTCTTCGTTCATATAATATATTATCATTAACTCGTTATGAATTGAATCTTTAATCCACTTCTATATAAATTCAAATTTAATATACGTAAAAATATTATACTAGACTATTAATGCCTTAAACACTTAAAAAATAAGTAGTATTTACCACAATATTCAGTTGTTAAGTTTTTGTAGGTTTTTGGCAAAATATTCCTTACCTTGAAAGGAATCTAAATTTGAATTGTAGTATTAAAAGCACAAAAGTTTGCAGCTAATGCACTGAGGAGCCTGTAGTTCAGAACTATATTATGGAAGTGCAAAACGTGCGACACCTTTCTCCAATTCAATAAAATTAAAATTAACATACCATATTTCCTTCAATTAATGCTCCCTCTCTAATTTGCACCATAACGGTATTTATATAAAGCTTATCTTTTGCGACATACATTTAAGTTTGTTCTTTTTGTGATGACAAGGGATGGCTTCAGAGGGGTGTAACCTGTACTCTGCAGGCTGAAATCATTCCTCAGCTCTACACGAGGAAAGGTGGTGTGGATGATCCTGTATACTGACGATGGTTTTTTTTAGTTTCAACCTGCCTGGCTTGATACCCAAGGGATCCAAAACAGCGATATTCGACACAAAACATGAGCCTTCAAAGATTCACCATCACCCATCCCCAACTCTTGGGCTAATCTTTCATCAACGAATAGTTAGAATGACCGTCACATTATAACACCCCACGGCTGAAAGGGTGAGCATGTTTGGTGCAATAGGAATCCAAACCCGCGACCCTGAGATTACGAGTTGAACGCCTTAACCTCCTAGTGATACTGGACCTTAAATGTTGGACAAAGATGTTTTGTGATAGGAGTGGCTAGCCTATTTACTTTCCTTTGGTTAATAATTATTGTATGTTACAGAAGTAGATGTATAAGGAAAATTGCATTTCATCTTTTGCCATTGATTAGATGAGTAAAAATTACGAAAGTTTAAAAGAATAAAAGATGAAAAACAAAGCTGTATGATGAAGTTAAAGAAAATAAAAGTGTTTTTCACGTTAAATAGAAACAGTAGGACAAAATGAATCTATATTAAATTAACTTTTTAATGGGTGGGTTGGGTGTTTTAATTTTAAGAAAATTCAAACATCAGATTATCAGTTGTGTCCAACGAGAGGAATCGAACCCCTAATTTTAGAATTTTAAATCCATGGACTTACTGCTGTATCAGCGAGGGATCGTTTTGGATAAATGTATTTAATCTACGAAATATACTAATGGTAAAAAAATATCACATTTTGATTTCACTACAGCTATTATTTTAGTCATTGCAAACAGAATCTTGCAACGTATTAGAAGAGATCAGTCATATTAAAAATAATATTTAAAAAAAAGCGAATATAAAGGAATATTTTCTAGCCTGAAAGAAGCATGGCACCTAAAAGTAGTAATTAATAAAACAAAACAAGTAAAATCTTAAATTCAAACCGGTGTTGTTGAAACATTTCATTAAAAATTTAAACCTTTCTTTGTAAGTGGGGCTTAAAATAGTTTATTGTTAATATTACATATGGCAAAAGTTTTCTAACGTCGAGCTAATTAGTTTTTATAATAACGTGAGCTAGTATCTTTGTTTACGTTGAGGGTCAGATATGAATTTGATTTACATTAAAACAAGATAAAAAAATATTTATACTTATTTTGAATGATTTTTATACAAGAATTATAAACGATCAAATGTCGGATTTCTAAAATTTAAATTTGAGATATTATTTATCATTTTATTAAAGATTCCGTATTGATAAGAAGACGGTTGAGTAGAATCAATGGTTGTCTGCAATTCTCAATAAGAAAATAACATTGTAGTAATTATAAACGATCAAATGTCGGATTTCTAAAATTTAAACTGCAGATATTATTTATCATTTTATTAAAGATTCCGTATTGATAAGAAGACGGCTAAGTAAAAGCAATGGTTGTCAGCAATTCTCAATAAGAAAATAACATTTTAGTAATTATAAACGATCGAATGTCGGATTTCTAAAATTTAAACTACAGATATTATTTATCATTTTATTAAAGATACCGTTTTGATAAAAAGACGGCTAAGTAGAAGCAATGGTTGTCTGCAATTCTCAATAAGAAAATAACATTGTAGTAATTTTAATAACATTACTTGAAAGATTATGATGAATAGCTTATACTAACTAAGTTAGATTCGAAGAGTTTTCGCAGTGCCTTTGATAATAACTTGAAGTGTTAAAAACGCCACTCCTTTGTTTCAAATACCTTATAAGTATTTAAAAAAATTAAAATTTAAAACGTAACAAAAGAAAATGATAGATGTAGGAAAAATGAAACAGCTAAAATAGAATACATTTGAACAGAGTGATTTTGTGATTTAGTTAGAAACCGAGAAAAACATTACACATTTTGTGTAAAATGCTTCTTTCATTAGAAGTTCAGTATCATGTTTAGCTGATAAGAATGTTTTAAAGATGGAGAGAAAGAAATTTGATGCCCTGTTTCATTATTTTGCTTGTATATAACGGAGTTGGATGGACATATAATTTTTCTTACTTTTTTAATTATATTTTCCACATGGTTGAACTTTAAGGTTACGTTTGGTTTCACAAATATAGGAAGCCTTCAATTATTCGTATGTATATTAGAAGACGAGATGTGAATAATGGACAAGCGGCACACGATATTTCTTGCGGAAAAAATGTAGTCAAAAATTGAGCTTTAGGACAACTTTCAGATCAATTTGGGAATAGTAAGAGTTACATAATTTTTTCAAGTGCTTCGTGATATTCTAAATAGGTGTATGAAGGACATATGAGTAGAGAGGATACCTTAGATGTTATGACAAATATTAATTATGAATGAGTAAATTGTTTCCTCTGTTAAATGCTTAGGGCAAATGTTTTAAAACAGAATGATTTTCACGAAATAACTTTTTTCTTCTATATAAAGAACTGGGTAGGAAGAGGTAAGGCTGTACTCTTTATTAAGTAAACAAAAAATAATTTTGCGTTTAAAAAAGAGTTGTAAACCCATTAGTATCATGATTAACTAAAAAGTCCCAAAGACAAAATTATTCGTCTCAATTTCTTGAGTAAACTGTATGGAAAATTGTTGTTTATAAAGACAGTCAACAAAGCGTTAGATATGATAAAAATAAGGAAAGTATCATCAATATGTCTTCTGTTGAAAACAGGCTTCAAGCTTAGGAATATGACCACGCCCAGTTCTAGAATAAATATTTGACTTAGGAGGGCAGAAATACAGTAGTAATGTATTTAAATTCCTCTTCTAACAAGTAATTTGAAACGAAAGCAGAGCAGAATCTTCAGTATCCATATCCAATAAAGACCTAATGTGTTGTGACCAATGAAATTTAGTTCAAGGTCACCCCACACAAGGGCTTTTCCCTAAATAGTCAGTAAAAGTCACTTCAAACTTAGTATTATGAAGTTAATAATTCTGAAACAAAGATTTGGTCATTTTTAGCATGTAAATACTCTTGGATTATTAACAAACCAAACAGATATTAAAAAGTAATACCTGCCAACGAGGTGTTGTTTTGTTTTTTCTTAGATAAAATATTATCTTGAACATGAAACAGGATCGTTTACTTTTCATCTGATAAACATTCAGTGTCATCAAAAACCTTTTGATTATTTTAGAGAATTATAAATTGCAATATAAACTAGGGATATAAGGAAGACTCTAAGTTACATTTAGCGTTTCTTTCGATACCAAAATAATTATCTGAAAAAACATCATATAACAACCCCACTTGTGTTAGTTGTTTGTATGTTCATATTTGTACATCATTTTGCCCATCTGGCCAGCCTTTTTTACTTTTGCTTAATAATTACCATATTGGCCCTTTAATATTAACTTTATCATAGCCTTCTGTTGACATATTTGGATCTACCATTGATGCTATCTTACCTCAAACGCAGTCATAAGTTCAGTTGGTCATTATACATCTTCTTTTAGATTCTGCTGCTTAAACATTTCATTTTACAAAGTAACAACCAAGAAAAATATGTTGATTTACATTAAAAACAAGAAATTGGGATTACGACTGTCATTTTTATTGGAAAGAAAATTTAAACAAATATTTTCGATATAAAACGCTTGATAGACTTTCCCTACAAGAAAAATTAGTTCAGTGTTAAGATTTCCTTATGTGACGACACCTAAACAGTGTCAAATATTAGCCATTTTTCTAAAGATGGCATTGTCTCTGATCCAAGATATCCATAAAATATTAGACAAAATAAATCAAGTTAATACTTGATAGTTTACTTTCTTCGAATAAGAAACTCTTTCATTACGTCTGAAAAGATTAATTTGATTTAGCTTTAGTTTCTTTTGTTAACACTGGTGTATTAGCAAAACAAACTACCAACTTCATAGTCCACACCACACTCTGGTACCATAGTACCGGAAGTACAACAAAACAGAAGATCGTGTATCCTGAGACAAGTTACAGCTACATTGTCTAATTACTAGTACGGATACTGTATTTCCTTTGTAACGACAAACACATCAATAAAATGAAAGCAAAAGTTGGTTACATGCAAAACATATATTCCGTTTACACTGTTTTTTAAAGCCAATTAAATCGATTAATACTATAAGAGAACTTGTAATAAATGACAACAATAAATAACACAAGGAAAATGGCTGTCTGCGCTGGTTGTCCCGAGTTTGTCAGTGCAAGACGAGAGGAAAGGCAACTGACCATCACTACCCGTCGCCAACTTATAGGCAGCTCTTTCACCAGCGAATAATCATTTATTCAAATTGTTGAACAAAAGTGTACTTGGGTTAAAATAATCTATGAAAAAGTGTTCATTACATACATGCAATACATGCAGGCCCAAGAAAAATCTTTTAAGTTGTAGCACGGAATATCACACGTTCGATATCTTTTTTTTAAGCTGTAGTGAGTTGCTTAAATCACAACAAACGGTAGAAGAAGAAGTATTACAACATTTAAGAACAAGCGACCGATTTTATAAAAAAATATTAACCACAACATATAAAAATACCACAAAGAACTTCGAATGTGATTACATCAGAAAGAGCTTATGAAAACTTTGGTACTAATTTCCCAATGCCCGAAAAAAAAAAACACCAGTGGTTTTAATTTTTTCATTACTATTTCTTAGAGACATTTGTGTTTGGAAATTTTAAGATAACATATGATGCAATTCTTACAAAACAGTATGGAAATTCACTATCTCTATAGGACGATAAAAACAACTGGAATTTTGATAATACAAAATACGCAATTAACGAAGCCACTAACTTGTAAAACATGCAGTAAAGTTATTAATTTCAAAATTGTAGAATTTAATTTTTGTAAAGCTATAATCATAGCACGATTCTTAAATATAAAAAAGTAGCAGACAAAATTCTCCGTGAAAATATCAGACAAACTGGGACGGTGTGACATTAATAAAATAATAACTATACGAATATTATTAAATATGTAAGTATTTATTAATTCCAATATGTATTAATGAAGAACACGTTTAATCATAAATCAACAACTGGAAGTAAAAATCACTTATTTTCAATGGAACGGGAAAATTTTTGCAAAGGAAAAGTTCTCTCAATGTCGAGATGCTGAACTATAAATTAAAAGTTTTTCTTAGTAAAAATTTCTTACATTGTATTTACAGTGTTTCCAAGAAAATTTTTTCATAAATGACACAACAATCTGTATAATGTGTTTTAAAGAAAGTAAAATCTCATGATAGCTTTCATGGTGTAATGTATATACTGTGATGGATATATAACTCCCTAACCAACTTTTAGAAGAAAAATCACTATTATCTCTTGGGTTTAACAACGTAAATAACATTTTCTATTATCTAATTATTTTCAAACGTCCTTTACTTACCTTTTATTCATCAACATGTACCAATATAATCGCCCCCCAGTGGCTCATCGGTATGTCTGCGGACTAACACGCTAAAATCTTGGTTTTGATACCCGTGGTGGGCAGAGCACAGATAGCCCATTGTGTACCTTTGTGCCTAATTCAAAAAACAAACAAACTAGTGTAATTTAATATATTGATAATTTAAATGCAATAACGAATGTTATATATATAAACATGTTAGGTATGATGAACGTGTAGAAACATATTCATCTCATTTCACTCAATATAAACTAGTGAAACTCTCTAACGAAACAAAGAAACTTTTTAAAAATGAGCGAAACTTTTAAAAAAATTTAACGGTTTCGACAGTCAAAATGTAATTTCACTCTGAAACAAAACAGAAAATACATATAAATTCAATATTTTAGACCTTGATTGGCACAAATAGGAATACTTCTGACACGTTTAAAACAGACATTTTAATATATATAAAGCATCTGTTGAGTATCTGCTGATTAACATTCCGTCCGATGTTATATATAAAGTGGTGTTGATTTACTAGTTGTATTTAATTTCATATGTATGCATATAAATATTTTAGTTATACATTTATCATGAATCAGCTGTTTGAATATAACACTAAAAAAGAGCTTACTTTATCCATTCAAATATTCAAGTACATGTTCAACCTGTACAACATAAATACGGGAAAACATACATCGAGAATGTTGTAAATTATAAGTTTATAGTTACTTGTGGAATATTGGTATTAAATGGCCAAATCCAACATGTTTTCAAAGGCTATCACGTCTAACAAGTCAACGATTTTTCTTTTGATCGTCATATGTACAATTAAAAAGTTCTATACGAAGCTGGCGTCATCTTTCATAGACACCGTATACGGTGCTCTCAAAAGTCTGTAAGTATATGTCGTAATATTGGAGGATATAAAAGAAAACTGAATAATAATGGTACCAAATATGTTATAAGAAAGTATATTGTGTAACGACATAGTGATGCATCATTTTAAAAATACAATAAGATTTAAAATCTTTAATGACCTAAAAAATGAAAAAGGGTTTTTATTCAAAGTTACATGAATGCAATTTAAATAAGTTCTGGGTTTCTCTGTCGTGTGTTATAAAAACGTACAGATACAGAGAGAAAGTTAAACTAATGAAACTGAACCACACGTTTTGTCTTTTGAAGAAAAAATGAGAATTATTTGAAACTCTAGAATTCTCAGTTATTAGTAATAATGCAAGAAAACTTGGTACATACATTTCGCATGTTTTAAGTTTATATAATATTTTAAAAGAAATGGATGTGGCTTGTACACTGTTTCTTTAATGTTGAAATTTATCTCCAACAAGTCAAAGATAACGGTTTTAAAGAATACAGCACCAATACAAAATCTAATAATAATGAAATATTAAATATTCCTGTTCTTGTTGTTTTTGTACAGTTATAATGAAAAAAAATTTCCCAAAGCAAGTGGTATTTATCTATAAAAGTGAAAGTTAAGTGTACATACAATATTTTATTGTTGTTGTTTAGAATTAAGCATAAAGCTGCACAATAGGCTATCTGTCCTCTGCCCACCACGGGTATCGAAAATCAGATTTTAGCGTGTAAGTCCGCATATATACCGCTGAGCCATTGGGGGCATACAATAGATAGAATAATCTATCCTTACCAATATATAGATATGATATACAGAATATTTATGCTAAACAAAATGTTAGACATAAAAAAGAGTAAAGTTTTGTCATTCTGTTAAATTTCAACATTTCCTAGAGGGTATGTTAAAAATATTTCATTTTCAGTTATTTTTATTTCAACAATCTCTTGCCATTGCGAAATATAAATGCTAATACTCTTTCTTGTCGAATAGTTTTTCGTCATAGATGTCCTGAAATTTGAAAACCAGTTACTCTGTCTTCATTTTTTATTCAGTCAGGTCAAGGTGACGAGTACTATTACTAACATGTTCCAGTTCTAGTTGACTAGTTGTTGCAAAATACCCTGAGGATTTTTCATAGAACTAATACAGTAGATTCAGTACAACTCAACACATTTTACTAGAATTATTAGTGCTACAGCCTTGAACCAATACTTATATCCAAAAACATTATCTGTTAAACTTGTCTGTTTTTTTTTAAATTCGCACAAAGCTATTCGAGAGCTATCTGTGCTCGCCGTCCATAATTTAGTATTGTAAGACTACAGGGAAGGCAGCTAGTCATCACCGCCCACCGCCAACTTTTGGGCTACTCTTTTACCAACGAATAATGAGATTGACCGTTACTTTATAATGCCACTACGGCTGAAATGGCGAGCATGTTTGTCGCGACAGGAATTCGAACCCGTGACCTTCGGATTACGAGTAGCACGCCTTAACACGCTTGGCCCTTCCAGGTCCCATTAAACTTACAAAATACGTTCTCATTTCTTAATCTCCTGTGAAACGGTGATATATCTGCAAACTTACGAAGCAAAAATACATGTTTCGGCAGAGTATTAACATCCATTTACGTAGCTTTGTACCATCGTGTTTTGCCATAAATGTGATAGTAAGAAGAGGTGAATTATCACTACCGTCCGACTTAAGAGTATCGGTCAAAAACAGTTTTAAATTTTTTTATAAACATCTTCAGAAAAGTTTATTTTCTGGTTGATACTCACTTTCGCTAATGTATATTAATAGCAAGATAAACTACATCTTGATATCAAAAATATGTTGGAAAATGATATTTCTAACCTGCAACACTGGAACTCATAAAACGTCTCTGTGTTGTTGTGTTTTTCAATTACAAACGTTTGTCTCATAGTTTCGTCATCTCTCAATCAATTTCGGATCTATTTACAGTTTTGATTGTAGAAAAACAAGCACTGTTTATTCATTTATTTGATCACGGTCAAGATTTTATACTGATTCTGACTAAAATAATTTCAAATTTTGAGGCTATTGTAAAATCCGTCTTCTTCTTACAAATATTGATTTTAAGTTTTTTTTGCCGTAAAAGTTTAATCTTTTGGTAGTAATTTCTTTTTCTGATCTGGACACATTTGCTAACATTATATTTCATTACCGATTTTAAAATTCCGTATTACACAGTGATAGCTATCTCATTTTTTTGATAGTCATAGAACTGAAAGAATCAAAGACAGAAGTAAACTTCAAACATGTTAAAGTAAAAAAAACAACAAAATCTAAATAAATAGAAAATTATGACAAATTTGGGACAGGGAAGAAACATTGCTTTCTACATTGAAGATTTTGATGGTAATTGTGCACTTCTGACTTGAGAGATTACTTTTCTTAAAAAAAAGTATGTTTTATTCAAATTCAAAACGGTTTTCAAACTTGTACTTGTTTACCTTGAGTAGCTTGGCATTACAGTAACCAATCATAACCCTAAAATAACAGACATTGGTTCTGAAGTTCAATCTTTATTTGTTAAATATGTAATACGGATAATTAGTTTGCAATTGTATTCACTCTCACGCACACTTACAATCACTGATGAATGTAACAACAAACCATTCGCTACACAAATGTCGATCAGCTGTTAGTGTTATGGTGTACTTTATTCCCATGTATTTACAGTGAATTTACACGTCAAGCTCTTATTGTGTTTCTAAGAATAACTTTTAGAGAAGATAGTGAAGGAAGCTGAGGTGAGGTGTATATAAAATAAAATACCTTTCGGCATGTTTTTTACACAACTTGTTATCCACATTTGACTTTATTAGTGGTCCAACATACTTTACAACACTCCCACTATTCCCTTGTTTGAGTGTTCCAGTTTCAGGATCCGTTATCCTTTTAGTATAATTTAAAACTTTTCTGCGAATGATGAAATGGGGAAATCCCAGCAAACAACCACCTGTTCTTATTATAGATGTTGCGTAATGAAAAGTAGCAAGACTTGTGAGTAAAATGTGTAAAAACAATTTTTCTAACATAAACTTTCAACAATTACTCATAAAATAGTGTGATAACATATGATTAAAAACGGACAACCTTCATAAAACAGTTTGTAAAGTGATAGAAATACATATCCCTTATGAAGTCTATTACATCAGAAGTATGAGTGTATGTGGTTTCTGTATATTTTCGAAATTAAGGAATTGTAAAAATTTCAAAACGTTCAAGAGAGTAAGGGGTCAAACAGAATCCTATTTAAAAACTTCGAGAAAGTTTAAATAACAATTATTACATATGCTTACGCTTATATCATTATATATTACAAACACGTGTAAGTCATTTCGTTTCATTCATTGTTTTAATACCTTTCCGTTCGTGATCATAATCCAGATGAGAAAGAAAAATTCTTTGCTTCGGCGTATCTGTATTTTCAGAAAGCATTTGACACAGAGCAATATAAAGTGGCTTGCAACGAACCTTATCTCTTGGTGTGGGAGATACATTAACTAATTTACTGTAAAAGTGGCTAGATGAAAGATAGTAAAGAAGTATTAGAAATAGAGTCAAGTCGATCTGGATTAAAGACCAAAGAGCATTGCTCTTTTTGATTCATATTAATGAAGGAGATGAAGGAACAGTCAATAATTTACTTAACTTTGCTGATGATATCAATGTTTTGAGTGTTGCTGACTGTGAAAATAAACGCTGCTGAGTTCGGCATATGGGTTTTAATTCTGATAAGTGCAAGATAAAGCATATGAGTTATCATGATTTGAATAATAATTTCGATGGAAATATACTAAACAGTGTCATGCACGAAAAATATCTTAATATAATGATTGATATGTTTCTTAAGTCATCCAAGCAGTGTGCTGTTGCTAGATTTAAGGCAAATAGGATTTTGGTTTGTATCTATAAAAATATTGAATACAAGTCTAAAGAGGTTATAATATATCTGAATATGTCACTGGTTAGGCCATATTTGGATAATTCTATTCAGTCTTGGGCTTCTTACCTTAAAAAAGACATTAAAGAGTTTAGAGTAGGGTAACTAAAATGGTACTTAGGATGAAGGGTTTTATATATCAAGAGAAATAAAGATCTAAAAACTTTCTTTTTCAAAAGAGAAGAGCTAGAGGGAATCTAATTGAAATGTTTAATATTGTAGAAACACTTGATAATGTTGATGCCAATCATGTTAATGGGTGCGACTCGTATTCTGAGGGTCGTGAGTTCGCATTTCCGTCGCGCCAAACATGCTCGCCTTTCCAACTGTAGTGGCGTTATAATGTGACTATCAATCCCACTATTCGTTGGTAAAAGAGCACAACAAGAGTTGGCGGTTGGTGGTGATGACTATCTGCCTTCCCTCTGGTTTTACACCTTTAAATTTGGGATGGCTAGCACAGATAGCTTTCGGGTAGTTTTGTGTGAAATTCAAAAACAAACTAACTGATCTAGTACTGAATATTTTAGCGACGGATCAGGTACACGACGAACAAAGTATTTCTGAGTTGATATTGTTACACCTCTCTTAAGCCAGCAATTTCTTTTCTTAGCTGGCTTCACGCCACTTACAGGCTGAATTTTTACTGATGAAGATATATTAGCATTCTCATAAAAAGTTTGTACTGTTTGAAATCCGTAAACCTTCCTGGACAAAAATCTTCAGTTTTGTGATTAATAAGCGTCTATCACAAGTATACCTTCCATGATTTATAGTATACTAACTGTAGCAACAAAAAATATTCTTTTTCTGTCTCTCGGCTAGATTTCATACCAAGTAATAAAGATTCCAAGAACGTTCAGCAATATAATATTTGAAGACACGCTAGTGTTTTCGAAAACATATATTATTAATTCTTGCTCCAGAGAATCTTCTATGGATTTTCATAACAGGCGGGCTTGCGCAATGCATATTCAATAATATACGTCACGAACATGAAACGAATCAAATGTCGATATAAATATAAATGTATATGTTTGTTTGTTTTGAAATTTCGCTCAAAGCTACTCGAGGGCTATCTGTGCTAGCGGTCCCTAATTTAGCAGTGTATGACTAGAGGGAAGGCAGCTAGTCATCACCACCCACCGCCAACTCTTTGGCTATTCTTTTACCAACGAATAGTGGGATTTACTGTGAGATTATGAAACCCCCACAGCTGGGAGGGCTAGCATGTTTAGCGCGACATGGGCGCGAACTCACAACCCTCGGCTTACGAGTCGCACGCCTTACGCGCTTGGCCATAAATGTATAACACTGGATGTGTTAAAATCATTATTTACAATAACTGTTATTATAAACTTTATTAATGTTTATATATAAAATATATTTGAGTTAAAAAAGAGAATTCTGTGTATCAATATTCTTGACAATTATCATAAATTTAATACATAACGACATCTAATCGACTCCTAAATTTAAAATAGAAATTAACTTAGTTTGAAGTTAATCCTAATACGTAACATAATAATTCAGAGACTCGTCTGGGGTCAATGATAATACGTTTCATCATTCATACACAGACTTAGAAATAGCTTTTGATTCTTACTGGCAGTATATTACTTTCTTCCTTTGCTTCTCGCGATTGATTTGTCTAAGTAGCACGTTTTGGTATTATTTTCTTTTGTTAAACTTCTGATTTTTATATTATTTTCTCAAACTCACATTGTATATGGGATTGAAACGTTTAAAACACTTAAGGAGTTTCCACATTAGTTGCACTTAAAGAAGTAGACTGCTGAATCCACTCATTCTAATGCTATACCGATAACGCTTTGTGCTGTAATTCCTCAATTCCTAAGAGACTGAGTGAAAAACGGACGATTTCTCACACTGTCTTATTTTCAAGCAATTATCTTATTATCAAACACATAATTTTATAAAACTTTGTTTAATGATTTTATGAATGAAACCTATCAACTCCCTCATAATTATGCTAAATAAAAATGAGTTATTTTGTAAAATAAAGAAAGCTGGAAATATTATTTTTTTACACAAATAAACGTTAATATTTGTAAATGTCTATTAGTTTAATTTCTTTGAGAATCAGCACCAAGCCTGACACTGTGATACAGGATGTTAAAAAAATTGTTTGAAATTACTTTCTATTAACAACAAACATATGCCCGCTGGTAGAACAGTGTTAAGTTTATGGACTCTACGATTCGGGAATTGATTCCCCGCTTTGGTTTTGCATCAAACCAAACAACAATAATAAGCCTATATAGCAGGATAAGGTTTGAATAGAAAGTTTTTAAATAGATTTAATTAACTTCTATGTAAAAAAATTCACAATGTTTTTTATGCAATATGCTGACCTCAGGCAGTAAAACGCGGTAGCGTCGTAAATTTGCAGACATTCTGCTGTACAACTGGAAGCGGATAATGAAAATCAGAGTATGCCAAAAAAAACCAAAACCCAAAGGATTATCACATGTTTCATTTTTTCAATGGATATTGATATTTTATTTTTCAGAGTCTTCTCTTTAACCTGTGAGATCTGGAAACTATCTGATTTATTTCTTTTATTTTTGTACTTTTGCTGAATGTGTCATTTAGGATGTAAGCTGGTTATCTTTACCGAAAATGTCAATAAAAACAATTCAATATTTTGTTTGGTCATTCTTATATATTTCTGTTGTATTTATAGACAAGTCGTTCAATACTGACACATTCACAAAAGACAAAACAATTTATACTGAAACCAAAAAAAAATTAATGTTTCGTTTTCATTCATCACAGTGAATAATTATGAGTCATTAGTGATTCAGCGGAAAGTTAAAAGGTCTTGTTTTATACTTTCTTTTTATAGAGGTGGCACAGTTTTGTTTGGAAAGGCTGTTCTGTATAACAATTTTAAGTTGATAAGAATAATGCTCTGCAAAAGTATATTGCTTAAAGAAGCAGATTTTTTTGTCTTCCACTGCTAAATTTGGGACGCCTAGCGCAGATTGTCCACGATATTAAAATAATCCCTGGCGTTAAGTAATAATTTCCGGTTTTTACATCACACTGTTTTTTTTTGTTCTGGATGACATAAACCTTTAATCCCTACGCTATATAAATTGAAATTTAGCACAACTCAGAGTTCTATGCCCGAGTTTAAACTCTAAGTAACTAACATTTAATGTGCATAAGAAGTATTTTCTTAAAATTAAAGTTTCCGTTTTTTTTTAATTTTCTCGGAATTGCTAAAAGGAAGTCTGCGAGAGGAGTCATCTGTTTTAACCCGTCTCTTGTATTTCAGTCAGTCATCAGATACTAAAGTTATGTCATATAAAGGATGTTTAACTTTGCAGTTTGCACTGTCTTTAAGTCAGTAAGACAAGTACATGTCATAAATAATAAGAATTATGCACTCTGTAGACCACAACAAAACATAACATATGAACTTAAAATGTGAGAAAAAATATTTATTACACTTAATTCTAAATTTTCTTATTCTTGAAACCGAACACTTT
Organism: Carcinoscorpius rotundicauda; assembly: GCA_011833715.1. Taxonomy (NCBI): domain Eukaryota; kingdom Metazoa; phylum Arthropoda; class Merostomata; order Xiphosura; family Limulidae; genus Carcinoscorpius; species Carcinoscorpius rotundicauda. Next base: position 28,797,694 of record CM022395.1, on the reverse strand, counting down.
TAGGGAAAAGTATAATTTGTATAATGTTTAAAAATATATATAAATAATCTTTGATTCAGTCCATTTAAATTGAATCTCCACTCTACTTCCAAATAAAACAAAATTAACTGCACCTCATCTTTAAAATGGAGTATTAATCTCTTAAATAGCTAACATAATTACGACTATTTTACACAAACTATTGTATCTCCACTTGATCAGTTGTTAGTTTTGAATTTGCCGTAAATCTAAAAAACAGGATATTTGTCCCTTGTACTTCGCGGGAAATCAAGCCCTTGATTTTAACAGTGTAATAGCGAAAGCTTACTTCTGACTAACTAAGGTATGAATTGATGAGAACTTCACAAACTGTGAACTGAAGAAAGTTGAGCCTTCTTTAATTCAGTAGAATAAACAGAAAATGTATAACTTTTCACACCTTCAAGTTAAGGTATTAAATTTCTAAATAATCAAATAATTTTTTACGCTAAAAATAAATGTTAACGTCTATTGCTTTTACAACACCTCTACACTAAGTTGGAATAGCTTTATTCCTATTCGTTTTTCATATCAACTGAAATGTAGCATGTGAAACTGAAAACAAAAAGCAGTTGTTATCTCTTCTTATTTCAAATTGCACATCGCTAGTCAGTTGTTTACCTTTTAGAACGTTGAGAGTTGATGTTCTTCATATTTCAGCTAGGGAAAAGACACAATTGTTAACTTTCAGTATGATCTTAATTTTAGCTAAATTTGCCAGACTTTCAGTAAGCTGTCATCGGAGAATGTTTCACTTTTGTAAGAAATTTCATTAAACCTAGACAATAATACTTCAATTATGTAAATTAACTAAAGTATAACTTTTACCTCTGACATATTTTGTGCAAAAAATAAACTTGATCTTTGTTCTATTTTCTCTAATTTCACAACAAAAAGTAAGCAATTATTCCTTTTGGGGTATTAAATTCTCATTATATGAAATTTCAACATCAACAGGAAACCTTTTTAATTATATTGAAAGCAATTTCCAGCTCTCAAGCCGAGATAACTGAAATCTTATATGTATATATACTGCGACCAATATATTAAATACAATACATCGTCAACTAATTATATAAGCTCATGATAATAAAATTACACTGTTCGTGAAAGTGCATTGGCACAGATGTATCAACCTTTTTGACGAGGATTATCTTCAAACCATATTATATTAATGTTAAACTTTCATTTAACAGCTTTCTTTTCTTACCTTTCAATTGGTTCAAATCGTCGATGGGTTGTGATCCGTGGAAGTGACAATATATTGTTGAAATGCTGATACAGATGTATTCCGGGACCAATATTTTTTTATCCACGATTAAATAATTCTTTTGGTAAGAGTTAACCATTTTAGAAAAATAACAAGTATGGTATTCGTTATCTCTGTTGTTTAAATGTGACAGAATGAGATCAGCGCGGTGGCATCAAGAGCTAATTCGGAAGGCTTATCAAAGTTTCGTGTCATCAGTACAAGGTAAGGGCTCAATGAAAATATAATATTATCAATAGCATGTTAGCATTTTTCAGACAACTTGAGTTTTGTTATTCTTTCACTGGATTTATTAACAGTACTGTGACGTTAGCAAAACGTTTATCAAAGTTTCTGTAATAGCCAACCATTTCTAAAAATATCATTAAACTTTTCTAGTTTATAGAGGTTGGATAATTAACAATGCAATTAACTTTGACTTGAATTTGAACAACTTGACAACGACAAAGCTGAACAACTTTGGCTATAGAGAAATCATTTTTTACGATATTAACAGATGTGTTGACTTTCTTAGTCATCCAAAAAACGTCACGTGATACACATTAATGTTCTTTCCAGGTGTTATTGTAAATTACAATACCATCAACATAAATACAAACATTCAACAGAGTATTTAGACATTGTTTCATTGTTATTCAGTAGTACTGGTATAACTCATCAAGGGTGAAAAAAGCAGAGATTTCTTTTGCTAGGTCAGTTAGTGAACTGCCCAGTATCCCTTAAGCAGGCCACATTTTGTGATACACCGAGTCTTTCCTATTTTACCAATACAATTTTCAATTTCTGGAAAGGGATAAAAATAGTCTTTTTCAAAGCATTAACTTTGCGAATGTCTAAACAGAATCCAACCGAACAAAAGGTGAATATCAAACACTTTTACTCGGTTCTGTAATGAAATTCTCCAGCTCATAAAATATTACTTTACGCATTTTATTAATCTTGATTGGATACACAAAATAGGGACGCTGTTTTACAGGATAATATTAACAAACATAACGCCATAAATAGTAATATTGGTTTGATAAGTAACGTCCGCAAATGTACACAGATATTCATTCAATAAAGTACCAAGTTGATTTTTAACTTCACAAGCACCCGCAAATCTGGACCGAATCCTGGAAACATAATTCAATAAGTACATTTCTTTCGGGTCATCTATAAACTACTGTTCTTTCAGTAACTTCAAAGGATAACGCACTGAATGGCCATACACCAAATTGAATGGATTAAACCCTAACAACTTATGAGCTGACTCACGAATAACAAATAATAATAAATTGTCTCCTTCATACCAGTCCTTCCCATTATCAAGAGTATTATTCCGAATCATATTTTTAAGGTAGATTGGAATCTTTCAAGAACATTTTGCGTTTCAGGATGGTAGATGTTAGATTTCAGCTGTTTGGCAACAAGCTGGTAAACAATCTGTTGAAAAATCCCGACTTAAAATTTAATCCTTTATTAGATTGAATTCCATAAGGCAAACAAAAGTAAAATAATTAATCAGTGTCTCACATTTTTTGCTTAAATATTTCTCAAAGGGATGATAGCTTCAGAAAATCGAGTGGATACACACATAATTGTTAACAAATACTGATGTCTCAATGAAATTTTTGTAATGGACCCAACATAGTCAATAATCACACAACAAAAGGAATCTTCGAATTGTGGGATAGGTTTCATAGAAAACAATTATGTTTAGAGTTTCCAATCAATTGACAGGTATGACAATTTTTGAAAAATCGAGAAACATATTTTAATATTTGCGAAAAATATGCTTTAAATGCAGTAATTAAATAATTTAAAGACTCTTTCTTTAAAGTTGATACATTTGGTTGCCTCCAATGTCTAACGAGCACGCAATTTTGACAAAAGCTATCGTGTGAAACTTTTTCAATTCATTTTTTTAGAGTGCACATTTAAACGGAGAAAAGATCTGTGGATCCTTATTGTGCTCACGGATCAGTTTTCTTTTAGAAAAAAGAAATTCACGAGGTAAACCAGTTCCCTGGCGTCATAAATTGCTTCTCGTTAGACTTGTAAGATGGACAATCAATCGTGAGATACATGTCGTACCCAAAACAACATTTTTCAGAAATCTACAATGTTCTCTGAACACAAATCTATTATTTAATTTTAGCTTAATTTCTTAGACTAAGCTCAAGGCATAAACAAGTGTGAATTTAAAGAATAATTCGAAATTGTGAGTACATGGGAACGATCATTACAAACGGTTTACATGATCAAGTGTGAAAAAAAATTATTCACATTGACAGATAATTTATTATACATTCAAATTATCGTTATGCAATCTTATGACTCATGTATCTGCAAAATACACGTTATGTTTTACAGTCTAGAATAACGCTTTTTTGAGAAATGGTAGGTCGAATGTTTTTTCCTGAATTTTCGTTGAATTAATAATGTTATTTAGAATTGTAAGTTAGTTATTATACACTACTTCTTTTGACTCCTTACTAAAAATCGATGATGGTATGGTAGATTTGTTGTTGTCTTGTTTACTAAAATTAGATTCTTATTCTTTCTTTGGTAAAAAATCCTGTTTTTACAGCTGCATCTTCTTATTCTATTTCTGTGTTTTTGTAATTTTATGTTCTGTTTTCAAGTAAGAAGAATAAATACAAAACTTCAAAATTAAAATTGTTGGAGAAATTATTTGAGGAAAATCACTATATGCTACTTCTAAATATATTATATATACGATAATACATGGGCAATAAATGCAAACTATAAATTTCTAAAACGTTCAAATGATCAATGTTCTGAGTACACAAATTAATAGCTTTATTTGAAAGCTTTCAAAATCTTAAAATAAACACTCCACACATCATCTTCAAAAGTGTAAACCGTAACATTTCGAGTCGAGTGCCTTGACCACCTGGACATGCCTGGCCTAAAATTGTTTAGAGGTTTACCCTTTAATTCGGCTCTATTATTTGGCTGGAATATTTTGTGGTGTATTTTCTGACTTAAATCTACGGACATTGCCTTGGCTCATCGTACCTAACTTATAATTATTTTTACTCGGTACAGTTTACATAAGAGTAACTTCTTATATATTAATTACATCTTCACAGAATTCGGTAGACTTTTGGCAAAAATCACAAGGCTTTTGCACACGAAAAATCATTTTTTTAGTGAAAGAATTTTCATTGATATTTGTTCGTGAAATTGTCGATTTTCTTTAACTAGCACGAGAGCAAAGTGATTTTTAGTTTAAGATTAAAAATTCTTCTCTCTGTCTTAAAAATCGATTTTGTATAATTTGGTTTTATATTTACCTCAGTTTAGACAACAAGAAGAATAAAACTGTAGTAAGCGTAACTGTGTAATGACCTACAAAAGAACACTAATTCGGCTACCTTATGTTATATAATATTATTTCCTCTTAAATGTTTAATTTTAGGCATGTTTCTTATCACACGGATAAGCATTGTTTTTGAGTATGTATCCGAATAACGAAATTTTACACTCGTATGTGCTCGTATTTTTGTCTTAACAAAGCCACACCGGGCGATTTGTTGAATTCACCAAATGGAATCGAACCTCTGATTTTAGCGTTGTAAATCCGTAGACTTACTGCTGCACCAGCAAGCGATATTTTGTACTCGGGCATAAATACAATCACTAGGCCTTGTTTAGACTTGCGGGTGGGGTATACAAGATAATTTTTTTGAAGCTTCAAACATTAATTTTCAAAAATAAAAAATATCAAATTACAATATTAGTATTCTCAAACTTCCTGTAAATTAGTACGCTTTCTAAGGGTTGAAAAAATTTCATTCCTATTTGGGGCAAAGTCTTTTTACTCACACATGTGCAGTTTCGGAAAATTTATTTCTTTCGTCTTCAAGTCACTTATAAACTACTGTCAGAATTACGCTGAAGGAATATTCTCTTTCTATTGGTTGTAAACTTGAGCTACTCTATAGTAGGTAGTACTAGTTATGAACTTTTAAATGATTAATTTGAAGAGCGGAGCCACTCCAGTGGATTTGTTAAATATATTGATAACTCAGCAAATCATAGGAAAGGGAGGTTATTATTTTTTATTTGGCTTGTCTATGTTTGAAATTCGAGTTTATAATTCGCTACATACTCGTACATATTGTGTCGAAAGCATAATCAAATAGAAACTGAGCAATGAGACAACTCGACATGTCAAGTGATACACAAAACCCGATACTTAACATTTTGCTTTACATTTCCTTTGAAATTTTAAATATATATGTACATATACATAACATGAAATATCAATTATAAAGTACGTTTTGATGCCAAATTCATTGATCTAAGCTCAAAATTTATTATTTAATAAGAATTTCGAAAATAACGTTCCCGAGATGCGGTTTAATCTTCAGGGGCGAACCCGTTTTACAAGTTATTTGTTTGAATAGTTTTCCCAACTGTTCGTTTATTAAAAGTAGTCTCATCTTCTTTCTTATACTGCAATTTAATTTTTATTTCAGTAAAAATCATGAGAGAACACACTTTTTTTTGATCGGTTTTACAGATTTCAAGTCGTCGTTCTGGCTAAATTGTCATACATAATGTATCCTCCAAATTCTTCTAATTCAGTAGCGTTTCTAAAGGTTTAAAACAATCCCATTTTTCTTGAGGAAAACGACTTATTAATCACACAATTACAGTGATGGACACAGCAAAAAGCTCAATGTCATTTTTTTGTAATTAAACACAAACGAATCTCATTTTGATGTCCACATTTACATTGTTTTGTATAACTTAAGAAAATCACATTTATGTAACTTTAAGTTGAAACAGATTCATTTTTCATTTTTTATGTCATTAAAATAGTGATATCATATTGTATTTTTAAAATGATGCTTTGACATATCGTTACAGCTGTATATTGTGTTATGAGATATTTGTTACCATTATTTTTCTATCTTCTTTTATATCCTCCAGTACCACAACATACATACAGCAACACCAGCGATCTTAACTAAAGAGTATACGATGTCTATGAATGATGGCGCCAGCTTCATATCGAGTTCTTTAGTTGCATAAGGATCATAAGAAAAATCAATGATTTGTTCGGCATGATAACTTATTTAAAACATATGTTCTTTGCGCTAAGGTAATATCTGTAATACATCAGTAACGATAAATTTCTTAGTTAGAAACATAATCAATGTAAATTATTCCCCTTTCATTTGGTACAGGTCGGACATTTACTTAGATACTTGACGAGAGATAATAGTTTCTTCTTTTAATTCTATTCGAACAACTAATTTATGACTGACATAGAAATATACTTTCTATATACATGCAAATGGAATTAAATGCATGCGATATTTAATAAATGGGATTGTTTTTAGTTAGTTGAGAGTTTATTGTTCTTCGTTTTTGGAAATGAAGTCAAAAACGAGACGAAATGTTAAACAGCAGGTACTCAGAAAGTGCCTTAATTAATTAAACTTTTCGTTTTAAACATGGCAGAAGTCATAGTTGTCACATAATTATATTGTCAGAATAAAATCGCAGGTATTCCTATTTATGCCAGTGGAGTTCTAAAATACTGATTCCATATATATTGTCCTTTATGTTTTAGAGTGAAATTACTTTCCGACTGTTAAAACCGTTAGAAAGTGTTAAATGTTTCACACGTTCTTAACACGTTTATATTTCTTTAAACAAACTATATTAGTTGATATTCAGTAAAATAAGAAGAATATAATTCTTTAGCTTACCATACCATTTTTTTTATATATATACATATATATTATATTAGTTTTGACATTTAAATTAATAGCATATTAAATAGCAGTAATACATGTTGATGAGCAAAAACGAGATGTTACGGTAAGTAAAAGACGTTTATAAGCAATAAGATAATACATGTTATTTACATTGTTAAATCTCAGAGATTAAAAGTGTTGTTTCTCATCATAGCAGGCTAGAGAGTTGTATATCTGGCACCTTATATGTATAAATGGAATGAATTTGCCGTGAAGTGATTTTCTTTCCGCCAAATACCTTACATAAATTGTTGTGTCATCTTATTATAAAAATTCCTTTCAAGTATTATACGTACTCTTTCTAAGAAAAACGTTTTTTATTTATGTAGGAGAATGACAACATTGAGGAAATTTTTCATTTTGTTAATTTTCTCATCACATTCAGATAAGTGATTTTCTCTTGAAGCTCTTTTTTATGGTTAAACTTGTTCTTCATTAACAAATATTGGAAGCATAATAAACATCTGATGACATATGCACGTGTATATGTGTATATTTATTTGTTTTTACTTGATTAATTTCACACTGTACCAGTTTGTTTCATGATTTCACAGAGAATTTTAATTACCATTTCTTATATATTTACGAAGTCTGTAAGTATATAATATAATATATAAGTTTATGAAGAAATAAAAAACAAAAAATAGTCACCCAGTGTTATTATACAGATAAAAACAAATTATGTATTATACAACATCTCTGTTTAAGACGTTCATAGAGACACAGTTATTGTAATATACTGCTGCTGCCTCTGTCTGTGAAGCTATGACTGCTGTTACTCGGAGTTCTTTTAATATGAAAATCAGATTATTGCAGAGAGAGAAGAAATGTGTTTCTTGAATATAAATCTTTGTATAAATGTTAAGTTGTTCCAACCACTGCTACGTTTCTTGTCATCCATCCTACTGGCACAGGTCAAGATTGAATGAGATTCATCGTCGGCAATCGATATGACTGTTATTTTACTGCCTTTTAAATTTTGAATATCGCAACGAGATAACATAGTAAATGTAATGTTTAAGAACGTACGAGGCCTAATACTAATGTATATGACAAGCATAAGAGCTAACAACTGTTTTAAGGGACGATATAACATTACACACTACTTGTTGCCGAGGTTAAACCTATTACCTCGCTTACTTTCAATATTATCTATGAGTTTGAACTGATATCATAAATATATACAATGCATATTCTAACTGAGGAAAAAGTATGGACTTCCTATACCCTACTAGCTTGTGTTACCCCCTTTGGCTGAAATAACTGCAGTGAGACGCTTTTTGAAGCCATTAATAGAAGTCCTGGTTTACATTTTTTCTGGCAAACTTCAGTCTGGCCTTGATGTTTCTCTTAGAGAACAAAGGCTTCCTTCTTGCACACCTCCCTCTCAAGTTGAGCTTGTGCAGTCTCCTTCTGATTGTAGAGGTGTGCACTTTCACATCAACAGTAGCCAGAGCCTGTTGTAGATTCCGTGATAACATGTTAGGGTGTTTGGATACCTCTGTTTAACAGCTTGGACAGACCTGGGTGTGTTGTCAGTTGTTTTGAAAGCCACTTGATTATTTTCTGGACAGTGGAATAGTTGATTTTAAAATCTTTTGGGATTTTTAAAATTCATTAACAGACTCAAAAGCTGTTACAATTTCCTTTTTCAAGGCCTCAGACAGCTCTTTTGCTCTCACCATGGTGCACACTCTCACTTCAACGGTGAGGAGCACACCAAACTAAATGTCTGAAGTTTAAGTCGGGTAAGTCTCATTCAAAATGCTGAGCATCGATCTTCTGATCATGTACACATGGTGTGATACACCTGTGTGTGATTTGAGCCATTTTAAGTGGGAATAAATGTGGGGGCGTCCTAAAATTTTCCACAGTTAGAATATGCATTTTTGTAGAGTTACATTTACAGAAGATCTTTAAAAGTCTTTTCTTCAGTTTTAATTGTTTAGTTATATTCACATAATCTGTCAGTATTTTAAATATTGAGATTAAATATCTTTGTATTCAAAAGCGTTACAACTTAGAGCTGAACAACAAAACATATATAATATCATAATAACATCCAAAACACATCTAAGCTTTCCATTATTAGAAAGGTGCTTATGTTAGATATCAGTTTTACAAGAGTTCTTAGAATAAACTATCGAGCATACGTTTATCTCGTAAGGAGCACAAATCTAGTTTGTAAGTCACATTGTTCCGCGAAAGTTCTAAATCATAAAAACAAAAATCAATATTTATAGAGCTTTTTACAAGTGTTAAAACTTAGTATTAGCATAATATTGCAGTTAGAATTAAATTACTTATTCTAAATGAAATAGGAAAATCCCAATAAACAAACAAATATTCCCAGTATTGAGGTTACGTATTAAAAACAAGTTAAACCTGTTTTGATTTTATTCGATAATTCCAAGAATGTCGTTATTAGTACGAATGTATGCTTAATACGATACATATGCAGCTCTGTACACGAAATTAATACGAAAAAAAGCTTTTTTTTCTAAAAACATCTCAAAAGTTCCTCTGTGTAACTTGCTTTAGCTTTTGTTTTATTTTCTAACACTAGTATATTAACTATCGTTGTTTTGAAGTAAGCACAAAGCTATACAATGGGCTATCTGTTTTCTACCCAAGACTGGTATCGAAACCCGGTTTATAGCTGAGCCACTGAGGAACTTAATGTACTAGTAAAATAAATTACTTACTTCGTGGTCCCTTATCATACTCGTAGCAAAGTACAATAGAACACAACATCGTGTATCCTGAGAAAAATTACAGCTACATTGTCTAAATACAAGTACCGATATTGTATCTGCTCCGTAACGATAATCAAATTAAAAAAAATGAATTCAAAAGTTGATTTATTTTAAAATGTATATTTCGCTTAAAGTATTTGACAAAGCTCATGAAACTGATTAGTACTACAATAAGTAATACAAGAAAAAGGGCTATCTCAGCTGACTGTCCCGAGTTTGTCAGTGGAAGACAAGAGGGAAGGCAACTGGCCATCATTACCCACCGCTAACTCCTAGACTACTCTGTTACAAGCGAATAATCATTTATTGAAGTTGTTGAACAAATGTGTGCTTGAATTAAAATCATCTATGATAAAGTGTTCATTATCTTATTGAATTATATTATCTTTGTTCTCCCACTATATTGTGTGCTTGGACTGTACTATGAAACGAAAAGACAGGGATGAGACACTTTGCGAGGTGAAGCAGTTGTTGTTTTCATAAATACGTAACAAATTTATGTCATCTAGTGATTTGTGAGCATACAAATTAAATAATTATGAAATAAAATGATCTTGCGATACCGGTCATCTGGTGAGAATTTGTTTAATAAATTCTTTCTTTTACGACGTTCGTGCTTTGCTTTATTGTTTATGTACAATATACATATATAACTTAATTTAGCTATTTCATCTTTGTTACGTATTTTACGTTTTCTTTTTATATTTAGTGAACTCAGATTATTTACTTTTACAAATATTTCTATTACAACTTAAATATTTTACGCATTGCAATTTGAAACTGCTTGAAATTGAGTTAAATTCAAATTTAGAATTTGAAATTAATCAGATGTCAATATGTATCCAATTTATGATATTTGTAAACAATACTGATGCACACAGTATTTTCTAATACGAATGAATTTTAATATACAAAGAATAACAACTAACAATAACGGTGCTTACAAATAATGATTTATGTAAAGCGATATAAAACTTGAAAAAATATTGAATCTTTTAGTTGCTAAACTTCCTTAGCATCCTTTTCAGTGCTCACGATTTGCAAGTTAATCTTGAATTGACGTAAATGCAATTCACTTCATTGAGAGCTAATTGGCTTCGAGGTTTTATTCTTTACTAGTCGCATGCCTAGTTTTTCCTCCACTGAAATTATATAATGTGTTACGTATTATAATTTATCTCGGACCAGTTTTTGATTTATTATGTTACGTATTACGATTTCAAATAGTCTGTAATTCTTTAGTCAAAATGTAAATTTGATATCGACATCGACAAATTTTATGTATTCGTTAATAAGTTTGATCCACACAATATTCTTTCGTATCACAAATATATTTCAATATACATAGAGTAATACAATTTATTTTAACGGTCATTACAAATAGTTATTACCAATAACGATTTCTATACAAACATTTTACAAACTGACAAACAATATAAAGTATTCTATCTTGTTTTGAAAAAAAAAAAAATTCTCAGGTTTCCGACGAGTAAATGTATTTTCTGTTGATACATAAATACAATACACTTAAGGGGAAGATAGCTAGCTCTGTCTTTGGTAGCCAAACATGGTTTTCAGGCTGACGTTTCATCGAGTAAGATATTTAATATCCTCATAGAAATACTAACGTCGCAAGTTAATACTCTGAAGTTGAATTTTTGTACTGTTCGACATCTATAAACGTTCCTTCTCAATTATGTGTTGATTTTCTGTTAATAAGAATTTATGATAATTAGAGCTTCCGAGGTATATCATACACTGATCATTAAAAACCAATAATGTACAAAAGTAATCTTTAAAAGTTAAAATCTGTTTGCTTGGCCCTTTTGGAGTATAGATGTAGAATAACATATTAGACAGTTGCCACCTGTGTAATCGTTTGCAAAATGTATTAATTATTGTTCCTCACGAGCGACGAGGTCGGGTAATTAAATTTCTTCAATCAATATTTTATCAACACGTAATTCAAAAGTCATAAAAGATGCTTCCTGTTTTAGTAAGTGTTACATAATTTATCCTATTGAGTAACCATCCTTCTTCGTAAATTTTATTCTAAAGAAATATAACCACTACATGAACTTTTGTCTTTTATACCTTTAATGTTGATCAATCAATAAAGACTCTAAGTTCACAATGTTGTTTTTATCATAACTTTTTGCAGTGTTTAGATAATATTTAATTACACTCATTCGATTCCAGATTGTTTCAGTTTTTTCGAAATTAAATTCTTTTAGTTCATTTTTATATTATTGTGACTTTTAGAAGGTTACTCAGGGCATTTAAAGACCTATACTTTTTCCTTTGTTTAAAACTTTAATATAAATAAATTTTTCATAATGTTTCTGTCTTTTTACAAATAAACCGTGTTTGTTATAAGTGAGTAATTAGTACTTTAAAGTGATTTGTAATTTACTCATTCTTTGTTCAAGTGGGTTAAATAATCGTTTTGATCTGTAATCTTCATTCTCATTTTATAAAATCCATCTGTTAAAATCTTTATATATTGGATTTGTTTTTTCAATTCTAATTAAACTTAGATTAGAATGCACACTGGTATACGAAATATCGTTAAATTACTACATTTTTTTATACTCAAAATATAATATCACAGTGAATATTAATATCGTCTACACCTACAGAGATATCAGTTATCTATTGTTTGAAACGTTGATATTTCATTCAGTCTGATGATTTGGAGTTAATTCACTTATAAATCTTTAAGTACCACAATGAATGTTCAACTATATAGGCGTATCATATACATGAAAGATAGTTGCAAAATTGTTCAAACGGGACATATTATACGAAAAATAACGCCTCAAAAAGTAATAATTGATTCTTTTATAAGGAAACATATTTTTATTTTAGGCCAGGCATAGCTAAGCGTGTTAAGGCGTGCGACTCGTAATCTGAGGGTCGCGGGTTCGCATTTCCATCGCGCCAAACGTTATATCATGAGTATCATTCAAAGTTGTTACCATGTTAACTTGAATTTTATAGATAACAAGGTGGTTTTATTACACTATACAACCTAAGGACAGGTCATGCAGCCAGCGATAAAACGTGTCACACTGATGCCAATTATCAGCACTCTGAATGTCCTTTAGTGTGACTCACCCTTTAGCGTAAATTCAACATAAGTAAACACAGTTGTTTTTGAAAACTCCTGACTTTCTTTCGAAATACAATAACATTACAGGAATACTATTTCAATTACACTTTTCACCCTCAAACACCCATATGGTGGTAAACACAGCATCGTGCTACAGGTGGAGATAAGTACATTAGGTTATTTTTCTATCAACCAAGACAAAACTATGTGCTTAAATTATGCAAATGCAGTTGTGCAAAATATATTTTAGAACCAATGAAATCGCCTTTAAACTTACCAGTTCTGACCATTCCAGTTTGCTACAATCATAAACAAAGTGCTTGGCCCTCAAAGTGACGTTAATATTGGAGCTACAATAATAAAAAGCAAAAAGCAACAGGTTTGGTTTGAATTTCGCGCACAGAAATACGAAGACGTTCTACTCTAGCCGTTTATAATCTAGCAGTAAAGGGCATAAGGGAACGCAGATACTGATCATTACCCACCGCTAACTAGTGGGATACTCTTTTACCAACAAATAGTGGGATTGGCCGTCAAGTTATAACGTTTCCACGGCTGAAAGAGCAAGCTAATTTAGTATATTTGGTAAGACGAGAATTTAAGGATTAGAATTACACCACCTAACCACATTGGTAAGCTGGGTCAACAAAATAAGAAAACACAACCGTAATTAAATCTTACGTAAATAAAAAAATAATTGTTGACAATATGTGCAATAATGCCATGCAATAAAAATAGATTAGACAAAACTCTGATAAAAAGTGATATATATCACACATACTGTTATTAAAATTGTATATTAAGACCTAAGTTAGGATAGTAGATTTTCGATTTCTAAAATGTCACGGTCAACAAAAGCATGAACACATTTGGAGTATGGTGTTGTGACAGTGATCGTTGCTTTTCAGTATATCACTGAGACAGTTGCAAACACTGAATGTAAATCAGAGGATAATAATACTCTGTGTACAAATTCTCGATTGTAAATATGTGGAAAATTCTCATGCAAGGTTCTATTCGTTACAATTCACAGCTTTCAAAATATTCAACCTAGAAACTAAAACACAAACCAAAGATTTATAGTTCTGCTCGGATCGAATAAAGACAGGTTAGATTTTTAGTATAGGTGGAAGATTCGGAGGATGTTCAATCTTTTAATATAATTGTCTGTGATCTCATATATTTGAACACGGCTGGTACGAGTAGAGAAAGCACTAGAGGAGCGAACAACGTTTCGACCTTTTTTGATCATTATTAGTTTCACATAGAAAGAAAGAGTTACTGACCGGTAGCTGACCACCTATTTGAAGACGGTTAAGTAAATGAGTGTAGGAATGTAGAGGGCGTGGTTATATGTTGGATATATTTATTAATACAGGTATAAAGGTGTTTGTTTGTACTGGCTTATTTTGGGCTTAAGTTGTTGTATAATTAAGGATTTTTTTAATTTTTCGTTTGTTTATGTTTGTTTCTTTATTTAGTATTTGGGTGGTTTTTATGGTTATGTTGTGTTTATTTGACTTGCAGTGTTCGAAAACGTGTGACAGTAACCTTTTCTGTTTCCATTTTTCTACTTGTTTCTCCAACACAGAAGTCGTGGCAGTTATCACATTGTATTTTTTAAATAATGTTGGGGTTGTGTTTGTCAATGTTGTTTTTACATACTAGAGTCCTTAGTTTTGTGCCTGGTTTTTGAATAAATTTGGTATTAACTGGAATTTCATATTTTGTTACTAGTTTTTGCCAAATGTTGGTTATTTTTCTGCCGTGTCGGGAGTATATGGTATGCAGCAATGAATGGTTTTGTGATTTTTTTTAATTCATGGAATATATTTACTTTTGCTATTTGATTTTGCTTTTGGTCTAAGTGTGTGCATGTAATGTTTTCTGCAGTTTATGGAAGGAACTTATTGATGTTGATGAAGTATTCTTTTATTTTGTCTAATTCGTCGTTAATTTTATCTGATGAGCATAGTTTTATGGAAGTATTTATTCGGTTTCTTAGTATGTTGAGTTTTTGTTTAGTTTATGGTGCTGAGTTCAAAGGAATGTATCGACCAGTATGAGTGATTTTTCGGTGGATTCCTATTTTAAATTGTGTATCGGCTATTGTAATTTTGAGGTTAAGAAAAACTATTTTGTTAGTTTTTTCATGTTCGTAGGTGGAATTAATGTTGGGATGTATAGAGTTAATATGATTGAAAAAATCTAGACCAATAACGTTCACATATGAATCGTTCAATTAGAATATTGGTAAATACATGGAATGGGCATTGTTCAAATATATAACATCAACCAGCACATTCATCAAAGACTCCCTTAATTTCAAATCTAAGATTAATCAACTTAATCACAAAGCCATAATGGCCAGTTTCGATGTCATATCCCTCTTTACAGAAGTTCCAAATTCTGAAGCCTGCAAGATAGCCTTAGAACTATATATCCCAGACCCTAAACCATCAATAGACATTCCTAGCAACCGATTAACAACCCTCATAAAATTCACCACGATGAAGAAAAACTTCATATTCAACATATACAAACAAAACAAGTTCCGGCCAATATTTTTTTATGACACAAGTAAAAGTATAAGCGGTTAACGAAGGATTACATCCAATTCTATATTGGTACAGATATGTAGACGACACGATTGCGGGATTCACATCTACAGACACGTACTTAATTTTTTCAATTACATTAACTCTAAACATTCTGAATTTCGGTAAAAAATGACAGTTTTCTCCAAGATGTGTGACTGGTCACGGATATTAAATATTTATTTGAAATGAAGTACGAAGCAACTATTATTAATCTAAAAAGGACCTTAGAAGGTCAAGATGTCACGATTTTTCTGTAGATATAAATACACACAGGCTAAGATGGGAAAAAGGATGTAGATTTTCTGCCGATGAAGGCAGCAAACTATTCTAGCATGTGACAAGTAAAAATAAGAACGATTACACGTATAGTGCTGAAGCACTAGAATACACAGCAGAAATATGACTCCCATTCGCAACTACCGTGATTTAATTGGATGCTTCAGCACAAGACATTTTATATAACTTTTTCTCGGTGTTCCACTTAGGAAAATTCCATATGAGAGTATGTGCCCTTACCGAAAACAGATCAAGGCTGCCAGGAATAAAGGTCACACTCACGGTTCTTTCCCCGTTCACTCAAAATGTACAGGTAAAAGGCTCACAAAAATAGGCCTTCATACCACTATCTTCTAAAACATCAGGTTATATCTGAATATATAGTTACACACAATTCAAATACCATAATTTGGCATTTATAGGATAGTGCGTGGATTGTTTGCTTGTAATTAAGCATAAAGCTAAACAATGGGCCATCTGTAATCTGCCCACCATGGGCATCGCAACCTAGTTTCCAGCATTGTAAAGTTGTAGATCTACTGGGCCGTCTAGACCCCTTTTGATAAGAAAATGTGACGTTTTGCCTTGATTCTTATTAGGTGATTTGATACAAATGAGGCACTAATGAGTTCTAAACCGTCATGGTCGTTTTAACGTTCCTCTTATTTCATCTAAGTGTTAAAGTTGCTATGAAAGAAGATGAAAAGTCAATGCTCTACGACCACACTCACTTTCACTTTTGCAAGATGTTTTCACTGTCAAAAGCTCAACACATTTAAAACAGAATAACAATGTCAATTATGTAGCCATCATACTCGAACATTCAGAACCCCAAAATGCCTACATCACCTGTTAAAGATATGTAATGCTGGCATTCGTATGTTCGTTTTGAAAACTCACGAGATGGAAAAATCGTCAGGAATCAACTCCAGAGCTGTCAAAAAACTTTTTGAGATCATTAAAACTCTTATATTTGAAGTGTTTTAATGCTGATCTGAGTAAAGTTAAAACGATTTTTTTACTCTGTGAAAATTTAAATGTCATAGTTCAAGTGAAAAGCGACAGTGTGTTACTGTGTACAGCCCGTTTTGGATAGGTGGGTTAAGGCGTTCGACTCATAATCTGAGGATCGCGGGTTTGGATCCCTGTCGCAACAAACATGCTCGACCTTTCAATCGTGGGAGCGTTATAATGTGCGGTCAATCCTTTTATTCGTTAGTAGAAGAGTAGCCCAAGAGTTGGCGGTGGGTGGTGATGACTAGCTGCTTTACCTCTAGTCTTACATTGCTAAATTAGAGACGGCTAGCGCAGATAGCCCTCAAGTAGCTTTGTGCGGAATTCAAAACAAACAATCATTAATGTAATTGTATCCATGTTTGTACGGAGAAATTTAGAAAATTAAAGGTCATAATTGCTTATTTTAACTGTAAGATAAATATCAGCAGTGAAAATCATTCTTATATAGAATTTACTCGTTTATGAGATCTTCGTCATGTTTTCTCTTTTTGAAACAGTTTGTTTTCTGATACTGTGTCATATATTTCTTTTAACGTTTTAACATATATTTTAGGCCTTCTAAGCTGTTATTTTTCTTCGAAGCAGCAGTGTATCTTATAAAAGTAACATTTTGATTGGAATGCAAATAGATTTGTCTGTCAGTGAGACAAATTATAACGCTAAAATGCAAGGTCGGATTCCACAAGACGGATACAATAGATACCCTAATGCATCTTTTCTAAAATAAACCAATTCAGTTAGGTTCATAAAATACCAACTCACAGACTATAAGATGAAGATGTTGTTTTCAAGTAAATAAATGTCGATGTTGATATTAAGTTAAATACTTTGTTCTGGTATACTTATGTTTCAACAAATTATTTTAAGCCTAACGTCTCTTAACTAATACGTGACATGGATGTTGATACTGGCTGACCAATTTATTAAACTTAAAAGTGTTTCCATGATAAATGAAATCTTGTAAAAGAAAAGAATTTTAAAACACGCCACTGCGTTTCACCTCTTACTTTTTGTTAGAATAAAGACAAAATGAGGAGTCTTTTGTGATTTGAAAATAAGCATCTAAGGTATACGATCCATTTAGAGTTTAAAATTATGTTTCGAATTTTTACAGTTTATTAGATTTTCACTCTGCTTTACAATATACACATTTTCGTTTGTTGAAAAAAGATTTGTTTCTCTATATTGAGTAGAATGAAATATTGAAAGCACATTCCTTCATAAACTTGATCAGTACATTGTTTTTTTCTATATCATATTTTAAATACATGTAAGGTATTATAAATTGACATACTACACATTAAAATTGTAAACAGCACGGGTTTAAATAATTAGAAAATAAAAAATTGATTTGGCTCATATTGACCTTGGATATAGAGCAAAGAAAACAGTTTCTTAACGTTTTATTACATCACCTTAACACTGTATGGGAAAAGTTGTTTCATTTAAAATTAAATTTTCTAATTTCAAGTTTACGCTTAAATTAAATATTAACATTTGAAAAGAGTTTTACGATGTAGTAATTTCGCGCTATAATTACATTTACAATCTTGGTTTCTCCTTCTTACCAAATAAACGTGTTTTTTACACCTGAAATTCTACCATAGGGAAACTTATAAAATTGATATCTAACATAAGCACCTCTCTAATTATATAAAGTTAATTTATGTTTTGAATATTGTTCTGGTATTCTAAATTTAAATTTGCAATAATTACGCATTTACAAGAGATAAAGGAATATAAGAATGCGTTAAATTTTAAAAATGTATCTTGACATTTACGGCATATGAGAGATTAAATATTTTCAATATTTTACTTACTGATTATCATACCTCAAAACTGCAAGATTTGTAATGAGCGTACAAAGTAAGAATTGCTACATACTGAACGTTTCAAAGACTTTAACTAGTTTAAGTACATAAGTAGACAACTTTCCACTAGATATTATTTTTACTTTATGAATACATGTTCATATAGAAGCTTGTAGAATGTATTTGTAATCAAGAATACAAAAAATTATTTTATTTTAATTCAGGCATCTAAAAGCATTAAATTAAAACTAGAAATAAGAAGATATACATTTTCTATCCGTAAGCGTAGTAAGAAAATATCGAAAATTTAGAGAATAGATAAGGAAAAACGAAGTTAGTGTTTTTATGTTCCCGTTAAATCGAAGCCAGTTTTGTCCAAGAATGTAAAACGTAATGAATATTTCCTGAAGATGACTAGAATAGTTTATTTTTTTTTTAATTTTAAAATTTTTAACTGGCGTTTCTGTTATGATTTAATGTCAAAAATTGGTTTCGTTTATACTAAAACAAAATTAACATCCGGTTTCAAGGAAGTGAATTTACCCTGACAAAGAAAGATACAAACCTGTTTTACACGAATTATTTTTTTTAATTTATAACTAGCTCACAAGTTCTAATCAATAGTTATTTAATATCAAATACATAATTTATAACCGCTATCACAGTTTTTAATCATTTTAATATTGCCTTCATGTTGAGAATAAAACCATGTAGAAATGACAGTTATCAACATCTCTGAATTTGTAAAGCAACGTTTTATGGCTATTATGGTTACTTTATTAACATTACGTGTTAGATTATGCTCGTGAACTTCCACTAATTAAGACTGGAACATCCTCTATAGAACATTTGATAATAAAAAAAAGTTTTTGAAAAACATTCTACATCACATTTGAAACTTCGATTCAAATATATTTAAAACACATTGAGTATTTTCAAAATCTTTTGTGATCAGGATATTAATTGTATTCTAGATTTTAGGAACTTAAAGATACAAAAATGTTTGTATCCAAATGTTTAATTTTTTTCTTTACTGGAGGCAAAGGTTTTAAAATAATTCCTCTTTTTGACACGACAGTGTGTGTGTGTGTGTGTGTGTGTGGTGTGTGTGTGTGTGTGTGTGTGTGTGTGTGTGTGTGTGTTGTGTGTGTGTGTGTATATAATTACATCTTTATGAATATACCAAATACCGAAGTCTAAAGGTAGATAAATGTTACACGTTCGTCTCACTTGTATTAGTCAATATTAAAATACTCAACTTTATGATATCTCAAGCATAACGCTTAAAGATTATTAAACAGATTAGTATATGTTACGTTTTTATGTGGACTGAACGCAACAGAAAGACACAGATAGCAGCTTGTATAATTTATTATAATTATCTACTTATGTGATAGACACAAAATATATTATCTAGTGGCAATAACAGATATCCAGTTTCAACCATCAAAACAACTTACAATACAAAAAGGGTACTGGCCTGTGCTTAATAATATAATCCAGGATAAGTGTCCAAATCCAAAATCGAAAGTTCTAATCTAGGCGTTGAATTCAGTCCCACGGAGAAATTTTCGAAGTTTGAATGGGTAATTTCAAACAAAAGTTCACAGTCCAATTCCTATTGACTTTCGATATAATCCGTAATCCGACTGAATTGTAAAGATTTACGGAATAAAAATTTCACCGCTTTAGTCGATCTAGCTCTATTCACAAATTCAGTTTAAACTTTCTCAAACAAGACAAACTTCTTGACCCGAATAAAATGGATGACTTGCTTCTTGACCCGAGTAAAAGTGGATGATTTACCTCGTATCGCCGTCTATTTATATACTATATCGCGTGACTTCCCAGAATTCCACAGTACAAACACCAGGCCAATACAAGTGATCAATCTATTTAGTTTTAAAAATTTCTAAATGAATTTTAATTAATTCTAAAATGTTATTTTAAATTTCACCGATTTAAACCTCGAAACAATAATATAAATATAGAATTATAAATAATAAATCTGGGAATTCAAATACGACATTACATATTTACATAACTTATGCATGACATTTACATAACACTAGACATGGTTGTCGTTTACATAACATTTGCATAACACTCTCGACAACATTTACATGATATTTACATAACAGTGTACCACACGCCAGGGTTATGAATTACTGAATTTTAAGTCTCTACATCAGTTAGAAAAATATTTAACATACTACTAAAGCGATTTTTTTAGTATATACAAGTATGTGTGTGTCGATTTACAGAAATTTACACCCGACAAGTCACTTTCACTTTCCATATTTGTCGTCCCATGATTATTATTATGTTATTCACATACGAGAGTTTCATTTTATTAAACAAAAATTATTCTGAAACATTTCTTATGTATTTACGAAAGTATTTTAATGTTTAAGTATCTGAGTCTCATACACA
This sequence comes from Carcinoscorpius rotundicauda, assembly GCA_011833715.1. Lineage (NCBI taxonomy): Eukaryota > Metazoa > Arthropoda > Merostomata > Xiphosura > Limulidae > Carcinoscorpius > Carcinoscorpius rotundicauda. The sequence continues at coordinate 28,776,621 of CM022395.1, read as the reverse complement.
TCAAACAAGCCGTTTAATGTGCTCACAGATATATTTTTTAAATTGTAATAGTTTAAATTTATCTGAATATTAGTGTTTGACCATTTATAAATTTAGAACTACTCAATTTTTTTTAATAACGCTTATTTATTGTTTCTGTTTTTATTTAGTTTAAGGTAAAAATAATTGCATTCGCATTAAAACAAAATTAACATCTCTTCTGAAACAAGGGAAAACTTTCTGCACAGCGAAAAATACACCAATTGACTTTCCTTTCAAAACCTGTAACAACAGTTGAAGGGTGTGCACGATACAAGAAGTGGTCTTAAATCCTGTGTATATTCTTATTATTAGTGAGCATATAATGTTTTAGATTGCTGATGGTTGTAAATTATCACAAAAATATTGTGCTGTTTGTGGTCAATTGTCGTATAAACCACTAGTGTTTACGCTTCAACAACACTAAAATTGTTTTTCTCTTTACTGCATTAATCTTCTTAAAACTGTTATACATATTGTGTGATAATACTTTACATTCTGTCTTTTCTCAGTTACCTAACGAGATTTTATTCGAAGGTCTTCATCGTCATAGAGCTTTCCAACACAATTAATTCATGTCTTGTAAGTGTGCACATGCCCCCACAGTAGCTAAGTAGCTAAAAATCGGGCAGAGCACAGATAGCCCATTCTGTAGCTTTGTGCTCAATTCAAAACAACAACAACATGTAATTGTGCATAACAAGGAGTCTAATTTTTGTATAATTGTTTTTGTTCAATTGATACACGTATTTTGTTAGACGTCGTAAACATTTTATTTCAAGTGAGAAAATATTAAAATATTTTACTGAATAAAAAGAAATAGCTGTAAAAACAAAATGTGTGCTGTAGCTTTACAGAGAAATTTGACAAATAAAAAAATAATAAACCTTATTATTAGTGGTGGTTCGTTATAAAAGATAACATATATGTCTGTGTGAAAATATTTAGAAGTGAATGGTATGGTAAGGTTTAATGGGGAAAACCTGTGTTCTTTAAAAGTACTTCTTTATATTACTTAAGTAACTTTGTCTCCTTGAACCTGTTTTGTGATAATATATCATCTAGACGTACTGCGTTTCTGATTTAAGATTCGATTACATAATGTTATTTTTATCTAACAAGAAAAACATATTTTATACTAAGTTATGTATAGTTCCTTAAAGCACTGATGCAAGCAATGCACTTCAATATTTTACTCAACATGTTCTACTACTTTTCGGTACACAGGGAAGAGTTGTTTGTATACGGGGGGGCTCCACAGTGGCTCAGCGGTATGTCTGCGGACTTACACGCTAAAATCCGGGTTTCGATACCCGTGGTGGGCAGAGCACAGATAGCCCATTGTGTAGCTTTGTGCTCAATTCAAAAACAACAACAACATGTATACGGGGGTTTCCCACTTACTTTAGAATAAGTAATTCTACCTTCATTGGGCTATCTCTAATCGGGATATTAACAATTATTGAAATCCTTATAAATCTTAGCATTTTTCTTAGATGTTCTTCTTTCGTATTATAATTTCTCTCATAATCGAGAATTGCTCTACACGCTATAGAAGTGCATTTCGAGTCCAAAAATTATAGTGTACCTTATACCCGGGTTCTGATGGTGATTTTGAACGGCCAGCTCTTATCGTCTTATGAAAAATAACTTCAAGAGAAGAGAGTGAGGAAACCTGAGTTTAGTGTACGGAGATGAAAGAACCTTTCCGTGTGATTTTGTAAAACTTATAATCCAAATATAATTTTATTAGTTGTCCAACATACTTTATATGGACGATCACTTGCACTATTTCCCTATGTGTGTGTCTTTTAGGGTCAGTTATCGTTTTGGTAAGATGTAAATCCTCTCCAAACAAATATAGAGTATTAGAGAAACGATAAAGTGAAAGCAAAGTAGAGAAAATATTTAAAAAAAGTAATCATCATAAGAGTTAACATCAAGTTTCTCCCTTAACAATTACTTACTGTAAATGAAATGAAGAAAATACAGTAAAAAAACAACTCTTCTTGGTACTGATGTGATAAATAGCAGAACTTGTTGAATAAAATATGCAAAAACGTTGTGTGCATTCTAAACTTTCAAGAACTGCTTTTAACATAGTATAATAATATATGTTTGGTATTAAATAAACATCACTTCGTCATCCTTCATGAAACTGTAAGGTTATATATGTATATATATACTATTAATCAAATATAGTACACCTCACAATGGCACAGCTATATATCTACGGATTAACATCGAAACCCGCGGTTAGCAGAGCACAGATAGCCCATTGTGTAGCTTTGTGGTTAATTCCAAGCACAGAAATAAGTCTAATACATTAGTAGTGTATATTTGTCTGTGTTTTCATTTCGCAAAGCCGCATCGGCCTCTCCGTAAATTCTACCGAAAGGAATCCAACCACTGATTTTAGCATTGTACTAACGGGGGATAGTATCTATGTAAAAGTTTGTATTTGTTTCTCGTGCAAAGCTGCAGGCTAGCCATCCCAAATTTAGCACTGAAAGACTAGAGGGAAATGTAACTAATCACCACTACTCACTGCCAACCCTTAGGCTTCTCCTTTGCTAATAAGCAGGGAAATTGAAAGTCTGAACGAGCGAACGTGATACTAAGATTTCGAATCTAACGCCCTAATTCACTAGGCATGAAGGGTCAAAGTGTAAAAAGTGTTAAGAGTGTAAGGGGTCAAAAATAATCCTACTTGGGAGATGGATATCGTCGAAAAATTGTTTAAGCGTGAACAATATTGATGAAATACTCAAAGTTATTTTCCGCATAAAACGTTATCGCTACCTGAACCTCATTTATTTATATTGTGAAAATTTTCAAAATCAAACTTCAAGATAGTTTAAATAACAATTATTACATATGATAACGTGAAATGCTCACCCAGATTAATAGTAAATTCTAAGTTCATTACAAGAACTTCCTGATTATTTCGTAGTTTTCATTTCCTTAAAACAGTGGGTAAGATACTTTTGTTTCATTCATTACTTTAATATCGTTATTATTTAATAAATGAATAAGGTAAAAAATATTTGTATTTCGTTCCAGCATCATTCAGTAACAGACATACAATTCCAACCGAGCATACTTTCAATTGTTAATTTTTTAACTCGTTAACAAATGATTGACGAACTGGATATTGTTCAACCACCTTACGGGTTTCACTGTTCTGAAATAACAGAAGAGCATTAAACATTCATTATGCTCATCAAATGATAAAAAAATAAAATTCCTAACATTTTACTTAGAGTTTGAGTTTCCAAAAGAGCTCAGTCTTCAGATGTCATTACATTATAAAATAAAACATGCGCTCTACACGTTCTTAAAAGATTATTGGACACAATCTTTAGTATCTTAGACGGATAACTAATCATCAAATTTTGGTGTTGATATTATTTATCATGGCTTCTAACAAAACTATATAATTCCTGATGATAAGTAGCCCACAATTAAATAAAACACAACTGAAAATGAAAAAAAAATGACACAATCTCAGAAAACCTTTATTCTCACCTTCGAAAGACCGACCACCACAACTATACGGCACGCCTGAACACCACACCCCGACTGTACACTATGACTTATAATGTCGATCTATGAATCATTTAACAACGACCTCCGTAAAAATATATCGCGTGAGTATTTTCGAAATATATAACATCAACCGGCTCCATTTTCAAAGGTTCTTTTATCTTTAAATATATTCTTAATCATCTAAATCATAAAGCCTTAATGGATAGTTTTCATGCAATCTCCCTCTTCACAGAAGTCCCAACAACCGAAGCCTGCAAGATAGCTTCAGAACTTTATATCCAAGACCCCAACGCATTGATACACATCCCCAATAACCAATTAGTAACCCTTATAGAATTCACTACTACCAAAACTAACTTTTTGTTCAATAACACAAACTACTTACAAATAAATGGCCTAAGTATGGAGAATCCCGTATCACCAGTCCTAAAAAACATTTTTATGACACAGATTGGATGTCAAGCGATCAGTTGAACCTTACACCCAACCCTTATTAGTACATGTAATTTGATGATAAAATTGTTAGATTCACATCTACAGAACACACTTAGTTTTTCCAATCACATGCACTGTCGCCTGCTTCCTTAATATTGAAAAAACATTCGACACTGTATAGCGCAATGGTCTTCGGTTCCGTATGTATGAAATGAAACTACCGCGTGGAATTATTCACTGGTTATCACACTTTTTAGTAAACAGAAAATGTAAGGTAAACATAGAGGGAACTGTCTTGGAGTTCTTTACTCCAGAATCTGGAGTCCATCAAGGAAGAGTGGTTAGCCCTATTGTCTTCATCATGTTTGAGAATAATATGTCACTAAAAGGCCCAAACCATGGATACGCGTCTCAGTTCACTGATGATGTAGCAATTTGGAAAAGTGCCCTTACACCAGAAATAGCAGACACTAATTTACAACCACAGCTAAACAGACGATGTGAATATTACGAAAAATATAGAATTAAAATAAATACAGCGAAGACACAATTAGTAATAATTTCAATATCTACAAAACATCAAAAAGTTCTACCTCAAATCTACATGAACGGAAAACTTTTCCAAACTGCTAAAACTGAAAAATATTTAGTGTTAGCATATGATTCAAAACTTACATGGATAAAATATGTAAATAATATAAAAACAAAAATGTGGCAAAAAACAAATTATGTCAGGGGTCTAACCGGTAAAAACTACGGAACAACACCAGAAAACATCATTAAAATGTACAAAACATACATTAGACATTTAATAGACGATGCAGCTTCTGCATGGATCGGTGTAAGTGAAAAACAAATAGAAACCAAACTCCAAACATAAAAGAATACGCTAATTACATAAGCATACAGAGTACCTAAAACTACTTCATAAAAGTTCATGCGTAATTACTCAAATACACAAACAATAACAGATAAACTTCTACAAAGTACAATAAAGTATTTTGAAAAAAAATGAGTTGTTATGCGAACGAGACAGGTATTACATATATGATGAAGAGAGACCAAAACACCTCTACCCGTTAAATTGCTACATTAGATTATTAAGATAAAATCATTTAAAATAATAATAATAATAGAATAGGGCTAAAATAAAACAGGCCACCTTACGTTCTAGACTTATTAAAAATAACAATAAAAATCAAAAAACAATATAAATGGACGTTGCCTTGAAAAGGGTTTTCTAAACTTAGATATCACTCCAGCCATTCAGAATTTACTCGAAATATATTAATATGGTCACTGATCTAGGGGACCTGACCCTCCTGGGTATTGTTATGTATATACGTTGTTATTCATGTAGAAATTTCTAAAACCAGGTAGATCGATCATTTATATTGGCCTGGTGTCTGTACGAGACGAATCTAGATTACTCTGGAATGCTGGGAAGTTACGCGATTGTTCGAAAACACAGTAGGCCTACCAGTATATAAACAGACGGCGATGCGAGAAGAGAAAGTCAGTCATTAGTTTTTATTGGATTCGAGAGATTGTCTTCGTTTGAGAAAGTTTAAACGTTTGCTGTGTGTTTATTCAACTTGGATTTGTGACTGGAGTTAGATCTACAAAAGCTGTGATTTTACTTCGTCAATCTTTACGATTCTTTCGAATTACTGGTTATACTGAAAGTTAACACATATAGGACTGTTTTGGGGAGACTGGGGCAAGTTGGAGAGCGACAAACTTGAGACATTCATCAAAACCATCGTAAAAAAGAACCTCGTCAAATTTATTGGACTGTAAATTGTTTCTGGACTTCTCCATTCAAACCTCGGAATTTCTTCGTGGGACCAAATTCACTCCCTAGACTGGAATTTTGGATTTCTGATCTGGACTTTTGGACTTTCATTCTGGATCATATTATTAGACACAGGCCAGTACCATTTTGTATTGTAATTAACTTTGAAGTTGAAACTGAATATCTGTCATTGTTATTATATAATTTATTTTATAACTGTCACACATATAATATTTTATTGTAATAAATTATATAAGCTGTTATCTGTGTCTTTCTGTTGCGTTCAGTCCACATAACATAAAAAAATGTAACAGGTATACAAATAAACATACCCATACACTAGAAAGCGAGAGACGATTTTTCTTTTAATGTTTTTGACGAAAATAAAATAAAACTGTAGTTCTACGTGCTTAAATCTTCTTTATATCTAAATTTGTTCTCGACGTTTGGCTGATTTGAAAATACCAATTTACAAATATTATAATTAAATTGCTTAATTTTTAGTACGATCTTCATTTTAATTATACTTGTCAGGCTTTTAGCAAGCTGTCATCGGAGAATGCTTTACTTTTCTGAGAAATTTCATTAAAACTGGATAATAACATTTCCAGCAAACCTGGAAAAACCGTGCCAAATTTTTGCCCAAAATAAATATTTTATAATTTTGTTACACGGCTTATTGACTTTTAAATGACCTCCCAAGGGTAATTCGTTAGCAACTTTCAATGTTTGCAAAAGATATGTTTTCAGAACAGCAATTTGATAAACTCAAACCTTTCTCTTTTAAGTTGATACACTTGGTTTCCTTTAGTTTTTAATGAGCACCCCATTTTTACAAAAGTAACAATTTAGTACTTATGCAATTTATTAACTGCCAATGCATAATTTAATGGTAAATAATTTTGTAGATCCTTTACTTACTTAGGCTCGGTTTGTTTTCAGTAAATGAAAATTCACTAGGTAAACCAAATCCATCATTGTCACTCATTAAAGCCTTGTAAGTAGAATAATAATTCCTGAAATCCATGTCGGGAGTGAAAAAAGTCTGTGACAAACTTATAATTTCTATATTTGAACACGTTTCTGTCGTTTCTTTTTGGCTTAATTTCTTAGCCTGAGCTCGAGTCACTGTACATGACGATAATTCTCAATAACATAATTTCTTAGATTGAACAGCGATTGGCTCGCTACTTATTTTAAATTCGGCAACAACTTTTCCAATCGTTTCTCAACACTAATGATAAACCCTTAATGGTCTAAAACTAGATTTGATGCTAAATAAATGTTATGGAGAGGAACAATAACAACGCTACCATCAATGTATTGAGCAATATCAGACTTACCAGAGCATGAATATAAAGGCAATACACCATCTAACAACAATGATCACGTTGCCCCAGAATCACGTAAAATGCGTATGGGTATGGAATTAGCGGTGTCATTTCTCAACTACACAGAATCAACAGACACAAAAAGTTTTAACCTTCTACCTACCTACATCAACCTCTTTATCAATGGCCAGATAAAGAACATCAGATGATTAGATGAAACTATTTTCATATGTGGATAAAAACGACGTTTTTCTCTTTCAAACTTCAACAATCGGACATAATTTGCCCAGATTTATTACTGAAATGATAGACTGAGTTTGATTACCTTAATAAAGTGTTATCCTCATTCTCTGAAGATTTGGAACTAGGAGAGCTCAATTTTTAATTCAATTCTTAACTTTAATGTATTGCAAAGGTATGAGTTTTTGCTGAGATGGCAAAATTTCTTTTTGTGGAAAGTGTTTCTTATCTGTTAAAGTATTATCATCGGAAAGAGCAGATGCTTTCTTTATTATTTCAACTTTCGATAAAAAGAAGCTGCCAGGTCGTCACTTGAATATAGTTTGAAATCCTCAATTAGACATAATTGTTTTATTTTATCCAAACTGCTGCATTAATGCATTAAATTACATTTGTCTAGATAAAGATATTTTGCGTGGGCGAATTCCATATAAGTTTAACTATCTTGCTTAGGATAACCGTAAAGCGTTTGTTTATAAGCCTCCGGTTTTAACTTGTATGTTTTGAGAATAGCTGCTTTAACTTTTTCACAATCTGTACACTTTTCTAAGGACAGAATGCCAAAAACTTCTTGTGCACTCTTCCAATTAAATACTTTACAACATTAATGAACATTTATCGGTAGCCCATTCTATGGTTTGAGCAACTTTCTCAAAATATTGGAGGTTTTGTCAACTTAACTTTTCTATATGGCGATATCTTGAAAATTGTCAATTTTGCTTTTGCCAATCGGTATTGAGTCTACTTTCTTTCTTGGTTTCAATACGAGCTTGTTAGACCTCGAGACATTTACTTTCTTTTTCCACTTTGTTACAGACTATTTTAGTTCATTTTTTCCAATTGATTTTTTAACCTCTAATAATAATATTTTGTGAAGTTTAAGAAATTCATTTTTGGTGTAATTTTCGACTTCTGATTGAAGGAAATCTTGTTAGCACTGATAATTATAAATTGTTTCTAACTCAGATCTCGGACATGAGCTCCAAGTTTATTATGTTAAGTACTATAATTAATTTCGAATTGTATGTTTTTTTTTAATTTTGCGCGAAGCTATACCAAGGCTATCTGCGATATCTGTCGTTAATTTAGTGGTGTAAGACCAAAGGGAAGGCAGTTAGTAGTCACTACTCTCCATCAGCTCTTAGGATACTCTTTTACCAACAAATAGTGTGATTGACCGTACATTATAATGCCATCACGGATAAAAGTGCGAACATGTTCGGTGCGACTAGGATTCGAGTACGCAACTCTCTAAATATGAGCCGAGCGCCCTTACAACCTGACCATGCCTGGCCGTTGAGTGATGGAATTTTAAATACAAATAGTATTTCTGCTTTTGTTTAAAATATGACAGTAATGCTCAATAGCACGTATACTTTGGGTATTCCATTCAATAAAAGAGTAGCTATTGAGTTAGGATAAGATGGTGATGACAAACTACCTTTTCGCTGGTGAATCAGCGACAGCTTTGCGCGAAATTATAAACAATCCATCAATCTTTGCGGGTATCTATTTCACATAAATTGTTTATACATACTTTCACTATACACACACTTTAGGTGAGACGTTTTTTGTTAGAAAACTAAAATAGAAGATGAAATGTTATTTAAGCAATCGGGTTCAAAGAACATGATTTTTTATTATCTACTGTCAACTTTTATATACTCTTTTACTATTATGCTAAATGTGAATTTCTTTGGATGGTAATTATACCTCGAGTTATCTTCAACATCTAACAACGTATAATTTGAATAATGAAATTTAACATTTCTATTAATAATTAATTATTTCTGCAACTCAAATACTGACAGTAACGGTACGAAAATCTATCTATATAAAGCAAAAACAAATAAACGATGGTAAAATAAAATAAGTTGCTTTCTGTTTGAAAAAGATCTAGAATAATTATTGATGCTATCAAACTGCTCTTCCACTCGTGTTCCTTCTTATGAGTACTCACAATCAACCACATATTTATGTCCAGCATCTTCTTTCTCACCATTTCAGACAAGGTCACATAAAAGATAAATCTCACGAACTTTTGATTCATCAATATCCATCTCTGATTACTGATCTAGCCCTTTCAAAACCAATATGTAACTTAAGTGTCGAGTATAAACTTATTATTTTTTTAAAGCTTAGGTATAAAATACGATTCTTATATTCTGCTCCAACAATGTTTAATTAACATTATTATAGAATTGATGTTGGAACATTGCCTAACATCACATTAATCTATTAAACAGTGTTAAATATAGAGGCCTTCGATTTCTCTCTTCTGTATAACTCGAGGTATTGTCCTTCGGTTGACAAATATTTAAAGCTTTTTAGAGACTTCTCCACTCACTCTTCTAAATTTCGGATAACTTGTCACCCCAAGAGTTTTCTGTCATCAGAGCTTTTTTTACTTGGAAGTTTAGTTTCTCAGGGGACATAAAGTAGGAAATCCCTTTCCACGATTATTAATACACCTGCTGGATTACGAACATGAAATAGTCGTCCTCATTTGCGACAAAATACTTTTATTCTTTTTTTCCATGAGAGGTTTTCTTTTTCAAAAACAATGGGTGGAAATTATCATAAACTAATCAATCATCAATAGTATATTGTAGAATACTTTATAATATTGAGCTTAAACAACTGAATTTTGAATAAATATTTTATTCAGCATACTGAACTGCAAGACTCAATGGAAGAAGCCTCGAATAGCGAAGCATTAAACGACTTTTGTAATTTCTACGAAATAGTTATTTCACAACAACTTTTACAAAATACAAAATTATGAACAGATAATACCGCTGGCCAACATCCACGAATTATAGAAGCTGTACAAAATGGCAATGAAACCAAAACATGAAATATTGAATGGCATGGTGTAGATGAATTTGAGGAGAATTAAATATATATATTTAATATATACTTTTCTCTTTAGTGAGATAAATGTACCTAAATAAGAGGATTTAAAAATATGTGAAATTTAATGTAAATTTCAGACATTCGTAACTTTCACTGCGTTGCATGAAAGACACTTGAATAATATATGTATCTGTAAAATTTATATACACTATACTTAGATGTATATGAATCAGTTAGCATTACGTGGAATTTACTGGAATGAGACACGTACTTCTAAACATTTACGTGAGACATGTCTAAAATGATTTCAACTTTTGCATTTCGACGTGAAGCCCCTTCAAAGGCAAAGCTGTACGTCTGTGAACTTAGAACTCTAGAAGCGGGGTTTCGATATAATCGTGAGACGAACATTGTAGAGTTTCGTGCTTAACTAAAAACAAACAAATCTTCACATCGATATAAGGTTACTGATATGTTTGTTTGCCTTAAAACATTTAGCTATCATAAACTTGAAGAGTTTGGAACCATTTTGTACCAGGCAAAATAACGTGAAACGTTTGCTTACACTTATACCCAAATACATGGGATGTTAAAAAAAAGTTTAAGGAGCTGCATATACACTGACATATCATAAACGTGACGAACTGCAGTATCTTCGGGTTCAGGTTAGAAACATTTGACACTTGCATTCAGTGATATTAAAGAAAAAAGTTATTGTTTACTTGTTTTATATCTCCAGAAGGTAAAACATTACTAATGTATTTTAGTAGCAAAATATAAATCTTTGCAAACGAGTGTACGAATATTTGGAATGTTGGAACAAATGTAAAAGATTTCCATGACATTCATCAAGAGAATTAAAATCTTTTTATTGAATTTCTAAGACAATGTTGTTATTATTATCAAAACCACACATTTTGTAAATATATAACACAAACCACAGCAAAGGAAAAATGGTTTATACTTGTCTGTGGGAGAATAAAGGCAACCTGAAAAGAAAACAAATATGAAGAAAATATATCGAAATAACGTAAATATACAGACAACTGTTAAAGATCACTGTCAGAATGAGGGTAGAACATCTGTGGCGAAATTTTTCACCAGTATAATGTTTTTTATTTACAAGTAAATACTTTAATTTATTTGTACTTTAATATTTTATTTTGAGGAATTAATAAATGTGTTCTTACACTTTTATATAGCCGCCTTCTATTCTTCCAGATCAAATTTTTCTTCATTTCTTTCTTCCTTTGGGAACTTCTCATTTGTTACTATTGGATATACAAAATTTACATACAATCCTTCAAGTAGGTTTACTGAAATATATTTCATAGACAACAAAATGGTTAGTGATAATGGTTGATAGAAAATATATCTTTAAGAAGAGCTACCTATCCAGCAATAAAACACGGTGAAAAGAGTTATAGAAACCATTTAACTTATAACACTAATTTGTAATTTAAACTAACTAATTTAAACTAAAATTTTATTTTATGTCTGAGAAAAAGGAAATTTAGGACTTTTATTGAGAACAACCACACCCCGTAATTTTTTCCACTTTTGTAATAACTAATATACGAAAGAGTTCTCACCAACAAGAGTGTAATTGTAAATTCTAAAATATTTTTACTGTCTAAATTTTTTCTCGCAGTTTTATTGTTTTTGAAAAATCCAGTTTACATCCATTATAATTAAAATAGATTTTAATTTTAGCTAAATTTGCAAGACTTTCAGAAAGTATAATTTGATGTATGTAAACTTTTCCATAAATTTGCGGAATTCTTTCTTGAATATATTAAATCTTTGTGCGAAGTTTCAACATCAAGCAGAAAACGTTTTCGGGATATTAAAAGCGATACCTCAGGTCGTAAGTAATGTTAATGATGGAGTAAAATGATCGTTTCTTTTTAGTAATTAAAATATTATTTAATAAAACATTCGGAAATATAAGATTATGAATTGATTCTTTAAAGGTGGTATCTGAATTTTAGAAATACATGTTACTTTTTCATTTTCTCTTGATGCTTTTCAAACTCTGACAATCTTAATGTATTGTTTTTGATTGATTTCGTGATAACTAGGTCAGGTGGGTTGAGGCGTGCGACTCCTAATCTAAGGATCGCAGTTTCGCATCCCCGTCCCACCATACATGCTCGTCTTTTTAGCCGTAGGGGTGTTATAATGTGACGTTCAATCCCACTTTTCGTTGGTAAAAGATTAGCCCAATATAATTATAACGTTTTACATAACATATGTATTACCTTCATCTTTCGTTTCTCCTTCAAATCCATGAATACCGTAACAATATCTTGTACACCGATAGTAACAGTAGTGAAAATCACAGTGAGTACGTATGCAGTGCCTGGAACAACGGGCTTCAGTGTCAATAATAATTCCCAACAGTGTTAGACATAAAATAAGCAGTGCAAACTTCTTCATGATGATGATAACCTATAAAAATATCATAAAGTTTATGGTTACATGGCACTGATGTGTCATTAGAAATAGTAATCGTAAACTTTGATTGAAAAGGATCAAAACTTTAGTTTCTTTTACGAGCTTCTGTGAATTTTTATTTTATCAAAAATTGTGAGCTGAAACAAGGAAGAATCTTAAATATAAAGAACTGAGCAGACTGTTTAAACTAATTAAACTTTCTGCTTTTAGTATGCTCAAAGCTTTATTTCTTTTTCTCTGTTTGTCAGGATACATTTTTATCACAAGAAAATTTTCAAGTTTTTTTCTTATTCTTGTTATATCTTTGTCTTTTCTGAAAGAACTTCATTACCTTACACCGAGTAAAATTAGAAATTCAGAATAACTTTATATATATATATCAACCTTAACATATTTAGAGTATTAATGTATTCAATTATACAGGTGTCGATAACAAATGTAAAGAACAAACTAAGTTAATTAAATAGCATATGTAAATAACAAGGTAAAATAAAATGATACGTTCTTACCCGCGAACGAATATGAACTTTCTCACGTAACACGATTAATCGAAAGAAGTGTATCTTCAACCCTATATATGTAGCAACATAGAGATGGTCACGTGATAACAATTTGTTGTTCTGAAAACTTGTTGTTTTTCTCTTCTGTTACTAAACAGGTTTCCCATTTATATTGCAAAATCAAACGAGCGAGATGAGCTTGATTTTTATTGGGCTTTTCCGAATAAGTTTATGAAATATGATTATTTAAACCTGTTATCGATTAATTGTTTGTTTGTTTGTTTTTTTAATTTTGCACAAAGCTAGTCGAGGGCTATCTGTTCTAGCCGTCCTTAATTTAGCACTGTAAGACTAGAAAGAAAGCAGCTAGTCTTCACCACCCACCGCCAACTCTTGGACTACACTTTCCAATAGTTGGATTGATCGTTACATTATAACGTTTCCACGGCCGAAACGACTAGCATGTTTAGCGCGACGAGGATGCGAAACCGCCACTCTCAGATAACGAGTCACACGCCTTAACACGCTTAGCTTTGCCGTCTTTCTAAGAATGTCTATTAATGAAGATATGAGGGAATATGAGGTTAGGTATACATAGATTTAGGTGTCTTACTGCGAGGTTTTTACATAATTTATTTTTCACATATTGCTCTATCAGTAGACATGCATACTTTTTACTTGACCGAACACTCTCACTGTTTCCCTGTGTGTGTATATACATATATCAATCACAACTGTTTCAGGATCGGTTATCGTTTGAGTATAATATAAAACATTTCTGTGAATGTGAAATGAGGAAATCGTAGCAAACAATCAACTATCTTTAGTATTGGTGTTGTGTAATCAGAAGAGGCAGAACGTGTTGAGTAACATGAATAAGACTTTTTTCCAATCTAGACTTTCAAGAACTACTCATAAAATAATGTAAAAATATGTGTTTGGTATTAAATAAACATCACTTTGTCATTCTTCATAAAACTGCAAATTGACAGACATATATACATATATATATTCCTAAAAAAAGTCTGATACGCCACCCCCAGTGGCACAACGATGTCTGCGGAAGAAGTCGAGTGAACCTGACCCTTTTGGGTATACACACAAATATACCCAAACACCAGAGAGACTAGAGAATACGCCAAACGTTTCTTCACTACATTTGCTTGGTTATGACATCATTGGAAATGCGACAGCATCACTGTACATGTAAGAATGACATTAACTCACACAGCTAATTTAGTACATTTGTATTTTCTCCTCCTTCATATCCAAACAAACAAAAGCATTCTCTTTTGATTCCCTTACGAATACCTTAACAACAACTAATGGGTTTGCACAATACAAGCAGTGGTCTTACATTTATTGTGTACTTTTTTATTATTAGTAGGCATATAATTTTTTAGATTGCTGATGATAATGATTTATCACTGAAATATTATGCTGCTTGTAGTCAATTGTCGTAAACTACTAATGTTTACATTTCAACATACTTAAAATAGGTTTTCATCTCTTTGCTGAATTAATTTTCTTAAAACTGTGTGATAATACTTTATATTCTATCTTTCCTCAGCTATCTAAAGATATTTTATGCGAAGGCCTTCATGGAGCTTCGCAACACAATTAATTTATGCATAAAAAGGAGACTAATTTTATTATAATAGTATTGTGTGAAACGTTTGTTCTATTCAATTTATACAAGCATTTAGTTAGACATCGTAAATAACTTATTTAGAGTGCGAAAAACCTTAAGTATTTCACTGATTAAAAGAAAATAGGTGTAAAAACATAATGTTTTACAGATAAATTTGATAGATAAAAAGTGGTAGAATCCTATTTAGTACAAAGACTGATTTATAACATAAGTGATTGCACACATGTCTTCGTGCAAAGGTTTAGAAAAGTATGGTAAGTACTACAAGGTAAAAACCTGTCTTCTTTAAATAAGTGTTTTTTTTTTATAAAACCTACGTTATATGTGCTAGATATTTCAGCGGAAAACGTTGACTGGTTCTACTACTTTTCGGTACGTAATCTCATTACTGAGAAACGTTGTTTGTTTACGAGAGTTTTCCCACTTACATTAAAATAAGTAGTTCTCTCTTTAAAGTTTTGGATTATATTTAAACGAGATTTTCTTTAAGTGTATAAAGCTGTGGTCTTAATATTACATGCCCGTATAATATTAAGACCTCAACTTTATTTATTTATAATTATCTAGTCTAGCAATGATGTCTTTGAAGATTGGAGAAAATATATATTCAAGAAATTCTATGTTTCTTTACATACAATCATTAATAAAGAACGTCAGTTAATATTAGTTGTAGCTCCACAGAAAGAAACAACACGCTTAGTCATGTCGAGCCGGTTCCCTTATCGTCTTTCTAAGAATGGCTATTCATGAAGATAGTGATGGAATATGAGGTTAGGTGTACATAGATTGAAGTGTTTCACTGCGAGGTTTTTACATAATTTATTTTTCACATATTGCTCTATCAGTAGACATGCATACTTTTTCCTTGACCGAACACTCTCCTTTTGCGCAATCTATTTTTTTATCTGTGATTGAAATTTTAGATGAAACTGATCGGCTCACTTACCCTATTTGGTTTGGAAAGAACTTTTCACAGTCAAATCGTTTCCCAACAAAACTAATACACCCTTCATTGACAGAACCCGAATCTAAAGGCAAGATACTTCTTAACAACAATAATTTAGTCTCCCCAGTATCACGCCGAATATGTATGGTTAGCAGAGTCATTTGTCAAAGACACATAACCAACAGACACGAAAAGTTCAAATTCCTCATTAACTATATCAGCCATTTTATCAGCATCTAAATAAACAACATCGGGTGACCTGGTGCAATTATGTCCATATGTGGACACAAACGTTCTGGGTGTTGCCTACTTTTATTTCTTTTTCAAACATCAACAATCAAACATAACATAAACAAGTTTTGTTTTATTTTTTACAAAATATCAGACTAACTTTAGTGATCTAGACAAAGTTTTGTCCTATAAGTAAGAAAATTTCAAACTAAAAAAGAAGCTGTATTTTCAGAATATTTCCCAACTTTACTGAATAGAACATGATTTCGCTAAAGAAATGGTAAGTCGAATGTTTTTCCTAAATTTTCATTTAATTAACAGTGTTATTTATAATTATAAGTTACTAATTATACACTTCCTCTTTTGGCTCCTTTCGAAAAGTCTGTAAGGAATGATGGATTTGTTGTTGCTAAGTTTACTATAATTGAATTTCTTCCTTTTTGTTTTTCGTAAAACATCCTGTCTTTACAAATGCATCTTCGTTTTCTATTTGAGTGTATTTTTGTGTTATGTCTTCAAGTGAAAAGAATAGATACAAAAACTTAAAAACTAAAATTGCTGAGAAAACTGTTTTAAGAACATCACTAGATTCTACTTTTAAATATATCATGTATACGAGAATATATTAGCACTAAATGTAAACTATAATTTTTGTATGATATCTTAAGTGACTAAAACACTAAATTAATTAATGTTTTCAAGTACACAATTTAATAGCTTCATTCGAAGATTTTCAAAATTTTCAATAAACACACTGCATGTCACTTTCAAGAGTGTAAACCGTATAAACCAATGCCATTGATCATGTGACTCAGAACTACAAGTTAATTTATATACCAAATTTAAAGATCACACAAATTATATAATTTCCGAATTCTCGACTCTCCATCCTTATCGAAAACATGATAGTTATTTTAATATGTTCTATTAGTTTTATAGAATCTTTAATATTTCTAGCTACCGTATCATTCCAATTAGCCAAAATAACAGTTCCTTTATAGCCGAATGATATGACCAGTACTTACACGTTCAGCTAGTGCAGAGTTTTTCTTTTACTTTCAACATTTCTTTTGTGTTCGATTATTCTATATTCTCAGTTTCTTTTAGTATGCTTAAAGTATACGTAATCATTTTACTTTCAAATTTGTGTGTCTATTTTCTCTTTTCCATTAATTACATTTTTAGTTTTAGTTAATATCTAGCTAGTTTTTCAAACGCTTCTAAATCGGAATAAGACTGTTATAAAAATTAAATGAAATATAAAATCTTCAATATTGATTGAATTTCCTTTTTTTATTTGCACGAAAAGTGCTCAAAGTTGAACAAACAATGAGGTTTATCTCACTTATGAAATGATATTTCCTCTAAGTGTTTTATTAGTGCTAAAAGTGTAGTTGCAGTTTAGTTGCTAATGTTGATTTCATTCCTTTACGTTTAACGCTCAATTATTTTTTGGGAATACCTTTCTCCAAGTACGCGAGCCGTCCCGAATTTAACAGTGAAAGAGTAGTTGGCCCAGCACGGTCAGATGGTTAGGGGGCTTGACTCGTAATCTGAGGGTCAGGAGTTCGAATCCCCTTCACACCAATATGCTTGCCATTTCAGCGATGGGAACGTTATAAGGTGACGATGAACCTAACTATTTTCTGGCAAAAGAGTCGCCCAAGAGTTAGCGGTGGGCGGTGAAGACTAGCTGTCTTCCCTCTAGTTTTATACTGCTAATTTAAGGACGACTAGCGCAACAACCACTTGTACAGTTTAGCGCAAATTGAAAAAACGAAAACAAACAAACAAAAGACTAGAAAGAAGGCAGCTAGTCATCACCAGCAACCAACAGTTCTTCATCAACTTTTTTACCAACAAAAAGTGGAAATGATTAACGCCTTCTCATAGAGTTATAGGACGAGTATGTTTGATGAACATTTATCGGACCCGCGACTCTCATATTCAAACTTCTTGACCACATGGCTACACAGGGTCATTTGAATAAAACATTTTACACCAGTTGTGAAATGTTGCAAATTGATTATTTCTGTCATTACAACTTTGTGTTTCAAATACAGTGTAAATAGTATAAAGATAGTAAAGTATATAGTTTACACTGCACAACAATTTTTTTTTAAGTTTTGCTTTCTGAAAAGTGTTTGCTGATTGTAAGAAGTACCTGGTTGGTATGCACAAATATAGTTTTGGTTTCATTTTGTCACGTAGGAACTCTGAGAAATAAACAGTTAACTGTTTTCTGGCAATAATGTATTTAATTGCATTTATGTTTCTAATACGCTATTAAGTTCAACATAACTAAAAGCGTTTTGCTCCTGATTTACGTTTGTATTCAATGTCCGGTCCAACAGTAGTCAGCAAGCATTAAGGGATTCCAGTTGTCCTGATATTGTTTTTCCATTATAGCAATGTCCTGATGAAACTGAAGATTTCGATGAAATGGTACGTGATTGGAAAATGTTGATGTAATTTTCATGATTAGCAGCCAAAAATCTATAATGGACACCCAACAGTGTAAATAAAGCAAAAACTTTGTTGTGGAGTGTTTTAGATGCAATGTATTGAAAAGAGACAAATTATACAGAGTTTCAACTTTCCAAGTAAAAGTGCTATTTGTTACAGAAAGTAAAATTATTAGAATAAAAGATATATTTTGTTAACGCACAACTGTTTAAGTTGCAAGTACTTTGAAATATCAATATTTAATAATATAAATTACCATCAATTTTCAAACAGCATAATATGTATACAATATCAAAATATCCAATTTAAAATAAATATCACAGATATTTATGAAAGTAACAATGTAAAACTTGTTGGTAAACCGATGGAGTCTTTGAAAATACCATTCTTTATGTTACACAAACTATTTTTTTTTACATTATCCGGCCAGTATGTATATATATATATATATATATAATGTTTGATAGCATGGTTTATAATTTGTGATACCAAAGGTCAATACATGTAATGTGAAGCACTACAATAGTCAATGTGACCGTCGGGAGCCGTTATTAAACATGACTGAATTTCGATAATAACCACAGGTCGTATAATTATAGTATGTAATGACAGGTTCTCATAATATAACGTCTAAACATTCGTGTCTCATGACGTTCAGTCAGTTTCAGCATTCACGATTGTGTAACTGAATAAGATCATATTTTTTAGTCATTATTGTAAGAGAACACATTCCTAGCATTGATCTTTTTTATATTATTTTATTATATTTATATTTTTGCATTTATAATTAACTATAAATGAAACTGTTTGGGGTACTTTGACAATAAAGAACGGATTTTGTATATCACTGAGCTTAACAGTTAATGATACAAATTTATTATTCATGCATTTTACATAACAATACAGACAGCTAGATATAAGTTCATGTATTTTCTTAATATTTAATGGTAAAACGAAATTATTTCCTATCGTTGTCTGAGCTCAGACTTTGTGTTTTCAATCTAGAACTCACAAATGTTTTACATGTTTACAAATATAACTCGCTAAGATCCATAAATAATCTAACATTTTAAAAGTGTAAATGTATAGATATAACAGTTTTAGTTTTACATTTTAAGCATGAATGAAATTGCGATAAGGTTTAGTAATGTGCACTGTGGGAATAAAAATACCCTAAAGTCGTATCACATCATCACATAAATTTACTTAAAGAATCAAATGTTCAGAAATGAGAGAATATTATTCACTTCGAAAGTGGTTTTGTTATCGTCATTAAAAAATACTGGCTTGATGGTAAATAGGTATACAACACTGAACATACTGTCACTTCAGAGCTATTTCTGTCACTTCCTTTTGATGTCATACATCTGATCTACAGATTAAAACATCCGTTTCCATACACTTGTAGACAAAAACACATATATAATTCTTTCCTTTAAGAGGATGCAGTTGGAACCTTGCAAGTTTATTACACTAATATTTGTTGTTTTTTTCCCATCAGAATTACAATATTCACAATATTTTGGACTTTGCATGTTCTTGATCAAATTCACCATTATTTTATATTTGATACAAAAATTATAAAATTTAATGCTGAAAATATCTAATATATTTTTGCACTTATATTTAATAAGTTCCAACTTTGAACCTGAACAGTTTCAATGTTGATACTAGTGTCACAATAACTATGTATTTAAGCTAAATTTTTCTTCGAATTCTGTACACATCAAGTAACTATTAAATCAGTGTACGCATAATACAAATGCTGAACGTTCACGTGAAGAAGAATTCAGAAGCAATGAGGTAGAGAGTTGAAGTAGGATAAAGTTATTTGGTATACTGCAGTAGCCAATATCTGGAACGTGACCTGCAGAGGTATAGAAAGCTATACCTTCGGTAAAGCTCTTCATCAAAAATATTAGAATTTGACAAATCTTCTCTGTAATTATCTTTCTATATTCTGACATCAGAACTCTTGTTAGGAGTTTGATAGCGTACGTTTCTGAATTTATGCTGCTTGTTTTATATATGTATCAAATCCCGAGTAAACACCATGCAGTGAAGAAATGGACTATGTTCGGCATATGCACGTTGAGCTGATCGTTAACTATTTCTTGAGATTTGTTGCAATATTACTGTTTTGCTTGATGATTTGATTCTTAATAAAATCAACTGAGGAAATAGTAGACAGGACGTTTTGTCGAACCCCTATCTCTGACTCATTAACAATGGAAACTTTATGTTAAAGAATATCAAATACAAAAAAGGCAAAAACAGTAGACAGAATGAGAACATGTGCATACTGTTGAAAGAATTCTATGAGCCCAAATATCGATTATTTTTAAATTATTCAAAACAGAAGTATTAGCTACATTACAAATCATAAATAATAACAAATAAGAGGTTTATCAGTTTTTATGTGACTATTCTGAAAAAAATTAACACTTAAAAATAACGCATATTTTTATTGTATCTTTTATAAAAG
This sequence comes from Carcinoscorpius rotundicauda, assembly GCA_011833715.1. Lineage (NCBI taxonomy): Eukaryota > Metazoa > Arthropoda > Merostomata > Xiphosura > Limulidae > Carcinoscorpius > Carcinoscorpius rotundicauda. Next base: position 28,755,661 of record CM022395.1, on the reverse strand, counting down.
TTGCTCTTAAAAACACATGCAATACATAATTATATTAGGTTTTACGAAATTATACAATGGTAAACACAGATCACAAATAGAAATTCGTGCCTTAGTGCAATAAATAAATTACACATTATAAGTAGAAAGTTTAATGTCACTTTTCACATTGCTACAGTTAGCAACCTATAGCATTATTTCACAGACAGAAAAACTGACAATGTAGGGATGACTCATATTGTTCAATAAAATAGTATTTTAAATACTTTCTCAATAAGTCATCCTATCTTTACACGACAGTGTTTTCCCTTGATAACAAAATCTACGTAATGTTAGAGTTACAAGTTATGGCACACTTGGAATTTTTTGTTCTTCTATCCCCTGCTGCTTTTTTTATTACATGAAAACTAAAAAAATCAGAACAACGGTATCAAGCAATTTCATTGACGTGATAAAATTTCAAACATAGTATCTGCTTTTTTGAGGGTATTATTAACTGACTTTCATATTTCTATGGTAAGCAATATTATTACTACCCATTGAAATTTGTGTTCCTTTTAAAAGCTTAAGAACCTGATGGTCGAGACAATAGTGGATAAGCATTAAATAACTCCAACTTGTAGTATAATCAATGCTTTGTGTGGTATACAAATTGTACCTTTAGGAATCCAATTCTTATATTAAGTATAAAGTTTAAAAGTTAAAGAAATTACTGCATACAATATTAAATTTTATTTCACAAATTCTCATAAAACACTAACTTTCCTCTAGCAGAGGGCGTGCCACAAATCAAATGAAAAACATTTTATAAATGTAACATATTGTAAAGATGGCAATGCTAAACAAAAATACAAACAGTAATATAGGAATAATGTCATGTTCATGTTAGGATTGAGACCAGTGCTGTGAAAGTCGAATTAAACATGTTTTTATTATTAATAGTGTATACAGACTCTCACTACAAAGTCGAACTATTCAACCGAACAAGTAACCGTTTTGTAATTCGGAGTTACTTGAGCTGATGGTCACTATCAAAAGAAATGGAATACTACTAAACTACTAATATTTTTAACAATCCAAGTAGTAGAAGAAATACTTGTCTTGAAATTAAATGTTTACCTTCTTCGTTCATATAATATATTATCATTAACTCGTTATGAATTGAATCTTTTGTCCACTTCTATATAAATTCAAATTTAATATACGTAAAAATATTATACTAGACTATTAATGCCTTAAACACTTAAAAAATAAGTAGTATTTTCCACAATATTCAGTTGTTAAGTTTTTGTAAGTTTTTGGCAAAATATTCCTTACCTTGAAAGGAATCTAAATTTGAATTGTAGTATTAAAAGCACAAAAGTTTGCAGCTAATGCACTGAGGAGCCTGTAGTTCAGAACTATATTATGGAAGTGCAAAACGTGCGACACCTTTCTCCAATTCAATAAAATTAAAATTAACATGCCATATTTCCTTCAATTAATGCTCCCTCTCTAATTTGCGCCATAATGGTATTTATATGAAGCTTATCTTTTGCGACATACCTTTAAGTTTGTTCTTTTCGTGATGACAAGGGATGGCTTCAGAGGGGTGTAACCTGTACTCTGCAGGCTGAAATCATTCCTCAGCTCTACACGAGGAAAGGTGGTGTGGATGATCCTGTATACTGACGATGGTTTTTTTTAGTTTCAACCTGCCTGGCTTGATACCCAAGGGATCCAAAACAGCGATATTCGACACAAAACATGAGCCTTCAAAGATTCACCATCACCCATCCCCAACTCTTGGGCTAATCTTTCATCAACGAATAGTTAGAATGACCGTCACATTATAACACCCCACGGCTGAAAGGGTGAGCATGTTTGGTGCAATAGGAATCCAAACCCGCGACCCTGAGATTACGAGTTGAACGCCTTAACCTCCTAGTCATACTGGACCTTAAATGTTGGACAAAGATGTTTTCGTGATAGGAGTGGCTAGCCTATTTACTTTCCTTTGGTTAATAATTATTGTATGTTACAGAAGTAGATGTATAAGGAAAATTGCATTTCATCTTTTGCCATTGATTAGATGAGTAAAAATTACGAAAGTTTAAAAGAATAAGAGATGAAAAACAAAGCTGTATGATGAAGTTAAAGAAAATAAAAGTGTTTTTCACGTTAAATAGAAACAGTAGGACAAAATGAATCTATATTAAATTAACTTTTTAATGGGTGGGTTGGGTGTTTTAATTTTAAGAAAATTCAAACATCTGGTTATCAGTTGTGTCCAACGAGAGGAATCGAACCCCTAATTTTAGCATTTTAAATCCATGGACTTACTGCTGTATCAGCGAGGGATTGTTTTGGATAAATGTATTTAATCTACGAAATATACTAATGGTAAAAAAAATATCACATTTTGATTTCACTACAGCTATTATTTTAGTCATTGCAAACAGAATCTTGCAACGTATTAGAAGAGATCAGTCATATTAAAAATAAAATTTAAAAAAAAGCGAATATAAAGGAATATTTTCTAGCCTGAAAGAAGCATGGCACCTAAAAGTAGTAATTAATAAAACAAAACAAGTAAAATCTTAAATTCAAATCGGTGTTGTTGAAACATTTCATTAAAAATTTAAACCTTTCTTTGTAAGTGGGGCTTAAAATAGTTTATTGTTAATATTACATATGGCAAAAGTTTTCTAACGTCGAGCTAATTAGTTTTTATAATAACGTGAGCTAGTATTTTTGTTTACATTGAGGGTCAGATATGAATTTGATTTACATTAAATCAAAATAAAAAAAAATATTTTTACTTATTTTGAATTATTTTTATACAAGAATTATAAACGATCAAATGTTGGATTTCTAAAATTTAAATTAGAGATATTATTTATCATTTTATTAAAGATTCCGTATTGATAAGAAGACGGCTAAGTAAAAGCAATGGTTGTCTGCAATTCTCAATAAGAAAATAACGTTGTAGTAATTTTAATAACATTACTTGAAAGATTATGATGAATAGCTTATACTAACTAAGTTAGATTCGAAGAGTTTTCGCAGTGCCTTTGATAATAACTTGAAGTGTTAAAAATGCCACTCCTTTGTTTCAAATACCTTATAAGTATTTAAAAAAAAATTAAAATTTGAAACGTAACAAAAGAAAATGAAAGATGTAGGAAAAATGAAACAGCTAAAATAGAATACATTTGAACAGAGTGATTTTGTGATTTAGTTAAAAACCGAGAAAAACATTACATATTTTGTGTAAAATGCTTCTTTCATTAGAAGTTCAGCATCATGTTTAGCTGATAAGAATATTTTAAAAATGGAGAGAAAGAAATTTGATGCCCTGTTTCATTATTTTCCTTGTAGATAACGGAGTTGAATGGACATATAATTTTTCTTACTTTTTTAATTATATTATCCACATGGTTGAACTTTAAGGTTACGTTTGGTTTCACAAAAATAGGAAGCCTTCAATTATTCGTATGTATATTAGAAGATGAGATGTGAATAATGGACAAGCGGCACACGATATTTCTTGCGGAAAAAATGTAGTCAAAAATTGAGCTTTAGGACAACTTTCAGATCAATTTGGGAATAGTAAGAGTTACATAATTTTTTCAAGTGCTTCGTGATATTCTAAATAGGTGTATGAAGGACATATGAGTAGAGAGGATACCTTAGATGTTATGACAAATATTAATTATGAATGAGTAAATTGTTTCCTCTGTTAAATGCTTAGGGCAAATGTTTTAAAACAGAATGATTTTCACGAAATAACTTTTTTCTTCTATATAAAGAACTGGGTAGGAAGAGGTAAGGTTGTACTCTTTATTAAGTAAAAAGAGAATAATTTTGCGTTTAAAAAACAGTTGTAAACCCATTTTATCATGATTAACTAAAAAGTTCAAAAGACAAAATTATTCGTCTCAATTTCTTGAGTAAACTGTATGGAAAATTGTTGTTTATAAAGACAGTCAACAAAGTGTTAGATATGATAAAAAATAAGGAAAGTATCATCAATATGTCTTCTGTTGAAAACAGGCTTCAAGCTTAGGAATATGACCACGCCCAGTTCTAGAATAAATATTTGACTTAGGAGGGCAGAAATACAGTAGTAATGTATTTAAATTCCTCTTCTAACAAGTAATTTGAAACGAAAGCAAAGCAGAATCTTTAGTATCCATATTCAATAAAAACCTAATGTGTTGTGACCAATGAAATTTAGTTCAAGGTCACACCGCCCAAAGACTTTTCCCGAAATAGTCAGTAAAAGTCACTTCTACATAGTATTATGAAGTTAATAATTCTGAAACAAAGATTTGGTCATTTTTAGCATGTAAATACTCTTGGATTATTAACAAACCAAACAGATATTAAAAAGTAATACCTGCCAACGAGGTGTTGTTTTGTTTTTTCTTAGATAAGATATTATCTTGAACATGAAACAGGATCGTTTACTTTTCATCTGATAAACTTTCAGTGTCATCAAAAACCTTTTGATTGTTTTAGAGAATCATAAATTGCAATATAAACTAGGGATATAAGGAAGACTCTAAGTTACATTTAGCGTTTCTGTCGATACCAAAATAATTATCTGAAAAAACATCATATAACAACCCCACTTGTGTTAGTTGTTTGTATGTTCATATTTGTACATCATTTTGCCCATCTGGCCAGCCTTTTTTACTTTTGCTTAATAATTACCATATTGGCCCTTTAATATTAACTTTATCATAGCCTTCTGTTGACATATTTGGATCTACCATTGATGCTATCTTACCTCAAACGCAGTCATAAGTTCAGTTGGTCATTATACATCTTCTTTTAGATTCTGCTGCTTAAACATTTCATTTTACAAAGTAACAACCAAGAAAAATATGTTGATTTACATTAAAAACAAGAAACTGGGATTACGACTGTCATTTTTATTGGAAAGAAAATTTAAACAAATATTTTCGATATAAAACACTTGATAGACTTTCCCTACAAGAAAAATTAGTTCAGTGTTAAGATTTCCTTATGTGACGACACCTAAACAGAGTCAAATATTAGCCATTTTTTTAAAGATGGCATTGTCTCTGATCCAAGATATCCATAAAATATTAGACAAAATAAATCAAGTTAATACTTGATAGTTTACTTTCTTCGAATAAGAAACTCTTTCATTACGTCTGAAAAGATTAATTTGCTTTAGCTTTAGTTTCTTTTGTTAACACTGGTGTATTAGCAAAACAAACTACCAACTTCATAGTCCACACCACACTCTGGTACCATAGTACTGGTAGTACAACCAAACAGAAGATCGTGTATCCTGAGACAAGTTACAGCTACATTGTCTAATTACTAGTACGGATACTGTATCTCCTTTGTAACGACAAACAAATCAATAAAATGAAAGCAAAAATTGGTTACATGCAAAACATATATTCCGTTTACACTGTTTTTCAAAGCCAATTAAATCGATTAATACTACAAGAGAACTTGTAATAAATGACAACAATAAATAACACAAGGAAAATGGCTGTTTGCGCTTGTTGTCCCGAGTTTCTCAGTGCAAGACGAGAGGAAAGGCAACTGACCATCACTACCCGCCGCCAACTTATAGGCTGCTCTTTCACCAGCGAATAATCATTTATTCAAATTGTTGAACAAAAGTGTACTTGAGTTAAAATAATCGATGAAAAAGTGTTCATTACCATTACATACATGCAATACATGCAGGCCCAAGAAAAACAGTGGTTTTAATTTTTTTCATTACTATTTTTTAGAGACATTTGTGTTTGGAAATTTTAAGATAAAATATGATGCAATCCAGTATGGAAATTCACTATCTCTATACGACGATAAAAACAACTGGAATTTTGATAATACAAAATACGCAATTAACGAAGCCACTAACTTGTAAAACATGCAGTAAAGTTATTAATTTCAAAATTGTAGAATTTAATTTTTGTGAAGCTATAATCACAGCACGATTCTTAAATATAAAAAAGTAGCAGACAAAATTCTCCGTGAAAATATCAGACACACTGAAACGGTGTGACATTAATAAAATAATAAGTTTACGTATATCATCAAATATGTAAGTATTTATTATGCTTCCAATATGTGTTAATGAAGAACACAATTAATCAGAAATCAACAACTGGAAATAAAAATCACTTATTTTCAATGTAACGGAAATTTTTTTTAAAAAAAAAGTTCTCTCAATGTCGAGATGCTGAACTATAAATGAAAAGTTTTTCTTAGTAAAAATTTCTTACATTGTATTTACAGTGTTTCCAAGAAAATTTTTTCATAAATGACACAACAATCTGTATAATGTGTTTTAAAGAAAGTAAAATCTTATGATAGCTTTCATGGTGTAATGTATATACTGTGATGGATATATAACTCCCTAACCAACTTTTAGAAGAAAAATCACTATTATCTCTTGGGTTTAACAACGTAAATAACATTTTCTATTATCTAATTATTTTGAAACGTCCTTTACTTACCTCTTATTCATCAACATGTACTACTGTAATTTAATATATTGATAATTTAAATGCAATAACAAATATTATATATATATATATATATAAACATGTTAGGTATGATGAACGTGTAGAAACATATTCATCTCATTTCACTCAATATAAGCTAGTGAAACTCTCTAACGAAATAAGGAAACTTTTTAAAATTGAGCAAAACTTTTAAAATTTTCTAACGGTTTCGACAGTCAAAATGTAATTTCACTCTGAAACAAAACAGAAAATACATATAAATTCAATATTTTAGACCTTGATTGGCACAAATAGGAATACTTCTGACACGTTTAAAATAGATAGTTTAATATATACAGCATCTGTTGAGTACCTGCTGATTAACATTCCGTCCGATGTTATATATAAAGTGGTGTTGATTTACTAGTTGTATTTAATTTCATATGTATGCATATAAATATTTTAGTTATACATTTATCATGAATCAGCTGTTTGAATATAACACTAAAAAAGAGCCTACTTTATCCATTCAAATATTCAAGTACATGTTCAACCTGTACAACATAAATACGAGAAAACATACATCAAGAATGTTGTAAATTATAAGTTTGTAGTTACTTGTGGAATATTGGTATTAAATGGCCAAATCCAACATGTTTTCAAAGGCTATCACGTCTAACAAGTCAACGATTTTTCTTTTGAACATCATATGTACAATTAAAAAGTTCTATACGAAGCTGGCGTCATCTTTCATGGACACCGTATACGGTGCTCTCAAAAGTTTGTAAGTACATGTCGTAATATTGGAGGATAAAAAAGAAAACAGAAAATAATGGTACCGAATATGCTACAAGAAAGTATATTTTGTAACGACATAGTGATGCATCTTTTTAAAAAAATACAATAAGATTTTAAACCTTTAATGACCTAAAAAATGAAAAAGGGTTTTTATTCAAAGTTACATGAATGTGAATGAAATAAGTTCTGGGTTTCTCTGTCGTGTGGTATAAAAACGTACAGATACAGAGAGAAAGTTAAACTAATGAAACTGAAATAGAGTGTATGATTATTAGTTTCGCCATAAGAAATGATTTATAAAATTAGAATTTTACTGTTTTTGTTGTAACAGTAGAAATGAAAACCAAAAAATTATTCTTTTCAAAGGGTGTTACATAGTAATCGAGCAGCCTGTGTGAACTTTGACGAAAAGGCGGTACTTATGTGAAGCTCTGGTTACAACTGTGGTAGCAACAGTTTAGGTGTTGATTTTAAAGTGTTGTACACAGCTTAAATTGTAAAAACGGATATAGCAAAGAATAATTCGTCTTGCGCGGATTTTGACGTGAAAGAGAATTGTTTAAATGTAACGTAAAGTACGTGAATTTATCGCTAATTGAATTGTAATAAAAGAGAAGAAAAGAAATTATTTGTTTTCTTATTTGGTTTGGAAAGTAACTGAACCACACGTTTTGTCTTTTGAAGAACAAATGAGAATTATTTGAAACTCTAAAATTCTCAGTTACTAGTAATAATTTAAGAAAACTTGTTCCATACATTTTGCATGTTTTAAGTTTATATAATATTTTAAAAGAAATGGATGTAGCTTGTACGCTGTTTGTTTAATGTCGAAATTTATCGCCAACAAGTCAAAGATAACGGTTTTAAAGAATACAGCAGCAATACAAAATCTAATAATAATGAAATATTAAACATTCCTGTTGTTGTTGTTTTTGTACATATATAATGAAAAAAAAACATTTCGCAAAGCAAGTGGTATTTATCTATAAACGTGAAAGTTAAGTATACATACAATATTTTATAGTTGTTGTTTAGAATTAAGCACAAAGCTGCACAATAGGCTATCTGTGCTCTGCCCACCACGGGTATCGAAAACCAGATTTTAGCATGTAAGTCCGCAGACATACCGCTGAGGCATTGGGGGCATACAATAGATAGAATAATCTATCCTTACCAATGTATAGTTATGATATACAGAATATTTAGGATAAACAAAATGCTAGACGTAAAAAAGAGTAAAGTTTTGTCATTCTGTTAAATTTCAACATTTCCTAGAGGTTATGTTAGAAACATTTCATTTTCAGTTATTTTTATTTCAACAATCTCTTGCCATTGCGAAATATAAATGCTAATACTCTTTCTTGTCGAATAGTTTTTCGTCATAGATGTCCTGAAATTTGAAAACCAGTTACTCTGTCTTCATTTTTTATTCAGTCAGGTCAAGGTGAAGAGTACTATTACTAACATGTTCCAGTTCTAGTTGACTAGTTGTTGTAAAATACCCTGAGAATTTTTCATAGAACTAATACAGTAGATTCAGTACAACCCAACACATTTTACTAGAATTATTAGTGCTACAGCCTTGAACCAATACTTATATCCAAAAACATTATCTGTTAAACTTGTCTGTTGTTTTTTTTTAATTCGCACATAGCTATTCGAGAGCTATCTGTGCTCGCCGTCCATAATTTAGTATTGTAAGACTACAGGGAAGGCAGCTAGTCATCACCGCCCACCGCCAACTTTTGGGCTACTCTTTTACCAACGAATAGTGAGATTAACCGTTACTTTATAATGTCACTACGGCTGAAATGGCGAGCATGTTTGTCGCGACAGGAATTCGAGCCCGTGACCTTCGGATTACGAGTAGCACGCCTTAACACGCTTGGCCCTTCCAGGTCCCATTAAACTTACAAAATACGTTCTCATTTCTTAATCTCCTGTGAAACACCGATATATCTGCGAACTTACGAAGCAAGAATACATGTTTCGGCAGAGTATTAACATCCCTTTACGTAGTTTTGTACTTTCGTGTTTTGCCATGAATGTGATAGTAAGAAGAGGTGAAATATCACTGCCGTCCGAATTAAGAGTATTGGTCAAAAACAGTTTTAAAATTTTATATAAACAACTTCGGAAAAGTTTATTTTCTGGTTGATACTCACTTTCGCTAATGTATATTAATAGCAAGATAAACTACATCTTGATATCAAAAATATGTTGGAAAGTGATATTTCTAACCTGCAACACAGGAACTCATAAAACGTCTCTGTGTTGTTGTGTTTTTCAATTACAAACGTTTGTCTCATAGTTTCGTCATCTCTCAATCAATTTCGGATCTATTTACAGTTTTGATTGTAGAAAGACAAGCACTGTTTATTTTATTAATTTATTTGATCACGGTCAAGATTTTATACTGATTCTGACTAAAATAATTTCAAATTTCGAGGCTATTGTAAAATCCGTCTTCTTCTTACAAATATTGATTTTAAGTTTTTTGCCGTAAAAGTTTAATCTTTTGGTAGTAATTTCTTTTTCTGATCTGGACACATTTGCTAACATTGTATTTCATTACCGATTTTAAAATTCCGTATTACACAGTGATAGCTATCTCATTTCTTTGATAGTCATAGAACTGAAAGAATCAAAGGCAGTAGTAAACTTCAAACATATTAAAGTAAAAAAAAACATAATCTAAATAAATAGAAAATTATGACAAATTTGGGACAGAGAAAAAACATTGCTTTCTACATTGAAGATTTTGATGGTAATTGTGTACTTCTGACTTGAAAGATTACTTTTCTTAAAAAAAAAGTATGTTTTCTTCAGATTCAAAACGGTTTTCAAACCTGTACTTGTTTACCTTGAGTAGCTTGGCATTACAGTAACCAATCATAACCCTAAAATAACAGACATTGGTTCTGAAGTTCAATCTTTATTTGTTAAATATGTAATACGGATAATTAGTTGGCAATTGTATTCACTCTCACGCGCACTTAGAATCACTAATGAATGTAACAACAAACCATTCGCTACACAAATGTCGATCAGCTGTTAGTGTTATGGTGTACTTTATTCCCATGTATTTACAGTGAATTTACACGTCAATCTCTTATTGTGTTTCTAGGAATAACTTTTAGAGAAGGTAATGAGGAAAGCTGAGGATAGGTGTATATAAAATAAAATACCTTTCGGCATGTTTTTTACACAACTTGTTATCCACATTTGAATTTATTAGTGGTCCAACATACTATACAACACTCCCACTGTTCCCTTGTTTGAGTGATTCAGTTTCATGATCCGTTATCGTTTTAGTATTATTTAAAACTTCTCTGCGAATGATGAAATGGGGAAATCCCAGCAAACAACCACCTGTTCTTAGTATCGATGTTGAGTAATCAAAAGTAGCAAAACTTCTTGAGTAAAATGTGTAAAAACAATTTTTCTAACATAAACTTTCAACAATTATTCATAAATAGTGTGATAACATATGTTTGTTATTGATTAAAAACGGTCATTCTTCATAAAACAGTTAGTAATATGATAGAAATACATATCCCTAATGAGGTCTATTACATCAGAAGTATGAGTGTATGTGGTTTCTGTATATTTTCGAAATTAAGGAATTATAAAAATTTAAAAACGTTCAAGACAGTAAGGGGTCAAACAGAATTCTATTTAAGAACTTCGAGAAAGTTTAAATAACAATTATTACATATGCTTACGCAAATTCTTACACAGATTAACCGTATTTGACAAATTATTATATCTTACAAACACGTGCAAGTCATTTCGTTTCATTTATTGTTTTAATATTTTTTCGTTCGTGATCATAATCCAGATGAGAAAGAAAAATTCTTCGCTTTGGCGTATCTGTATTTTCAGAAAGCATTTGACACAGAGCAATATAAAATAGATATTGCAACGAACCTTATCTCTTGATGTGGGAGATACATTAACTACTTTACTATAAAAGTGTCTAGATGAAAGATAGTAAAGAACTATTAGAAACAGAGTCAAGTCGATCTGGATTAAAGATCAAAGTGGTGTACCTCATGACTTAGTCTTAAGAGCATTGCTCTTTTTTATTTATATTAATAAAGGAGATGAAGGAACAGTCAATAATTTACTTAAATTTACTGATGATGTCAACGTTTTGAGTGTTGCTGACTGTGAAAATAACGCTGCTGAGTTCGGCATATGGGTTTTAATTCTGATAAATAGAAGATAAAGCATATGAGTTATTATGATTTGAATTATAATTTCGATGGAAATATACTAAACAGTGCACGAAAAATATCTTGATATAATGATTGATATGTTTCTTAAGTCATCCAAGCACTGTGCTGTTGCTAGATTTAAGGCAAATAGGATTTTGGTTTGTATCTATAAAAGTATTGAATACAAGTCTAAAGAGGTTATAATATATCTGAATATGTCACTGGTTAGGCCATATTTGAATAATTCTGTTCAGTCTTGGGCTTCTTATCTTAAAAATGACATTGAAGAGTTTAGAGTATGGTTACTAAAATGGTACTAAGGATGAAGGGTTTTATATATCAAGAGAAATAAATATCTCAAAACTTTCTTTTTCAAAAGAGAAGAGCTAGAGGGAATCTAATTGAAATGTTTAATATTGTAGAAAGACTTGATAATGTTGATGCCAATCATGTTAATGGGTGCGACTCGTAATCTGAGGGTCGTGGGTTTGCATCCCCGTCGCGCCAAACATGCTCGCCTTCTCAACCGTAGCGGCGTTATAATGTGATTATCAATCCCACTATTCGTTGCTAAAAAAGCAGCCCAAGAGTTGGCGGTTGGTGGTGATGACTATCTGCCTTCCCTCTGGTTTTACACCTTTAAATTTGGGATGGCTAGCACAGATAGCCCTCGAGTAGCTTTGTGCGAAATTCAAAAACAAACAAACTATCTGGTCTATACTGAATATTTTAGCGACGGATCAGGTACACGACGAACAAAGTATTTCTGAGTTGATATTGTTACACCTCTCTTAAGCCAGCAATTTATTTTCTTGGCTGGCTTCACGCCACTTACAGGATGAATTTTTACTGATGAAGATATATTTGTATTCTCGTAGAAAGTTTGTACTGTTTGAAATCCGTAAACCTTCCTGGTCAAATATCTTCAGTTTTGTAATCAGTAAGCGTCTATCACAAGTATACCTTCCATGACTTACAGTGTACTAACTGTAGTAACACAAAATATTCTTTTACTGTCTCTGGGCTAGATTTCATACCAAGTAATGAAGATTCTACGAACGTTCAACAATGTATATTTTATATGCAAAAACGGCTCGTTTGGGTTGAGAAAATATTTAAAAATATGGAAGTGAGCCTGACGATGACCGAAGAAGGTCGAAACGTTGTTCGCTCTTCTATTTAAAATATTTTCTCAACCCAAACGAGCCGTTTTTGCATAAATAATTCTCAACAAGTGGGTTTCTCGACATCACTGACTTCTGTGGAATTAGATAACAGGCGGGCTTGCGCAATGCATATTCAATAATATACGTCACGAACATGAAACAGAATCAAATGTCAATTTTAATATAAATGTTTGTTTGTTTTGGAATTTCGTACAAAGCTACTCGAGGCCTATCTGTGCTAGCCGTCCCTAATTTAGCAGTGTAAGACTAGAGGGAAGGCAACTAGTCATTACCACCCACCGCCAAACATTAGGCTACTCTTTTACCAACGAATAGTGGGATTGACCAACACATTATACTCCCCCATGGCTGAGAGGACGAGCATGTTTAGCGCGAACCCACGACCCTCGGATTACGAGTCGCACGCCTTTCGCGCTTGGCCATAAATGTATAACACTGGATGTGTTAAAATCATTATTTACAATAACTGTTATTATAAACGTTATTAATGTTTATATATAAAATATATTTGAGTTAAAAAAGATAAATCTGTGTATCAATATTCTTGACAATTATCATAAATTTAATACATAACGACATCTAATCGACTCCTAAATTTAAAATAGAAATTAACTTAGTTTGAAGTTAATCCTAATACGTAACATAATAATTCAGAGACTCGTCTGGGGTCAATGATAATACGTTTCATCATTCATACACAGACTTAGAAATAGCTTTTGATTCTTACTGGCAGTATATTACTTTCTTCCTTTGCTTCTCGCGATTGATTTGTCTAAGTAGCACGTTTTGGTATTATTTTCTTTTGTTGAACTTCTGATTTTTATATTATTTTCTCAAACTCACATTGTATATGGGATTGAAACGTTTAAAACACTTAAGGAGTTTCCACATTAGTTGGATTTAGAGAAATAGACTGCTGAATCCACTCATTCCAATGCTATACTGATAACGCTTTGTGCTGTAATCCCTCAATTCCTTAGAGACTGAGTGAAAAACGGACGATTTCTCACACTGTCTTATTTCCAAGCAATATTATCAAACACCTAACTTTATAAAACTTTGTTTAATGATTTTATGAATAAAACCTATCAACTCTCTCATAATTATGCTAAATAAAAAATGAGTTATTTTGTAAAATAAAGAAAACTGAAAATATTATTTTTTTACATAAATAAACGTTAATATTTGTGAATGTCTATTTGTTCAATTTTTTTGAGAATCAGCACCAAGCCTGACACTGTGATACAGGATGTTGAAAAAATTGTTTGAAATTATTTTCTATTAATAACAAACATATGCTCGCTAGTAGAACAGTGTTAAGTTTATGGACTCTACAATTCGGGAATAGATTCACCGCTTTGGTTTTGCATCAAACCAAAGAAGAAGAATAAGCCTATATAGCACGATAAGGTTTGAATAGAAAGTTTTTTAATAGATTTAATTAACTTCTATGTAAAAAAATTCACAATGTTTTTTTTTTGCAATATGCCTACCTCAGGCAGTAAAACTCGGTAGCGTTGTAAATCTGCAGACATTCTGCTGCACAACAGGAAGCGGATAATGAAAATCAGAGTATGCCCAAAAATAACAAAACCCAAAGGATTATCACATGTTTCATTTTTTCTTGTATAAAACTTATTTTTTCAATGGATATTAATATTTTATTTTTCAGGGTCTTCTCTTTAACCTGTGAGATCTGGAAACCATCTGATTTATTTCTTTTATTTTTGTACTTTTGCTGAATGTGTCACTTAGGATGTAAGCTGGTTATCTTCACCGAAAATGTCAATTAAAACATTCAATATTTTGTTTGGTCATTGTTATATATCTCTGTTGTATTTATAGACAAGTCGTTTAATACTGACAAATTTACAAGAGACAAAACAATTCATGCTGAAGCCAAAAAAAATTTAATGTTTCGTTTTCATTGATCACGGTAAATAATTATGAGTCATTAGTGATTCAGCGGAAAGTTAAAAGGTCTTATTTTATACTTTCTTTTTATAGAGATGGCACAGTTTTGTTTGGAAAGGCTGTTCTGAATAACGATTTTAAGTTGATAAGAATAATGCTCTGCAAAAATATATTGCTTAAAGAAGCAGATTTTTTTGTCTAACACAATTGTTTTAGTTACCCCTCTGGTAGTCATAGGTGAACTATATCTCCTCATCTATTTTGGAAATTTGTTCGTATCCGTCGCCTCTCCAAATTTTAATGAAAACATACAGAGATCTACTTTTCAGTTTCAAAAGGTCCTATAAAGTGTTTTGAAGTATTTAAGCCCTTTTCACGAGTAATAAACAATAAATTAATGTATTTGATATTTAAGAGACAAAACGGTTGTTTTCACTACCGTTAAGGTACGGTATACCCAGTTGGTTAAGATACTCGACTTGTAATCTGAGGGTGGCGGGTTCACATCTCCATCACACCAAACATGTTTACCCTTTGAGTTGTGGGGGTGCTATAATGTGATTGTTAGTCCCATTATTTGTTGGTAAAAGAGCAGCCAAACAGTTGACGGTAGTTGATGAGGACTAACTGCCTTCCCTCTAGTCTTCCACTGCTAAATTTGGGACGCCTAGCGCAGATTGTCCTCGTGTAGCTTTGCACGATATTAAAAAAATCCCTGGCGTTAAGTAATAATTTCCGGTTTTTACATCACATTGATTTGTTTGTTCTGGATGACATAAACCTTTAATCCCTACGCTATATAAATTGAAATTTAGCACAACTCAGAGTTCTATTCCCGAGTTTAAGCTCTAAGTAACTAACATTTAATGTGCATAAGAAGTATTTTCTTAAAATTAAAGTTTCCGTTTTTTTTAATTTTCTCGGATTTGCTCAAAGGAAGTCTGCGAGAGGAGTCATCTGTTTTAACCAGTCTCTTGTGTTTCAGTCAGTCATCAGATACTAAAATTATGTCATATAAAGGATGTTTAACTTTGCAGTTTGCACTGTCTTTACATCAGTAAGACGAGTACATGTCAAAAATAATAAAAATTATGCACTCTGTAGACCACAACAAAACATAACAGATGAACTTAAAATGTGAGAAAAATTATTTATTGCACTTAATTCTAAATTTACTTATTCTTGAAACAGAACACTTTTAGGCAAAAGTATAATTTGTATAATGTTTAAAAATATATATAAATAAACTTTGATTCAGTCCATTTAAATTGAATGTCCACTCTACTTCCAAATAAAACAAAATTAATTGCACCTCATCTTTGAAATGGAGTATTAATCTCTTAAATAGCTAACATAATTACGACTATTTTACACAAACTACTGTATCTCCACTTGATCAGTTGTTAGTTTTGAATTTGCCGTAAATCTAAAAAACAGGATATTTGTCCCTTGTACTCCGCGGGAAATCAAGCCCTTGATTTTAACAGTGTAATAGCGAAAGCTTACTTCTGACTCACTGAGGTATGAATTGATGAGAACTTCACAAACTGTGAACTGGAGAAAGTTGAGTCTTCTTCTTTAATTCAGTAGAATAAACTGAAAATGTATAACTTTTCACACCTTCCAGGTTAGGTATTAAATTTCTAAATGATACAATGAACTTTTACGCCAAAAATAAATGTTAACTTCTATTGCTTTTACAATACCTCTACACTAAGTTGGAATAGGTTTATTCCTATTCGCTTTTAATATCAACTGAAATGTAGCATGTAAAACTGAAAACAAAAAGTAACTGTTAACTTTTCTTAGTTTGTTTGTTTGCTTTGAATTTCGCAAGAAAATACCCGAGGGCTATCTGTGCTAGGCTCTATCACTTTGTTTTGTATACTCTTGAGTTCTGTTAAGATTATAGTTCTACACAAACAAAAAGTCTTAACCAACTAAAAGCATCATTATATTCATTGCAGATTAGTAGTTTTGTTAATTACAAATTTGTAATTAATTTGCTATCAAAGGCGTCAATTGCAAGTACATTTTTCAAAACCCCTTCTACTTCAGGTTGTGGAATGGTCTATTCAACAGTAATTACAAAATTTCTTGAACTTATTCTTTATGTAGGAATAAACGAGTTTAAAATAATTATGAAAAGTTGCCCCCCAGTAACTCAGCGGTATGTCTGCGGACTTACACGCTAAAATCTGGTTTTCGATATCCGCGGTGGGCAGAGCACAGATAGCCCATTGTGTAGCTTTGTGCTTAATTCAAAATAACAATTATGAAAAGTTTTATAATAGATGAAGACAAATTAGTGTGTTAAGTACAGCCTTTCTACATAAGAATTTCCTTAAACTTCATTGATTTTCAGGTTTCTAATCTATAGCATATCAAATAATAACGTGGTCTGATAAAAGTAAATAATACATTTGAAAGATGTTGTTGTTTTGAATTTAGCAAGAACTAATACTTGTTATGTTTTACTCTCTATTTATTCCATATCATGTACTAGAAATGAGATCGCATTTTATAGCTTGCATTACAACTATGGTAATTTGTATGTTAAGTATACTAGTGTTTTTTTATTCTTCTGAAACTCCAAAAGTTTGCAATAATTCTCGGAGTTTAGAAAATACGCAGCCTCACAGGTATATACGAATTTCAGTTGTCAAGGGCCTAAAAAGTATGAAGACTATTTTTAAAATGTAAAAGACTCGTGTTCATAAAGAGAAACGTAAGGTTTGCTTTTCAGTGTTCACTTAATAAAATGTATGATACAATCAGAAGACTTTTCAACAGAAAATAGCGATATTTTAGCTCAATATCAAAAAACACGAGATCATTAGAAGTTAATTTTTGTTTCCTAATAAAATCATTTCTATAGAGAAACAAGTAAATGAATTACAATCATAAAATGTAACTTTCACAAAGCATGTTAAGAAAACACAATTGTATTGTAATTTAAAACAATCTTCCTTTGAAATTTAAAAGAAGACATTTGTTGAGACTCAAAAACGGCGTCTATTAAACAAACTTGAATTTGTGAAGAATAATATCAACAATGACATATTGTTTCCATATCTAATGAGGCTGAACTAGGATAATATTGAAATATACTATCAAAAAACTCTTAAGTATTCCATGTCTGTGTAAGCCAGAATGTTTATTCTTATTGTTGCTAAATAAAAGAACTAATAGATTACATCATCGACAGTCATTCCGTCTGCATTGTGATGTACTACGATATACAAAATAGTGTTGATGTATTACGAAGTATCAATATACTCGAAGTTTATTGAGACAGGTTATATTGAAAATTACAATTCTCCTTTCCCGCAGCTAAGATAGAATTTAACAAATTTGTCCAATAAGTTCTCAAGACAATTGAAATGACGGTATGTAAATATATGATGAAAATTTCAGACATTAAAATTTTAACATAAATTCATTTGACATCTGTCTTTAGTAGAATGTTTTATCAAAATTGTTTGATATCGCATATGAACAAATTCTAGAAGAATTCTAAAAAGTTGGTTTTCCCATGATATTGTTACCTTAACAAGTTATACCCCAAGATATTCTCTCAATTCGTTTGTCAGAACTTGGTGTAAAGATAAGTCGTGTTATCTACTGGATTGTCATATCATTTGTAGGTTTGCTGGTTGATGCCGAAGGAAGTAATAATAAAAGTTTAAAACAAGTAATGAGTATTAGCTTTTAGAATATATAACTCTGTAATGATTTAAAACTTCCGAGATATTTTCAATTGTTATTAAAGGATTTAATATATATATATAGTGAAATTGCTGTCTGAAATTTATTTTTATGGTATTTTTCACTTATCCTAAAATTGTTATGTCAGTTTTTTGCACACTTTTTAATAAAATTAGTGTAATAATAAATGACTAATAATTGTAACAGAGCAAACAAGTTCAATGTGAGCGTGGTCGTGCATACATTAGTAAAAGTTGAAGAGATTTAAAATGTAGACAAAATGGTAAAAATTCTGCATTAGTGGAACATGTAAATTACAATGGACATATCATGCCATGGCAGAAAAAAACCAACGAAAAACGGTTATTTTGTCTAATGCAAATAGCATGAATTCTAGAAGTATTAGAAAACTATTGAAATAATGAAACCCAGTAAAATTTCCCTAAAAAGGATGAAGGGTTATAAAACCAGAAATTTTGTAGATGGCGTGATCTTCATTTGTGAATTGTAAAATTGTCTCACCTGAAATAGGCTTTGTTCTACGAAATTCTCTAGGTCTTACAATAGCTGTATGTTTTCACTTTTTGCAATAGTTTTTGAGTTTGGTGGACATTTAAAATGCTTGAAATATACTTCTTAAAACTAATTGGTTTCTTGCGCAAAGCTGTACTGGAGCTATCTGTTTTAGCCATTCCTAACTTTTAATGTGAGACTGGAGGGAAAGCAATTAATCATTAAAACTCACCGCCAGCTCTTGGGTCTTTTTTGCAAACGAAAATTGGGATTTACCGTCGCATATTAACAGATTTCATGGCTGAAGGAACGAAAACTTTTGGTATAACCTGACTTCAAACCTGCGACTCTCAAATTACGAGTCGAGTGCCTTGACCACCTGGACATACCGGGCCTAAAATTGTTTACCCTTTAATTCGGCTCTATTATTTGGCTGGAGTGTTTTGTGGTGCATTTTCTAACTTAAATATACCGACATTGCCTTGGCACATCGTACCTAACTTATAACCATTTTTACTCGGTACAGTTTACATAAGAGTAACTTCTTATATATTAATTACATCTTCACAGAATTCGGTAGGCTTTTGGTAAACATTACAAGGCTTTTGCACAGGAAAATCATATTTTTAGTGAAAGATATTTTATAAATATTTGTTCGTGAAATTGTCGATTTTTTAACTGGTACGAGAGCAAAGTGATTTTCATTTTAAGATTAAAAATTCTTTTCTCTGCCTTAAAAATCGATTTTGTATAATATAGTTTTAAATTTACCTCAGTTTAGACAACAAGAAGAATAAAACTGTAGTAAGCGTAGTTGTGTATTGACCTACAAAAGAACACTCATTCGGTTACCTTATGTAATATATTATTATTTTCTCTTAAATGTTTAAATTTTAGTTATGTTTCTTATCACACGGAAAGTGAGAATTATCTTCTTGAAAAAGCATTGTTTTCGAGTATGTATCCGAATAACGAAAGTTTACACTCGCGTATGTGCACGTATTTTTCTCTTAACATAGCCACACTGGGCTATTTGTGGAATTCACCAAATGAAATCGAACTTCTGATTTTAGCGTTGTAAATCCATAGACTTACCTCTGTACCAGCAAGCGATATTCTGTACTCGGTTATAAATACCATCACTAGGCCTTGTTTAGACTTGCGGGTGGGGTGTACAAGATAATAATTTTTGTGGCTCTAAACATTAAATTTTCAAAAATAAAAAAATATCAAATTACAGTATTAGTATTCTCAAACTTCCTGTAAATTAATACGCTAGATATTTGTTAAATATATTGATAACACAGCGAATCATAGGAAAGGGAGGTTATTACATTTTATTTGGCTTGTATATATTTGAAATTCGAGTTTCTGATTTGTTACATACTTGTACATTTTGCGTCGTAGGCATAATGAAATGGAAATTGAGCAATGAGACAACTCGACGTTTTATGTGATACACAAAACCCGATACTTAAAATTTTGCTTTACATTTCCTTTGAAATTTTCAATGTATATATACATATATACTATATATAATATGAAATATAAATTATAAACTATGTTTTGAGGCCAGTTTCATTGATCTAAGTTCAAAATTAATTATTTAATAAGAGTTTTGAAAATAAAGTTCTGCATATGCGGTTTAATCTTCTGGGCCGAGAATGGTCGAACCCGTTTTCCAAGTTATTTGTTTGAATAGTTTTCTCAACTATTCGTTTATTAAAAGTAATCTCATCTTCTTTCTTATACTGCAAATTAATTTTTATTTTAGCAAACATCATGACAAAACACACATTTCCTTGATCGGTTTTTAAAGATTTCAAGTCGTCGTTCTGGCTAAATAATCATACATAATGTATCCTCAAAATTCCTCTAATCAGTAGTGTTTCTAAGGTTTAAAACAATCCCATTTTTCTTGAGGAAAACGACTTATTAATCACACAATTACAGCGATGGACACAGCAAAGAGCTTAATGTGATTTTTTTTTGTAATTAAACACAAACGAATCTCATTTTGATGTCCACATTTACATTATTTTGTGTAACTTACGAAAATCACATTTATGTAACTTTAAGATGAAACAGATTCATTTTTCATTTTTTATGTGATTAAAATGGTGATATCATATTGTATTTTTAAAATGATGCTTTGACATATCGTTACAGCTATATACTTTGTTCTGAGATATTTGTTACCATTATTTTTCTATCTTCTTTTATATCCTCCAATACCACGGCATACATACAGCAACACCAGCGATCTTAACTAAAGAGTATACGATGTCTATGAAAGATGGCGCTAGTTTCATATCGAGTACTTTAGTTGCATAAGGATCATGAGAAAAATCATTGATTTGTTCGGCATGATAACTTATTTAAAAACATATGTTATTTGCAGTAAGTTAATATTAGTAATAGATCAGAAACGATAAATTTCTAAATTAGAAACATTTTCAATGTAAATTATTCCCCTTTCATTTGGTACAAATCGGACATTTACTTAGATACTTGACGGAGAGATAGTAGTTTCTTTTTATAATTGTATTCGAACAACTGATTCGTGACAAACATAGAACTGAGCTTTCTATATACAATGAACAAAAATATAAACGCCCCATGTCAGACTTTTGAGGTTTTATTGACATTAGGGACATGCAATATATGAACTTAACCATAATTCAGTTTGTTATTGAATAATCTTTATATCATTGTCTATTACATCTTGATATTGGCATATGAACAGGACTGTCACTCCTTCAAACATGATATGGGTCAGGCTAAAGGAATTCACTGTTTAGTATTTTGTGTGTCCACCATTTGCTTCTGTCAGAGCAACACATCTCCTTCGCATGAAGTTCACCAAGTTGTCTGTGGCGGCCTGTGGGATGTTATTCCATTCTTGCTGGAGTGCCACACGGAGCTCACACATATTATACGGAACTGGAACACGGTCGCGAACACGTTGATACAAAACATTCCAAAAATGCTTTATGGGCGAATACGCAGGCCAATCCAGAACTGGAATGTGCTCAGTTTCAAGAAACTAGGTGCAGATCCTCGCAATATGTGGTCGGGCGTTGTCATGTTGGAAGGTGACATTATGCTGCTGGACAAACGGCACTACAATTGGGTTGAGGATCTGAATCCTGATATCGTTGCCCATTCAAGTTCCCCTCAATGAAGTGAAATTGTGTTCTTTGCCCATACACAATGCCTGCCCACACCATAACACCACCACCTCCATGTGAACAAGCTAGATGTGGCGATCCTGTGCTTAGGTGGTCACATGTGGCCGACATTGATGAGGTAGATTTGTAGTACTGCCCATCTGTTGAAAACGAACTCTCAAACGTCCTATCGTCCGATAGTGAACATTCTGTTGCACAGCGACCGCTTTGGTGGACATTCCTGCTTCCAACATGCCAATGGCACGTTCCCGTATGACTAGAGTCATCTGAGGCATTGCTGCTTTTGTCAAAATTTTACATTTTTGTTTGGTCTTTTATTGTTCCCAGTATAAGGAATGTCTGAGTACTGCTCATTCTGTTTGAGCAGCGTCTGGATATGCCACACCCATGCACTCAGTGACCTTAATGCATCACTGAGCAAATGCTCACAGACAGTGGTTGACTCTAATTTGGGACACTAATCAAGAGAAATATTCATTTTGTACAAGTAGAAGGAGTATACATTAACTTTGGGTGATACTTTTCATGTGACACCAATATTTCACATGAGGCGTTTATATTTTTGTTCAGTGTACATGCAAATAGAATTAAATGCATGCGATATTTAATAAATGGCATTGTTTTCAGACAGCTGAAAGTTTCTTGTTCTTTCTTTTAAGAAATGAAGTCAAAAACGAGAAGAAATGTTAAACATCAGGTACACACCAAGTGCTTTAATTAATGAAACTTTTCGTTTTAAACATGGCAGAAGTCGTAGTTCTGACATAAATATATTTTTAGGATAAAATCGCAGGTATCCCTATTTATGCCAGTAGAGTTTTAAAATACTGAATCTATATATATTGTCCTTCAAGTATGAGAATCAAATTACATTCTGACTGTTAAAACCGTAAGAAAGTGTTAAATATTTCACACATTTTAACACGTTTTAATTTTCTTATAAAAACTATATTAGTTGATATTCAGTAAAATAAGAAGGATATAATCCTTTAACTTACCACACCATTTTTTTTATATAGCAAATGTAATGTCTAAGAACGTACTAATGTATATGACAAGCATAAGAGCAAATAACTGTTTTAAGGGATGATATAACATTATACACTACTTGTTGCCGAGTTTAAACCTATTACCTCGCTTACTTTCAATATTATCTATGAGTTTGAACTGATATCATAAATATATACAATTTTCGCCGCATTGATACAGAATTTGTAGCAGCAATACGCTAACTTAGTAATGATTGATTCTCCGGTGTTAAAAACTCATGTTTATGATTATTGACGTTTCTAGTCACAAACAAGGTAAACGTTATAATTATTATTAAATATTACGTAAACTAGAATACTTTGTATGATTAAGTATTCTCCAGCTGTTCTTATTAGACTGTTCAGATATGCTTACACTGAAGAATTTTTTTATTGTACCCAGAAATGTTGAAGTTCTCATCGAAAAGAGCAAAAAATCGTGATTTGCTGCAAACCATAGTTTCAAGTAACTTTAGTTGTCATCTTTACATATACAGTCATGTGAGAAAGTTACGACACCCTGTGAAACTCTGTGTATTTTTGTAACATTTTTGGATATGTAGATATTTAATCTCGATTTCAACAAAACTGATAAATTATAGGAATATAACTAAACTAAAAAGTAAGGACTTCCTATACCCTACTAGCTTGTGTTACCCCCTTTGGCTGAAATAGCTGCAGTGAGACGCTTTTTGAAGCCATTAAGAGAAGTCCTGGTCTTTGTTTACATTTTTTCTGGCAAACTTTAGTCTGGTCTTGATGTTTCTCTTAGAGAGCAAAGGTTTCCTCCTTACACACTTCCCATGCAAGTTAAACTTGTGCAATCTCTTTCTGATTGTAGAGGCATGCACTTTCACATCACCAGTAGTTAGAGCCTGCTGAAGGTCCCATGATGACATGTTAGGGTATTTGGAGATCTCTTTTAGCAGCTTGCGGTCTGCTCTCGGAGTGAATTTGCTTGGACGACCAGACCTGGGCGTGTTGGCAGTTGTTTTGAAAGCCACTTATTGATTATTTTCTGGACAGTGGAATGGCTGATTTTAAAATATTTTGGGATTTTTTAAATACATTAACAGACTCATAAGCTGTTACGATTTTCTTTCTGAAGGCCTCAGACATCTTTTGCTCTCACCATGGTGCTCACTCTCACTTCAACAGTCAGAAGTAGACCACACTAAATGTCTGAGGTTTAAATGTGACAAGCCTTATTAAAAATGCTAAGCAACGATCTTTTGATCATGTGCACCTGGTGTGACACACCTGTGTGAGAGTTGGGCTATTTTATGTGGGAATAAATGTGGGGGCGTCCTAAGTTTTCCTCAGTTAGAATATGCATTTTTATAGAGTTAAATTTACAGAAGATCTTGAAAAGTCTTTTCTGCAGTTCTAATTGTTTAGTTGTATTCCTATAATCTCTTAGTATTCTAAATATTGAGATTAAATATCTTTGTATCCAAAAGCATTACAACTTGGAGCTGAACAACAAAACATATATAATATCAGAATAATATCCATTATTTAAAAGGTGCTTGTGTTAAATATCAGTTATATAAGAGCTCTTAGGGTAATATATCGAGTATACATTTATCTCGTAAGAAGCACTAATCTGGTTTGTAAGTGAAATTGTTCCGCATTGGAATTCGATAATTCCAAGAATGTCTTTGTTAGTACGAATGTATGCTTAATACGATACATATGAAGTTCTCTACCCGAAATTAATACAAAACAAAGCTTTTTTTTTCTAAAAACGTCTGAAAAGTTCCCCTGTGTAACTTCATTTAGCTATAGTTTCATTTTCTAAAACTAGTATATTAATTGTTGTTGTTTTGAAGTAAGCACAAAGCTACACAATGGGCTATCTGTTCTCTACCCACGACTGGTATCGTAATCCGGTTTATAGCTGAGCCACTGAGGAACTTAATGTACTAGTAAAATAAATTACTTTCTTTGTGGTCCCTTATCACACTCATAGGAAAGTACAATTGAACACAACACCGTGTATCCTGAGCAAAATTACAGCTACATTGTCTAAATACTAGTACCGATACTGTATCTGCTCCGTAACGATAATCAACTTAAAAAATGAATTCAAAAGTTGATTTATTTTAAAATGTATATTTCGCTTAAAGTATTTGACAAAGCCTATGAAACTGATTATCACAACAATAAATAACACAAGAAAAAGGGCTATCTGAGCTGACAGTTCCGAGTTTGTCAGTGCAACACAAGAGGGAAAGCAACTGCCCATCATTACCCACCGCCAACTCCTAGGCTACTCGTTTGCCAGCGAATAGTCATTTATTGAAGTTGTTGAACACAAGTGTGCTTGAATTAAAATCAGCTATGATAAAGTGTTCATTATCTTATTGAGTTATATTATCCTTGTTTTCCCGCTATATTGTGTGCTCGGACTGTACTATGAAACGAAAAGACAGGGATAAGACACTTTGCGAGGTGAAGCCGTTCTTGTTTTCATAAATACGTTACAAATTTATGTCATCTAGTGATTTGTGTGCATAGAAATTAAATAATTATGAAACAAAATGATCTTGCGATACAAGTCATCTTGTAAGAATTTGTAAAATTACCTTTACTTCAACAGTGAATTGATAATATGATAGGTATTATTATTTGCACGATATCTGTTACATTTATAAATTATTGAAACTCATCTATCTAAAATGATAGACCATAAACAAAAATATTGTTATCATGTAAAAGATTTATATGAGATGTGATGTTTTTAATTTAAAGAGTTGCATTTTAAATATTATGATATTTAAAAACAAGGAATTTAACAATATGAAATATAACAGTTTCATAATTAATTGTCTGTTTAGTTACAGTCGTTGACTTATTCAAACATAGCCTATGTGACAAATACTGCTATTGTTCCTCAAGCCGCTGGGAATTAATAATGGAAGTACTATTATAAGTTTTACTAAATTTAGCATGACTCAGGGCATTTCAGTTCTAACTATGTCCGAATTATGATATTTGAAAGAAGTTAATGCTGCATCAAAATATCTACGATATATTAGACATGGTTCTTAACACTATTCACAAAAAAACATTAATTGGAATCAACTTTCAGATAATGATGTTAAGTTGTAATCTACAATTGTTAATTCAGTGCTCTTCATTGTGACAGAAGAAAATGTTACGAAGCACAGGACGCAAGGAGAAGTCCATAGCAATGCCATATGTCTAGTGTTATTGTAAAAGTAGAAGAGAGTCCTCAATTAAAAGTTGAGGCACAGATTTGAAATGAGATTTAGAAATTAATTTAAAATAATGTTTTTTATCATACTTATCTAATATTAACCGTGAAGTTATTCTGAAATCAAATTTTAAAAAATGCTATACTGATTGCATGAACACAAACAATTGTTCATATCACATATACATAAATCTTTTTAAACGTTTAAATCTATCTCAATTAAACTATCTCATATGTACTACATGTGTTTCATCTAATTCTGTTATAATGTGTATATTAAAATTATTTACTTCTTTCGTATATCACATTTTTGGTGTAATTACAGATATAGTTTGTTTTGTAACTCTGGATTACCGATGACGGAATTTTGATTATTCTGAAACGTTTAATATTTTTTTCTTTTACTACGTTCGTGCTCTGCTTTATTGTTTATATACAATACAAATATATAACTATCTTAATTTAGCTATTTCATGTTTGCTACATATTTTACATTTTCTTTTTATATTTAGTGCATTCAGATTATTTACTTCCACAAATATTTTTATTACAACTTAAATATTTTATGCATTGCAATTTCAAACTGCCTGAGACTGAGTTAAATTCAAATTTAAATTTAGAAATTAATCAAATGTCAATATGTTTCCAATTAATGATATTTGTAAACAATACTGATGCACTCAGTATTTTATTATACGACTGTATTTTAATATACAAAGAATAACAACTTGCAATAACGGTGCAAATAATGATTTATGTAAAGCGATATAAAACTTGAAAAATTATGAAATCCTCTATTTGCTAAACTTCCTTAGCATCCTTTTCAGTGTTTACGATTTGCAAGTTAATCTTGAATTGACGTAAATGCAATTCACTTCATTGAGAGCTAATTGGCTTCGAGGTTTTATTCTTTACTAGTCGCATGCCTAGTTTTTCCTCCACTGAAATTATATAATGTGTTACGTATTATAATTTATCTCGGACCAGTTTTTGATTTATTATGTTACGTATTACGATTTCAAATAGTCTGTAATTTTTTTTAGTCAAAAAGTCAATTTAATGTGGATATCTACAAATTTTATGTATTCGTTAATAAGTCTGATCCACACAATCTTCTCTTTAGACACAAATATATTTCAATATACATATAGTAATACAATTTATTTTAACAGTTATTACAAATAGTTATTACCAATAACGATTTATAAACAAAAATTTTACAAACTGACAAAAAATATAAAGTATTCTATCTTGTTTTGAAAAAAAATTTCTCAAGGTTTCCGACGAATGAATGTATTTTTTGTTGATACATAAATACAATCCACTTGAAGGGAAGATAGCTAGCTCTGTTTTTTGTAGCCAAACTGACAACGCTAAACTCAGGGGCTCGATTCCCCTCGGTGGGCTAAGCAGATGGCTCTTTGTGACTTTGCTATACGAAAAACACACACACACATACATTAATAGCCAAACATGGTTTTCAGACTGACGTTTCATCGAGCAAGATATTTAATATCCTCATAGAAATACTAACGTTGCAAGTTAATACTCTAAAGTTGAATGTTTTGTACTGTTCGACATCTATAAACGTTCCTTCTCAATTATGTGTTGTTTTCCTGTTAATAAGAATTTATGATAATTAGAGCTTCCGAGGTATATCACACACTAATCATAAGAAACCAATAATGTACAAAAGTAATCGTAAAAAGTTAAAATCTGTTTGCTTGGCCCTTTTGGAGTATAGATGTAGAATAACATATTAGACAGTTGCCACCTGTGTAATCGTTTGCAAAATGTATTAATTATTGTTTCTTACGAGCGACAAGGTCGGGTAATTAAATTTCTTCAATCAATATTTTATCAACATGTAATTCAAAAGGTATAAAAGATGCTTCCTGTTTTGGTAAGTGTTACATAATCTATCAAATTGAGTAACCCTTTTTCTTCGTAGTTTTTAATTCTAAAGAAATATAACCACTACATGAACTTTTGTCTTTTATACCTTTAATGTTGATCAATCAATAAAGACCCTAAGTTCACAATGTTGTTTTTATCATAACGTTTTGCAGTGTTTAGATAATATTTAATTACACTCATTCGATTATTGTTTGCTTAATTTTTTTTAAATTAAACTCTTTTAGTTCATTTTTATATTATTGTGATTTTGGAAGGTTATTTAGAGCATTTAGAGACCTATACTTTTTCCTTTGTTTAAAACTTTAATATAAATACATTTTTCATAATGTTTCTGTCTTTTCACAAATAAACCGTGTTTGTTATAATTCAGTAATTAGTACTTTAAAGTGATTTGTAATTTAATCATTCTTTGTCCAAGTGGGTTAAATAATCGTTTTGATCGGTAATCTTCATTCTTTTTCCATAAAAAATCATCTGTTAAAATCTTCATATATTGGACTTGTTTTTTCAGTTCTAATTAAACTTCTATGAGGATCAGAAAGCGCACTGGAGAAGAAAATAAGGTTAAATTACATTTCGTTATACTCCGATTATAATATCACAATGAATATGAATATCGTCTTCATCTACAATGATATCAGTTATCTATTGTTCTCTCTGTTATTTGCCATGTAAAAATTTTGGTTGAAATGTTGATATTTCATTCAGTCTGATGATTTGGAGTTAATTCACTTAAAAATCTAGAAGTATCACAATGAATGTTCAGTTATATAAGAGTATCATATACATCAAAGATAGCAACAAAAGTTGCAAAATTTTCAAACGGGACACATTGTTTGAAAAAGAACTATTTAAAAAGTAATAATTGATTATTTCGTAAGCAACTCTGGTTGCTTAATTTTCACAAGCTTGGCATGGCCAAACGTGTTAAGGCGTGCGACTCGTAATCTGAGGGTCCCAGGTTAGCATCGCCATCGCGCCAAATACGATCGCTCTTTCACCTTTATATTGGGATGGTCAATCTCTCAATTGGTAAGAGTAATCCAAGAGTTGGCGGTGGGTTGTGATGAATAGCTGCTTTCCATCTAGTCTTACACTGCTAAATTGTTGACGGCTAGCACAGCTAGCCCTCTAGTAGCTTTGTGCGAATTTAAAAAAATATATTTTTTTTCAATAATTTTGCCATCTTGATTATGTAATTCGTGGAAAGGAAAACTTTATTAAGTGCCTGAGAGAAAAAAACGTTCTCATTCAATACGCTCAAGCATTTTCAAAATGACACAAAGCAATGTGAGTTAATGAGTGATGAAATAAAAAACACCTCACTATTTTCATATATCTCTGTACCCAAATATTATTTTATAGCCTAATGTCCGCCTTTCATACGTTGCTTGATATTCTGCTTTGCTTTAGAAAGTAATATTTCTATTTGTAATTACTGTCATTGTCTTTTCAATACTTTGCTATCTGACAAGTTACATTCATATTTGTACACTAATTTGCTTTAAAGCATTTTTAATGCCCTGAACAAAGTGTGTGTAACAATACAAACCGTCATGAAGTTCACAAAGAAGGAGAATTTGAACATTTCACTTTAACGAGTGTAAACCAGCATTTTTACGATGACGAGATTCTTAGGCTCCATTTGCAACCCATCATGGTGAACGTCAACGAAGTTTATCAATATGACAACGCCCGTCCTCACACAGCCCGACTCACCACTGTCTTCTTGAGACACCACAACATCAACGTTTTTTCCAGGCCCTCCAGACCACCAGAATTAAACCCCATCGAACATCTTTAGGACGAATTGGACCGACGTCTGCGACGGCGACACCGTCAACCGCAGACAATACCTTAGCTTGCAGTAGCTTTGGAGGCTGAGTGGAGAGCCATTCCACAGGATGTGATTTGTCATCTCATCTCTTTCATGAGCAGGAGATGCCAAGCAGTTATTGATGCTCACTGGGGGCATACTTGTTATTGACGTTAAGTGACGTCAAACTTCAACTAGGGAGCGTAAACTTCGCATTTTCAGACTTTGAATGTTCAGCAGTGAATGTGCAAGGTTTCACACATGTAATACAGAACTACCCGGAAAAACCTTGCTAACAATTTGTCTCAAATTTTGCCTTTTGCATTTCTTTCTTTGAAAATTATGTGCCATGAGTATCATTTAAAATTGTTACCGTGTTATCTTAATTTTTATAGATTACCAGGTGGTTTCCTTACACTACACAACCTTGGGACAGCATATGCAGCTATAAAATGTGTCACACTGATGCAAGTTATAAGCGCTCTTTATGACCTTTAGTGTGACTCACGCCTTTGCCGTAACTTCACCATAAGTAAAAACAGTTGTTTTCGAAAATTGCTTACTTTCTTTCGAAATATAATTACATTTCAGGAATACTATTTCAATTATACTTTTTAGCTCAAACACCCATATGGTGGTAAACAAAGCATTCGTGCTACAGGGGAGATAAGTAAATTACGTTTTTTATTCTATCAATCAAGACAAAACTATATTTAAACACGGCTGGTATGAGTAGAGAATGTACTAGAGGAGCGAACAACGTTTCGATCTTCTTTGGTCATTATCAGTTTCACATAGCAAAAAAGGGTTACTGACCGGTAGCTGACCACATATTTGAAGACGGTTAATAAATGACTGAAGAAATGTAGAGGGCTTGCTTACATGTCAGATATTTTTATTAACACAGGTATAAAGGTGTTTGTTTGTACTGGCTTATTTTGGGCATGAGTTGTTGTACAAGAAAAGCTTCTTTAATTTTGCGTTTATATTTGTTTCTCTATTTAGTATTTAGGTGGTTTTTTATGGTTATGTTGTGTTTATTTGAATTACAGGGTTTGAAAACGTGTGACGGTGACTTTTTGTGTTTTTTGAATTTGGTTTCCATTTTTTACTTGTTTTTCCGACACAGAAGTCGTGGCAGGTATCACATTGTATTTTCTAAATAATGTTGGTGTGGTGTTTGTCAGTGTAGTTTTTACATAGTATAGTCCTTAGTTTTGAGCCTGGTTTTTGAATAAATTTGGTATTAACTGGAATTTCGTATTTTGTTACTAGGTTTTGCCAAATGGTTATTTTTCTGCTGTGTCGGGAGTATATGGTATGCAGCAGTAAATGGTTTTGTGATTTTTTTTATTCATGGGATATATTTACTTTTGTTAGTTGATTTTGCTTTTTGACTAAGTGTGTGCATGTAATGTTTCCTACGGTTTATGGAGGAAACATATTGATGTTGATGAAGTATATTTTTATTTTGTCTAATTTGTCGTTAATTTTATCTGATGAGCATAGTTTTATGGCTGTGTTTATTTGGTTTCTTAGTATGTTGAGTTTTTGTTTAGTTTATGGTGCTGAGTTTAAAGGAATGTATAGTCCAGTATGAGTGATTTTTTGGTGGATTCCTGTTTTAAATTGTGTATCGGTTCTTGTAATTTTGAAGTTAAGAAAACTATTTGGTTTCTTTTTTCATGTTCACAGGTGAACTTAATGTTGGGATTATAGAGTTATTGTGATTAAAAAAATCTGGACCAATAACGTCCACATATGAATCGTTCAATTAGAATATTGGTAAATACATGGAATGGGCATTGTTCAAATACATAACATCAATCAGCTCATTCATCAAAGACTCTCTTAAATTGAAATCTAACCTTAATCAACTTGATCATAAAGCCATAATGGCCAGTTTTGATGTCATATCTCTCTTTACAAAAGTTCCAAATTCTGAAGCTTGCAAGATAACCTTAGAACCCTCTATCCGAGACCCCAAACCATCAATAGACATTCCTAGCAACCAATTAGCAACCATCATAGAATTCACCACGATGAAGACAAACTTCATATTCAACAACCACAAATATATACAAACAAATATCACCAGTTCCAGCCAATATATTTTATTACACAAGTAAAAATACAAGCAGTTAACGCAGCATTATATCCAATTCTATATTGGTTCAGATATGTAGACAACACGATTGCGGGATTCACATTTACAGACACGTACTTAATTTTTTCAATAACATTAACTCTAAACATTCTTAATATTTATTTCAAATAAAGTGCGATACAACTATTATTAATCTAAAAAGGATCTTAGAAAGTCAAGATGTCACGAAATGGATGTCGATTTCCTGCCTATGAGGGCAGCAGACTATTCTAGCATGTGACAAGCAAAAATAAGAACGATTACACGTATAGTGCTGAAGCACTAGAATACACAGCAGAATTATGACTCCCATTCGCAACTACAGTGATTTAATTGAATGCTTCAGCACAAGACATTTCATGTAACTTTTTCTCGGTGTTTCACTTAGGAAAATTCCATAATATGAGAGTTATGTGCCCTGACCGTAAACAGACTAGGGCTGACAGGTATAAAGGTCACTTTCACGGTCTTTGTTCCGTCTCCTCAAAATGTATAGGTAGAAGGCTCATAAAAATAGGTCTTTATACCACTATCTTCTGAAACATCAAGTTATATCTGAGTATTTAGCTATACACAATTCAAATACCCGAATTTGGCATTTATATAAAAGTGGGCGGATTGTTTGCTTCTAATTAAGCATGAAGCTACACAATGAGCTATCTGTAATCTGCCCACCATTGGCATCGCCACTTAGTTTCTAGCACTGTAAGATTGTAGATCTACTGGGCCGTCTAGACCCCTTTTGATAAGAAAATGTGACGTTTTGCCTTTATTCTTATGAGATGATTTGATACAAATGAGGCACAAATGAGCTATAAACCGTCATGGTCGTTTTAACGATCCTCTTATTTCATCTAAGTGTTAAAGTTGCTATAAAAGAACATGAAAAGTCAGTGCTCTACGACCACACTCACTTTCACTTTTTCAAGATGTTTTCACTGTCAAAAGCTCAACACATTTAGAACAGAATAACAATGTCAAGTTATGTAGCCATCATATTCAAACATTAGAATCAGAAAAAGTCTACATCACCTGTTAAATATATGTTATGTTGGCATTGATAATTTCGTATTGAAAACTCATCAGATGGAAAAATAGTAAGGAATCAACTCCAGAGCTGTGAGAAAACTTTTTGAGGTCATTAAAACTCTTAAATTTGAAGTGTTTTAATCCTGATCTGAGAAAAAGTTAAAACTATTTTACAGCCTGTAAAGATTTAAATGTCATAGTTCAAGTAAAAAGTCCTACTTTGTACAGCCCGGAAAGACTAGGTAGGTTAAGGCGTTCGACTCATAATCTGAGAATCGCTGGTTCGGATCCCTGTCGCAACAAACATGCTCGACCTTTCAGCCGTGGGAGCGTTATAACGTGCGGTCAATCCTTTTATTCGTTAGTAGAAGAGTAGCCCAAGAGTTGGCGGTGGGTGGTGATGACTAGCTGCTTTACTTCTAGTCTTACACTGCTAAATTAGGGACGGCTAGCGCAGATAGCCCTCAAGTTGCTTTGTGCGGAATTCAAAACAAACAATCATTAATGTAATTGTATCCATGTTTGTGCAGAGAAATTTAGAAAATTAAAGGTCATAATTGCTTATTTTAACTGTAAGATAAATATCAATCTTATATAGAATTTACTCGTTTGTAGATCTTCGTCATGTTTTCTCTTTTCGAAACAGCTCTCTGTTTTCTGATACTATGTCATATATTTCTTTTAATGTTTTAACATATATTTTAGGCCTTCTAAGCTGTTATTTTTCTTCGAAGCTGCAGTTTATCTTATAGAAGTAACATTTTGATTGGAATGCAAATAGATTTGTCTCTCAGTGAGAGAGCGGTAAGTCTAAGAAATTATAACGCTAAAATTCAAGGTTGGATTCCTCACGATGGATACAATAGATAGCCTAATGCATCTTATCTAAAATAAACCAATTCAGTCAGGTTTATAAAATACCAACTCACAGACTATATGATAAGAATGTTGTTTGCAAGTAAATAAGTGTCGATGTTGATATTAAGTTAAATACTTTGTTCTCGTATACTCATGTTTCAACAAATTATTTTAAGCCTAACGTCTCTTAACTTATTCGTGACATGGATGTTGATACTGGCTGACCGATTTATTAAACTTAAAAGTGTTTCCATGATAACATGAAATTTTGTTTAAGAAAAGAGTTTTAAAACACACCACTGCATTTCACCTCTTACTTTTTTGTTTGAATAAAGACAAAATCTGGAGTCTTTTGTGATTTGAGAATAAGCATCTAAGATATATGATCCATTTAGAGTTTAAAATTACGTTCGAATTTTCACAGTTTATAAGATTTTCACTCCGCTTTACAATATACACATTTTCGTTTGTTGAAAAAAGATTCGTTTCTCTATATTGAGTAGAATGAAATATTGAAAGCACATTCCTTCATGAACTTTATCAGTACATTTGTATTCTCTATATCATATTTAAAATACATGTAAAGTATTATAAATCGACATACTGCACATTAAAATTGTAAACAGCACGGGTTTAAATAATTAGAAAATAAAAAAATTGATTTGGCTCATATTGACCTTGGATATAGAGCAAAGAAAACAGTTTCTTAACGTTTTATTACATCACCTTAACACTGTATGGGAAAAGTTGTTTCATTTAAAATTAGATTTTCTAATTTCAAGTTTACGCTTAAATTAAATATTAACATTTGAAAAGAGTTTTACGATGTAGTAATTTCGCGCTATAATTACATTTACAATCTTGGTTTCTCCTTCTTACCAAATAAACGTGTTTTTTACACCTGAAATTCTACCATAGGGAAACTTATAAAATTGATATCTAACATAAGCACCTCTCTAATTATATAAAGTTAATTTATGTTTTGAATATTGTTCTGGTATTCTAAATTTAAATTTGCAATAATTACGCATTTACAAGAAATAAAGGAAAATATGAATGCGTTAAATTTTTAATAATGTATCTTGACATTTACGGCATATGAGAGATTAAATATTTTCAATATTTTACTAACTGATTGTCATAACTCATAACTGCAAGATTTGTTGTGATCGTAAAAAGTGAGAATTGCTACATGCTAAACGTTTCAAAGACTTTAACTAGTTTAAGTACATAAGTAGACAACTTTCCACTAGATATTATTTTTACTTTATGAATATATGTTCATGTAGAAGCTTGTAGAATGTATTTGTAATCAAGAATACCACAAAATTATTTAATTTTACTTTATTTCCGGCATCTAAAAGCATTGTTATGTAAATGTGTAAATATTTTGTAAACGACGACAAAACGTGTTGTGTTTGGATTTTCATTTCTATTATCTATGTTTCCATATTTATATTATTGTTTCGAAGTTTAAACTATTATGTTGTTATTCATTTAGGGTAACATTTAGAATTTTCTTGAATTAAGTAGACCAATCATATGTTTGTAAATGAAGTGCTGGCGACTTCGTGTCTAGACGTTTAGTCTCGTGCAAGAACGGACATGCGCGAATTGCTCTGGAGATCTGTAGAAATTTTAGTCTAGGGTGTGAATTTGGTCCCACGAAGAAATTCCAAAGCTTAAATGAAGAAGTTCAGAAACAGTTCACAGTTCAATAGTGTTTTTATGTTCCCGTTAAATTGAAGCCAGTTTTGCCCAAGAATGTAAAACGTAATGAATATTTCCTGAAGATGACTAGAAATAGTTTATTTTTTATTTTTATAATATTTAACTAGCGTTTCTGTTATGATTTATTGTGGAAAATTGGTTTTGTTTACACTAAAAGAAAATTAACATCCGGTTTCAAGCAAGTGAATTTACCCTGACAAAGAAAGATACAAACCTGTTTTACACGAATTATTTTTTAAAGTTCTCACAAGTTCTACTCAATAGCTATTTAAGATCAAATACATAATTTATAACCGCAATCACAGTTTTTAATCATTTTAAAATTGCCTTCTTGTTGAGAATAAAACCTTGTAGAAATGACAGTTATCAACATCTCTGAATTTGTAAAGTAACGTTTTATAGCTATTATGGTTACTTTATTAACATTACTTGTTAGATTATGCACGTGAACTACCATAATTAAGACTGGACCATCCTCTATAGAACATTTGATAATAAAAAAAGTTTTTAAAAAACATTCTACATTACATTTTAAACTTAGTTTCAAATATATTTAAAACACTTTGAGTATTTTCAAAATCTTTTGTCATAAGGATATTAATTGTACTTTGAATTTTAGGAACTTAAATATACAAAAAATTTTGTATCCAAATGTTTAATTTTCTCTTTACTGGAGACAAAGATTCTAAAATAATTCCTCTTTATGACATGACAGTTTGTGTGTGTTTGTGTGTATGTGTGAGGGTAATTAAATCTTTCTAAGTATACCAAATACCGAAGTCTAAAGGTAGATAAATGTTTCACGTTCGTTTCACTTGTATAAGTCAATATTAAAATACTCAACTTTTTGATACCTCAAGCATAACGCTTAAAGATTATTAAACAAATTTGTATATCTCATGCCAGAGTTATGAATTATTAAGCCTCAAGTCTGTATATCAGTTGTTACGAATTTGAAAAATATTTTACCCATATTTAGCATACTACTGAAGCGATTTACTTCAGTATGTACAAGTGTGAGTGTATTGATTTACAGACATTTACACCCGACAAGTCACTTTCACTTTTCATATTTGTCGTCCCGTTATTATTATTATGATATTCACATACCATAGTTTCATCTGACTAAACCGTTGAAACAATTATTCTTAAACATTTTTTACGTATTTACAAAAGTATTTTAATGTATAAGTATCTGAATTTCATGCATTTCAAACAAGCTGTTTAATATGCCCGCAGATATATTTTTCAAATTTTAAGAGTTTAAATTCATCTAAAGATAAGTATCTGACCATTTATAAATTCAGAACTACTCAGTTTTTTTTAAATAACGTTTATTTATTGTTTCTGTTATTATTTAGTTTTCGGTAAAATAATTGCATTCACATTAAAACAAGATTGACATCTAGCCTCAAGCAAGGGATAACTTTCTGCACAGCGAAAAATGCATCAATTGACTTTCCTTTCAAATACTGTAACAAAGTTGACGGGTTTTTACGATACAACCAGTGGCCTTAAATCCCGTGTATATTCTTTATTATTAGTTAACATATAATGTTTTAGATTGCTGACGATTGTGAATTATCACAAAAATATTGTGCTGTTTGTGGTCAATTGTCGTATGCAACTAGTTTTTACGTTTCAATAAAACTAAAATTGTTTTTCTCTTCACTGAATTAATCTTCTTAAAACTGTTATACTTATTGTGTGATAATACTTTACATTCTGTCTTTTCTTGGGTACCTAACGAGATTTTATGCGAAGCCTTCGTCGTCAAAGATCTCTGCAACACAATTAATTTATGTCTTGTAACTACGCATACGTCACCCCGGTAACTCAGCGGTATGTCTGCAAACTTACAACTCTAGAAACCGGGTTTCGATACCCCATTGTGTAGCATTGTGTTTAATTCAAAACAACATGTGATTGTGTATAACAAGGAGTATATTTTTTTATAATTGTTTTTGTTCAATTTATACACATATTTATTTAGACGTCGTAAACATTTTATTTAAAGTGAGAAAATATTAAAATATTTTACTGAATAAAAAGAAATAGCTGTAAAAACAAAATGTGTGCTGTAGCTTTACAGAGAAATTTGACAAATAAGAAGATAATAAAACCCTATTATTAGTGGTGGTTCATTATAAAAGATAACATATATGTCTGTGTGAAAATATTTAGAAGTGAATGGTATGGTAAGTTTTACTTGGGAAAACCTGTGTTCTTTAAAAGTACTTCTTTATATTACTTAAGTAACTTTGTCTCCTTGAACCTGTTTTGTGATAATATATCATCTAGACATACTGCGTTTCTGATCTAAGATTCGAATACACAATGTTATTTTTATCTAACAAGAAAAACATATTTTATACTAAGTTATGTATAGTTCCTAGAAGCCCTGAATGCAAGCAATGCACTTTAATATTTTACTCAACATGTTCTACTACTTTTCGGTACATAACATCAACACTGGGAAGAGTTGTTTGTATACCGGGGTTTCCCACTTACTTTAGAATAAGTAATTCTACCTTCATTGGGCTATCTCTCAACGGGATATTAACAGTTATTGAAATCCTTGTAAATCTTAGCATTTTTCTTCGATGTACTTCTTTCGTATTATAATTTCTCTCATAATCTCTTTCTCAAGAGATTCACGCGTAATATGAAAACATCAACTTTACGTACTTACAAACATCATTAGTTTGTTTACATTTCGAATATTGTTTGAACATATTTTGGGTGCTAAGTTTCACATCAGACTTATATCATAGTACCAATTAAAACGCATTCTGACCAACAGCATAGGATACTTAATACAAGAACATAAACATACTTATAACGAATGATTGTGAGGTAATGAAACAAACAAACAGTTTAATTTGTTAACAAAATAGTTATCAAACAGGAACAAAAAATATTTATACAACTTTTTATTCGTGTTTACAACGTCTTCCTGAACATATTTTCAAGCTTAATAAAATGAATAAAACTCCTAATTGCAACATTTTCTTTGGTTCTAACTCATCCAGAACCATTGTTTCCTATGACTGACTGATACAAAAGCTTCCACGATCAGCTTCACCACACACTTGGATTTAAAAGACAGTTGTCAAAAAAAAACTATTACATTCTTGATTACACTTTATGTAAACAAAAGTATCACAAATAATATATATTTAAATATCAGTTGGAACATATGAAATCTCATATCATGTTGAGTGTAATAAAAATATTTTCAGATGCAGGTACGATTTTAAATATTTTGATCGTTTATTAAGTTTGTTTGCAAATAGTTATCTATAAAAGACTTATTTGGAATATGTAAAATTCTTGTACAAATAAAGAAGTACTTATATCCTGCACAACAAGAAATTTGGAATTTTTACCTTCCATACTTATGTCTGTTCCATATAGCAGGTGATAAATCAAACTTATCTTTCAAGCAATACTCATTTTGGCTTTATTTACATCACACTGAAATCTTTGTGCTTTTAAAATACGATAAATATTAGAATCAGTTATTTTGATGAATGTAAGAATATCAAACATGTTCAAATACAACTGAATTTCTAACCAAAACAAAAGACAAAATATATGAATGAATGAATAAGTAAATCAAACACGTTCATCGTTCT
Source organism: Carcinoscorpius rotundicauda (assembly GCA_011833715.1). Classification (NCBI taxonomy): domain Eukaryota; kingdom Metazoa; phylum Arthropoda; class Merostomata; order Xiphosura; family Limulidae; genus Carcinoscorpius; species Carcinoscorpius rotundicauda. The sequence goes on along the minus strand of CM022395.1, from coordinate 28,716,289 downwards.
TACAAATATCATAAATACCCGCATAAACTTCACGTGTACTTCTTTTCCAAAACGTTTTCTGTTCAAATGTGAAATGCACATTATGGTATTGTTATATATTTATGATGACATTTTCAGAAAGAAGACGATATCAACATATCAACATTGAATTTTAATCACTGTTCAATGTTGTTTATATATATATATAAGACACTATGTAAAAACTATTACATACAAATTACAAGTGATCTTAAATTCAGAATTCGTTTGTTCGTTAAGTAACACGATTAATTTGTTGGCAACGGTATTCACTGAGACGGATACGTATCGTGACTCATCATTACAACAATACACATTTCGTACAAAATATCTGTTAGTATTGCTCTACACGCTATACTTGGGCATTTGGAGTCCAAAAATTATAGTGTATCTTATACCCGGGTTCTGATGGTGATTGTGAACGGCCAGCAGTTATCGTGTTATGAAAAATAATTTCTCAAGAACAAAGTGAGGAAAGCTGAGGTTAATGTACGGAGATTAAAGAAGCTTTCCATGTGTTCTTGCACAACTTATTATCCAAATATAATTTTATTAGTAGTCCAACACACTTTGTGTAAACGATCACTCCCACTTTTTCCCATGTGTGTTTCTCTTTTTGGGTCAGTTATCGTTTTGATATAATGTTAAACTTCTCCAAACAAATATCGATTATCAGAGAAACTATGAAGTGAAAGTAAAGCATAGTAAATATTTTAAAAAGTAAATTTCATAAGAGTTAACATCAAATTTATCCCTTAACAATTACTTACTGTAAATGAAATGGAGAAAATACAGCAAACAATCAACTCTTCTCAGTACTGGTTATAAGTAGCAGAACTTGTTAAATAAAATATGCATAAACGTTGAGTGCATTCTAAACTTTAGAAAACTGCTATTAACATAGTATAATAACATATATTTGGTATTAAATAAACATCGCTTGGTCATCCTTCATGAAACTGCAAAGTGATATATGTATATATATACACTATTAATCAAATCTAGAAAACCTCACAATGGCACAGCAATATATCTACAGATTAACATCGAAACTCGTGGTGAGCAGAGCACGGATAGCCCATTGTGTAGCTTTGTGGTTAATTCCAAGCAAAGAAAAGTCTAATACATTAGTAGTGTATATTTCTCTGTGCTTTCATTTCGCATCGGCCTAAATGTGTCAAATTTCATCAGTTGTAGTGTTAATTTATATGCACTTATTAGTCTTTGCAGTTGAACACAAAAGTACATTTTCGGCTATCGGATATTGTGAAGTTTGAATTTGGAAGGTAATTGAATGTCGATATCTGTTAAATTTGTGATATTTGCCAACAAAGTTGACATATAATTTTCTTTCTTAAAATAAATATATTTTAATATACAAAAAATAATTCAGTTTATAACGACACTTATTTCGAATAATGATTTGTATACAAAAGGTTTACTAACATACAACCAATACTGAGTTTTGTATCAGATCTGGAAATAAATCTTTCATCGTCGGATTAGGAAGAGTGTATTACTTCAATGTTAATACACAGGTACACTTCTTTTAATGTCTGAGTTGCTGGATACCTCATTTAGAAAACGCATGTTTTCCCCCAACGACAGTATCCAATGCTCTTGTAGAAATACTGGCATCCGAAGATAAGCTGCGTGTAATGTTTAAAATTTATACACATTCCTACTCAAATAGCTGTAGTTTTGCAATTAATAAGAGTTTATCACGGTTATAGTCTATAAGATTTAGAGTACGCTGACTGTAGTAAACCAACGAAACTGAACTGTCTCACCATGTGTTGCGCTTTTTAAACTTTAAAAAGGGATTCTACAAAATTTAGCAGAAGTTATATTACGTCTCTGTAAAAATACGAACGGTCTGATATTAATCTGCTGAAGTTAAATGGTTTGTAATGTTTGAAATTTATAATTGTTTTTAACCGAAAATTTTATGTTCCCGATTAATGAGCGTTATTTAGAGTAATAGATTTATAGGTTTATAGTATACCAACTGTAGCAAACCAACAGTAGATACTGTTTCCTGACGAATCCCGTTGGTTACAGTGACAAGTTACAAGGCGGAAATCTTGCTATATACAAATAACAGTCATTTTTTTTCAAAATAAATTTAACTTTCATACATGTAGATATCAAAATGAATATACAGTAGTCAATCGGCCAAACATCAATTTTTAACTAATATATACATATATATTGTGAAGCAAGTATTAAATATAATACATTATCAAAAATTATAAAAAAAAATCCTGCAGTCTGAAGTCATTCCATTTTAAAGTTTTGTGTTTCAGTTTTGTACTCTATGTATTAGTGTTGATTTTTCTAAGATGTTAACTTTACCATCATACGAGCGATGATGCTAGGTGGTTGGATAATTCGTAATTTAATGAATTTGATTAGTTTCAATTACTTTTATTATTATTAGCGTTAAACACGGTTAATCTATTTTCAAAATATTTTTACGAATAGAATGTTGTCTATCAACTGCTTGTTTACATTTTTATTGAAGTATTGCTCACTAATTATCGGGAATGGCAGGCCTCGTCGTTATCGTAACGATAGTAACAGGATCCAAAATTCGATCTGCGGTATACCGCTAAACACGTTTTACACTTTCAACTGTATGAGTGTCATAGCTATATCATTTAATACAGCTCTGTTAGTTTGTTTCTTTTTGAATTTCGCACAAAGCTACTCGAAGGCTATCTCAGCTAGCCGTTTCTAATTTAGCAGTGTAAGACTAGAGGGAAGGCAGCTAGTCATCACCACCCAACGCCAACTCTTGGGCTACTCTTTTACCAACTGTTACGTATTTTTTATGTTTTATGTTCTTCGTAGACTAAACGCAACAGAAAAAATCGCAGATAACAGCTTGTATAATTTATTACACTAAACTATTAACAAATATAACAGATATAACATAAATTATATAATAACAGTGACAGATATTAAGTTACAACATTCGAAATTAATTACAAAACAAAATAATACTAGTTTCAAACTTCAAAATTAATCAAAATACAAAATGGTACTGGCCTGTATCTAATATAATGATCTAAAATAAAAGTCTCAAATTCCAGTCTAGGGTGTGAATTTGGTCCCACGAAGAAATTCCGAAGCTTAAATGAAGAAGTTCAGAAACAGTTCACAGTTTAATAAATTCGCCGACTCTCAGCACAAGCAGTAATTCAAATGAATCGTAGAAATTGACGAAATAAAATCACAGCTTCCGTAGATCTAACTTTAGTCACAAATCCAAGTTGAATAATCACAGCAAACACTTAATCTTTCTCAAATAACTGACTCTCTTCTTTTGAAATAAAACTAATGTCTGACTCTCCTCTTTTCTTCGAATAATAACTGATGTCTGAATCTCTCTCTTCTTCGAATAAAAACTGATGACTGAATCTCTATTTTCTTCGAATAAAAACTGATGACTGAATCTCTATTTTCTCTCTCGCATCTTCGTCTGTTTATATATTGTAGGCCTAGACCCCTCGAACAACCGCGAACTTTCTACAGATCTCCAGAGCAATCCGCGCATGTCCGTTCTTGCACGAGACTACACGTCTAGACACGTAGTCACCAGCACTTCATTTACAAACATATGATTGGTCTACTTAATTCAAGAAAATTCTAAATGTTACCCTAAATGAATAACAACATATTTTATTAGTTTAAACTTCGAAACAATAATATAAATATGGAAACATCGATAATAGAAATGAAAACTTAAACACAGCACGATATGTTGTCGTTTACAAAATATTTACAAATTTACATAACACCAACGCATAGTGAAATTGACCGTAACATTTTTAACGCCTGTACGGCTGGGAAGGCGAGCAATGTTTGGCACAACTCGGGCGCGAACCCACGACCCTCTGATTACGAAGCACACGCCTTTACGCGCTTGGCCATGCCGGGCCATAAAAAAGCTCTTGAAGCAAGAATAGTCTCATAAGCAGTGGCATTTTTGAATGTTTGATCTTCATTTAGTCGACAATTTTTGATAATGAATTAATATGTTTGAAGTTTCGATGTCATGTCTTTAACTTAACTGTTTTCTGCTGCCTGATAATACCAAATACTAGAACTAATAGAGATAAATTCATTTTTTAAAGAGTTTATGATTTTTCCACAACATTTATTGGCACGAAATATTTATATTCAATGATGAGTCAATATGTTTGAACATTCCCTTTATTCATGTTACATTGGGATTTTTCAAACAACATCTTTAAAGGTTTCAACACTGATTGTGCTGTAAGTGAAGTAAGAGTGAAATTACTTTTTATTTACAACAACTGATAAAGAAAAGAGACATGAATATATGCTTCTATAATCACGCCTTTTCTTCCAGATTTCAAAACTGTTATCACATCATTGACGCAACGAAAATGATAACAAGATTAACACCTAACAATATAGTGATTTCTCAGCTGAAGTTTGGATTTACAAATACACACAAAACAATTTTCTGATAATTCATGTAATTCACAGGTGAATGTTTACATGACGTATATCATCACTTTACATATAAACAAAACGAATGGATATGTGTTTCTTAATAACTGAGAATTCAGATAGTTTGTTTTATTTAAGTATTTCATGACGACTTGGATATTTAAAGATATCTTAAACTAAAATCATCATTCTTTAACATAACACAGTGTGTGAAAATTTGGAAGTGTTCCATTACATTCATGTTGTATGATATACGTAATATATGTATACATTATAGGCAAATTATAGGTCTTAGTTACGATTTAGTGTTTGAAATTATCACTGAGGAATGTTTAGCACTTTCAAATTGTAGGTGAAGATGTAATAAGTTTTCATGAAATTCGGTGAAATAAAGGACTATTTCTATCCTTTCTAATTCGAGTATCAAAACATGCTTTTCAGAATTATAAGCTCTCATACGTACCGTGAAGACTGTTTATTTTAATGTTTTCTTTTAAGCCGAATATTTTGTAAGAAGTTTTATATTGTTTCAAATGAAAAACATCAATTCGTCATGTACAATAAATATAATAATCTATCCTTACCAATATATATGTATGACATATAGAATATTTAGACTGAACAAAATATTATATAGTTATTTTCAGTTATTTTTATTTCAACACTCTCTTTCTATTGCGAAATATAAATGCTAATACTTTTTCTTGTCAAATAGTTTTTCGTCATAGATGTCCTGAAATTTGAAAACTAGTTACTCTGTCTTCTTCTTTTATTCAGTCAAATCAAGGTGAAGATTACGATTACTAACATGTTCCAATTCCAGTTGACCAGTTCTTGTGAAATACCCCGAGGATTTTTCATTGAACTAACACAGTAGATTCAGTACAAGCCAACAACCTTTACTAAAATAATTAGTGCTACAGCCTTGAACTAATACTTATTTCCAAAGACATTATCCGTTAAACCTGTCTGAATGTTTTGAAATTCGTACAAAGGTACTCGACGGCTATCTGCGTTAGCCGTCCCTAATTTAGTAGTGTGAAAATCAGTGATGTCAAGAAACCCACTTGTTGAGAATTTTATATGCAAAAACGGCTCGTTTTGGTGACTTTTTATGTTCTTTGAATCTGGTTTCCATACATCTACTTAACAAAGGACTCAACTTCGCAATAGCACCAAGGTACATTCCAGCCATAGAAATCAAAACATGTTTAGAAGACCTAGCCAGGAGACTTGTGATACTTTCTACAGAAAACAAAAACAACAAACAGAAAGAAGACAACTTAGATATATTTATTGACATCCAACAGCCAAACTTCCCAGGTAAAATTACAAATTTATATTTTCCAGAAACACCTAAAAACAACATCTTAAACGATTTTTTCAAAGAATTTTCTTACAAAACCATCAACATAATTTCACAAAACAGAAAACTAAAAAACAACCTTACAAAAAGAGACATTAATTCCATTAAAAACCTAAAACAAGACAGAAACATAAAAATTCTAAAAGCAGATAAAGGTAACGCTATAGTAATAATGAACACGAATGAATACATACAAAAAATGAATAACATCCAATCAGACACAAACAAATTTAAATCAATACACACAAATCCAACAAAGACACATGAGACGCAACTGAACAAATTACTACTACAAATGAAAAAAGCCAACACAATTTCACAAACACTCTACTCCTACCTACGTAAAACCGACTCACGCACACCGCAAATATACGGCATCCCCAAACCTCATAAATCAGATTGTCCATTACGACCAATAATGTCAACATATGAATCGTTTAATTACAATCTTGGTAAATACATAGCATGTGCATTCTCCAAATATGCAACATCAGCCAGCTCATTCATCAAAGACTCTTTTAATTTCAAGTCTAATCTAAATCAACTTAATCATAAAGCCTTAATGGCCAGTTTCGATGTTATATCCCTCTTTACAGAAGTTCCAACAACAGAAGCCTGCAAGATAGCCTTAGAACTCTATATCCGAGACCCTAACCCAATTATAGACATTCCCAGTAACCAGTTAGCAACCCTCATAGAATTCACCACAATAAAGACAAACTTCATGTTCGACAACCAAAACTACATACAAACAAATGGCCTAAGCATGGGCAACCCAGAATCACCAGTTCTGGCCAATATTTTTATGACACAAATTGAAACACAAGCAATTAATACAGCATTACATCCACCACTATACTGGTACAGATGACCCGGTTGCGGGATTCAAATCTACAGAACACATACTTAATTTTTTCACTCACATTAACTCTATACATCCCAACATTAACTTCACATGTGAACAGGAAGAAAGCAATCAAATATAATTTCTTAACCTCAAAATTATAAGAACCGACACACAATTGAAAAGAGAAATCCACCGAAAAATCACCCATACTGGACTATACATTCCTTGGGACTCAACACATGAAACAAAACAAAAACTCAACATACTAAGAAACCAGATAAACACAGCCATAAAACTATGCTCACCAGATAAAATTAACGATGAATTAAACAAAATAAAACAATACTTCATCCACATCAATAAGTTTCCTCCACAAACCGTAGAAAACATTATACGCACATACCTAGACAGAAAGCAAAATCAACCAACAAAAGTAAATATATCTCACGAATCAAAAAATCACGAAACCATATACTGCTGTATACCATATATTCCTGACATCAGCAAACAAATAACCAACATTTGGCAAAAACTAGTAAAAAATATAACATTCCAGTTAATACTAAATTTATTCAAAAACCAGGCACAAAACTAAGGTCTATACTATGTAAGAACTACACTGACAAACACCACACCAACATTATTTATAAAATACAATGTGATAACTGCCACGACTTCAATGTTGGAGAAACAAGTAGAAAAATGGAAACCGGATTCAAAAAACATAAAAAGTCACCTTCACACGTTTTCGAACACTGCAAGTCAAATGGACACAACATAACCATAGAAAACACTAAAATACTAAATAAAGAAACAAACATAAACAAACGCAAAATTAAAGAAGCCTTACTTATACAACAACTTAACCCCAAAATAAACCAATATAAAGGAACCCCATTATACCTATATTAATATTATAGATAAAATTATATATTCAAACATCTAACCCCGCCATCTACATTGCGACACTCAGTTACACAACCCCTTCCAAACATGTGGTCAGCTTCCGGTCAGTTACCTCTTTCTTTGTGAACCTGACGATGACCGAAGAAGGTCGAAACGTTGTTCGCTCTTCTATTTAAAATATTTTCTGAACCCAAACGAGCCGTTTTTGCATATAAAAAGTAGTGTGAAACTAAAAGAAAGGCTGCTAGTCATCACCACCAACCGCCAACTCTTGAGTTACTCTTTTACCAACGAATAGTGAGATTGACTGTAACATTATAACGCCCCCACGGCTGAAATGGCGAGCATGTTTGTCGGGACGCGGATACGAACTTATTTTAAATTCGGCAACAACTTTTCCCCTGGCCAAATCGTTTCTCAACAGTAATGGTAAACCATTACTTGGCAGATTAGGTCTTACTCCAACCACAAATGGTCTCAAAACTAGGTTTGATGCTAAATAAATGTTATGGAGAGGAACAATAATAACGCCGCTCTCAATGGATTTAGCAAAATCAGACTTACCAGTGGCAGAGCATGAATATAACAGCAATATACTCTCTAACAACAATGATCACGTCGCCCTAGAATCACGTAAAGTACGTATTTGTATGGAATTAACGGTGTCATTTGTCAACTACACATAATCAACAAACACAAAAGGTCTAAACTCCTCCTTACCTACAACAGCCTCTTTATCAATGGCCAGAAAAACAAAATCAGATAATTTGATGAAACTACTTTTTTTATATGTGGATAAAAACGCACTGGTTGCAAATCCTTCTCATTTTCTCTTTCAAACTTCAACAATCTGACATAATATGACCGGATTTATTACTGAAATGATGGACTGAGTTTGATTACCTGAATAAAATGTTATCCTCATTATCCGAAGATTTGGAACTAGGAGAGCTGAATTTTTAATTCAGTTCTCAACTTTTATGTATTGCACAGGTATATGTTTTTTGCTGAGATGGCATAAATTTCTTTTTATGAAAAATGTTTCTTGTCTATTAAAGTGTTATCATCGGAAAGAGCAGATGCTTTCTTTATTATTTCAACTTTCCATAAAAAGAAGCTTTGAGGTCGTTACTTCAAGAGAGTTTGTAATCATCAATTTGACTTAATTGTCTTATTTTATCGAAACTGTTGCATTTATGCATTAAAATACAATATTTGACAAAATAAATTTATTTTGCGTGGGCAAATACCATATAAGTTTAACTATCTTGCTTACTATAACCTCAAAGTATTTGTCCACAAACTTCAGTTTAACTTGTATGATTTCAGAATAGCTGCTTCAACCTTTTCATAATGTGTACACTTTTCTAACGATAGAGTGCCATAAACTTCTTGTGCACTCTTCCAATTAAAAACTTTACAACATTAATGAACATTTATCGGTAGCCCATTCTATGGTTTGAGTAACTTTCTCAAAATATCGGAGGTATTTGTCAACTTAACTTTTATTATATGGTGATATTTTCAAAGTTGTCATTTTGCTTTCCCCAATTGGAGTTGAGTCTAATTTCCATTTCTTTCAGTCTAATTTCTTTCTCGGCTTCAATACGAGCTTGTTAGACTTCGAGACATTTACCTTTTTCTTTCCACTTTAATACAGGCTATTTTTAGTTCATTTTTTTAATTGAATTTTTAAACTCCTATTATAAAATATTGTCAATTTTAAGAAATTCCTTTTTGGTATATTTTTCTACTCCTGATTGAAGGAAATCTTGTTAGTACTGATAAATATAAATTTAATTGTTTCTACCTCAGATCTCGGACATGAGCTTCCACTTTATTATGTTAAGTATTATAATTAATTTCGAATTGTTTGTTTTTTTTAATTTCGCGCGAAGCTATACTAAGGTCGTCTGCAATATCTCTCGCTAATTTAGTGGTGTAGGACCAAAAGGAAGGCAGCTCGTAGCCACTACCCGCCGTAAGCTCTAGGGCTACTCTTTTACCAACAAATAGTGCGATTGACCGTACATTATAACGCCATCACGGCTAAAAGGGTGAACATGTTCGATGCGACTGGGATTCGAGAACACGACCCTTAAATTATGAGCCGAGCGCCCTTACATAGTATTTCTGCTTTTGTCCTAAACATGACAGTAATGCTCGAATGCACATATATTTTGCGTATGCCATGCAATGAAAGAGTAGTTATTGAGTTAGCATTGGATGGTGATGACAAACTACCTTTCGGCTGCTAAATCAGGGACAGCTTTGCGCGAAATTATAAACAATCCATCAATCTTTGCGGGTATCTATTTCACATAAATTGTTTATACATACTTTCACTATACACACACTTTAGGTGTGACTTTTTTTGTTAGAAAACTAAAATAGAAGATGAAATGTTATTTAAGCAATCGGGTTCAAAGAACATGATTTTTATTATCTACTGTAAACTTTTATATACTCCTCCACTATAATGCTAAATGTGAATTTCTTTGGATGGTAATTATGGCTCGAGTTATCTTCAACATCTAACAAATTATAATTTGAATAATGAAATTTAACATTTCTATTAAGAATTAATTATTTCTGCAACTCAATTATTGACAGTAACGGTACGAAAATCTATCTATATAAAGCAAAAACAAATAAACGATGGTAAAATGAAATAAGTTGATTTTTCTTTGAAAAAGATCTAAAATAATTAATGATGCTATCAAACTGCTTTTCCGCTCGTGTTCCTTCTTATGAGTCCTCACAAACAACCACAAATTTATGTCCAGCATCTTCTTCCTCACCATTTGAGACAAGATCATATAAAAGAGTAATCTCACTAACTTTTGATTCATCAATATACATCTCTGATTACTCATCTAATTCTTTCAAAAGCAATATGTAACATAAGTGTGGAGTATACAATTATTAATTTTTTTAAAGTTTAGGTATAAAATACGATTTTTATATTCTGCTCCAACAATGTTTTACGTAATATTATTATAGAATTGATGTTGGAACATTGCCTAATATAACATTAATGTGTTAAACAGAGTTAAATATAGAGGCCTTCGATTTCTCTCTTCTATAAAACTCGAGGTATTGTCCCTCGGTTGACAAATATTTAAAGCTCTATAGAGACGTCTCTACTCAGTCTTATAAATTTCGGATAACTTGTCACCACAAGAGCCTTCTGTACTTGGAAGCTTAGTTTCTCAGGGGACATAAAGTAGGAAATTCCTGCCCACGATTCTTAATACACCTGCTGGATTATGAACATGAAATAGTCGACCTCATTTGCGACAAAATACTTTTATTCTTTTTTTCTAAGAGAGGTTTTCTCTTTCATCAGACCTCAGAGTTCGATTGTTAACCAATTGTGGTTAGTTATTCCCTTTCTTACAGGTTAGTCATTTATCTGATAAATGCTATAAAAAGAAAAGAAATACACCGTGCATTTCATGAAAAGTGAAAAGTTGTGCTTTGCGTTAGGTTATATGTTAGCAGCGTTTTTAAACGAATGCGACTCATTTGTAACCTGAAAGCGAATAATCACAAAAACGATGGGTGGAAATTATCATAACCTAATCAATCATCAATAGTATATTGTAGAATATTTTATAATATTGAGCTTAAACTACTGAATTTTGAATAAATATTTTATTCAGCATATTAAAATGCAAGACTCAATAGAATAAGCCTCGAATAGTGAAGCATTAAACGACTTTTGTAATTTGTAACAACAGCTTTTACAAAATACTTTGTCAGATAAAACAACGTTGAAAATTATGAACAGATAATACCGCTGGCCAACATCCATGTTTTATAGAAGCTGTACAAAATGGCAAAGAAACCAAAACATAAAATATTAAATCGCGTGGTGTAGATAAATTTGAGGAGAATTAAATATATATATTAAATATATTTCTTGTTGTTTTGAATTAAGCAAAAAGTTACACAATGGGCTATCTGTGCTCTGCCCACCACGGGTATCGAAACCCGGATTTTAGCGTGGAAGTCTGCAGACATACCGCTGAGCCACTGAAGGGGCCGTTAAATATATACTTTTCTCTTTAGTGAAAAAAAATGTATCTAAATAAGAGGATTTAGAGATCTGTAATATTTAATGTAAATTTCAGACGTTCGTAACTTTCAATGCGTTGCCTGAAAGACACTTGAATAATATATGTACTTGTAAAATTTACATACACTATACTTAGAAGTGTATGAATCAGTTAGCATTACGTGGAATTCACTGGAATAATATACGTACTTCTAAACATTTACGTGAGACATGTCTGAAATGATTTCAACTTCTGCACTGAAGCCCCTTCAATGGCAGAGCTGTACGTCTGTGAACTTAGAACTCTAGAAGCGGGGTTTCGATATAATCGTGAGATGAACATTGTAGAGTTTCGTGCTTAACTGAAAACAAACAAATCTTCACATCGATATAAGGTTATTGATATGTTTGTTTGCCTTAAAACATTAAGCTATCATACACTTGAAGAGTTTGGAACCATTTTGTACCAGGCAAAATAACGTGAAACGTTTGCTTGCACTTATACCCGAATACATGGGCTGTTAAAAAAGATTTAAGGAGCTATGTATGCACTGACGTATCATAAACGTGACGAACTGCAGTATCTTCGGGTTCAGGTTAAAAACATTTAATACTTGCATTCACTGATACTTAAAAAAAGTTATTGTTTACTTGTTTTATATCTCCAGAAGGTAAAACGAGTGTACGAATATTTGGAATGTTGGAACAAATATAAAATATTTCCATGACATTCATCAAGAGAATTAAAATCCTTTTATTGAATTTCTTGGACAATGTTGTTATTATCAAAACCACACATTTGGTAAATATATATCACAAGCCACAGCAATGGAAAAATGGTTTATACTTGTCTGTCAGAGAATAAAGGCAACCTGAAAAGGAAACAAGTATGAAGAAAATATATTGAAATAACGTAAATATACAGACAACTGTTAAAGATCACTGTCAGAATGAGGGTAGAACATCTGTGGCCAAATTTGTGACAAGTATAATGTTGTTTATTTACAAGTAAATACTTTAATTTATTCGTATTTCAATATTTTATTATGAGGAATTAATAAATGTATTCTTACACTTTTATATAGCCGCCTTCTATTCTTCCAGATCAAATTTTTCTTCATTTCTTTCTTCCTTTGGGAACTTCTCATTTGTTACTATTGGATATACAAGATTTACATATAATCCTTGAAGTACGTTTACTGAAATATATTTCATAGACAACAAATTGGTTAGTGATAATGGTTGAGAGAAAAGATAATTTTAAGAAGAGCAACCTATCCAGTAATAAAACACGGTGAAAAGAGTTATAGAAAACATTAAACTTATAAGACTAATTTGTAATTTAAACTAACGTGTAGCACTTTTGTTAGGATACCTTAGCAAGCATTTTTAATGAAAAATATTGTCAGTACAATAACTCTTTATGTAGATACTTAACTTAAATCGTTTAGCCAAATATATTAGAATAAAAATTAATTATTTTAACTTGTCTATCGTACCATTTTAATAATCGAGGTTTAAATCCATAATATCAATAATTATCTTAACTCGAAATATGATAAAAACGATTCATCCTCAAATTTGATTTTACATCTGAGAAAAAGGAAATTTAGGATAACCACACCCCGTAATTTTTTCCACTTTTGTAATAACTAATTTAATATATATACCAATGAGTTCTCACCAACAAGAGTGTAATTGTAAATTCTAAAATATTTTTGCTGTCTAAATTTGTTCTCGCAGTTTTGCTGTTTTAGAAAAATCCAGTTTACATCCATTATAATTAAAGTGGTTCACCTTTAGTGTGATCTTAATTTTAGCTAAATTTGCCAGACTTTCAGCAAGTATAAATTGATATATGTAAACTTTTCCATAAATTTACGAAATTCTTTATTGAAGATATTAAATATTTGTGCGAAGTTTCAACATCGACCAGAAAACGAATTAGGGATGTTGAAACCGATACCTCAGCTAGCAGGTAGAGTTAATGATGGAGTAAAATAATCTTCTCTTGTTAGTAATTAAAATATTATTTAATAAAACATTCGGAAATGTAAGATTATGAATTCATTCTATGAAGGTGGTATCTGAATTTTAGAAATACATGTTACTTTTTCATTTTCTCTTAATGCTATTCAAGCTCTGACAGTCTTACTGTATTGTTTTTAATTGCTTTTGTGATAACTAAGCCCGGCATGGCCAGGTGGGTTAAGGCGTTTGACTGCTACTCTAAGGGTCACGGGTTCGTATCTCCGTCGCACCAAACATGCTCGCCTTTTCAGCCGTGGGTGCGTTATAATGTGACAGTCAATCCCACTTTTCGTTGGTAAAAAATTAGCCCAAGATAATTATAATGTTTTACATAACATATGTATTACCTTTATCTTTCGTTTCTCCTTCAAATCCACGAATACCATATCAATATCTTGTACACCGATAGTAACAGTAGTGAAAATCACAGTGAGTACGTATTCAATGCCTTCCACAATGGGCTTCAGTGTCAAGAATAATTCCTAACAGTGTTAGGCATAAAATAAGTAGCGCAAACTTCTTCATGATGATGACTACATATAAAAAATATCATAACTTTTGTGGTTACATAAACTTATTTAAATTCCTGCTTTTAGTATTCAAAAATAATTCCTAACAGTGTTAGGCATAAAATAAGTAGCTCAAACTTCTTCATGATGATGATAGCCTATAAAAAATATCATAACTTTTGTGGTTACATAAACTAATTAAACTTCCTGCTTTTAGTATGCTCAAAGTTTCGTTTATTTTTTTTCTGTGCGTCAGGATACATTTTTACCACAAGAAAATTTTCAAGATTTTTCTTATTTTTGTTATATCTTTGTCTTTTGTGAAACAACTTCATTACCTTATACCGAGTAAAATTAGAAATTCAGAATAACTTTATATATATATATCAACCTTAACATATTTAGAGTATTAATGTATTCAATTATACAGGTGTCGATAACAAATGTAAAGAACAAACTAAGTTAATTAAATGGCATATATAAATAACAAGGTAAAATAAAATGATACGTTCTTACCCGCGAACGAATATGAACTTTCTCACGTAACACGGTTAATCGAAAGAAGAGTATCTACAACCCTACATATGTAGCACCATAGAGGTGGTCACATGATAACAATTTGTTGTTCTGAAATCTTGTTTTTTTCTCGTCTGTTACTAAACAGGTTTCCCATTTATATTGCAAAATCAAACGAGCGAGATGAACTTGATTATTATTGGTCTTTTTCGAAGAATCTCATGAAATATGATTATTTAAACCTGTTATCGATTAATTGTTTCTTTGTTGTATTTTTTTAAATTTTGCACAAAGCTACTCGAGGGCTATCTGTGCTAGTCGTCTTTAATTTAGCAGGGTAAGACTAGAGAGAAATATAACTAATCATCACTACCATTAGGTCATTCTTTTCCCAAAGAATAGCGAAATTGGAAGGTTGAAAAGGCGAATATATTTTGGTGAGATGGTAATTAAAACCCGTAATCCTAAGACTGCAAATCGAACACCCTAATCCGCTGGTCATAGCAGGTCAAATTTTTAAAAAGTGCAAAATGTTATAAGAGTATAAGGAGTCAAACATATTCTTAATTAGAAGCTCAAAATCGTCAAAAAATTGTTTAAATTATGAACAGCATTGATGAAATACTCACAGTTATTCTCCGTATACGTAATCGTTACCTAAACCACATTTATTTATATTATGAAACATTATAAAAATCAACTTACAAACTTCAAAATAGTTTAAATAATATTTATTTTATATGCTCCGTGGATTAATAGTAAATTATAAGTTCAATTTGAAAAAATTCTGATTATTTCCTGATTTTTCGTTTCCTTGAAAACGTGGGTAAGATATTTTATTTCATTCATTACCATAATATCTTTCTCTTTTAATAAATCGATAAAATAAAAAATTATTTAAAATTCTTTCCAGCAACCATTCATTAGCACAGCTTCAATTCTATCCAAGCGTAATTTCAGTTATTTTTTAAATTCTTAAACATATAATTTACAAACTGGATTTCGTTCAACTAGTTTACGAGTTTTTGCGAGGGTATTAAACATTTATTACACTTACCAAATGATAAAAAATAAAATTCCTATACTTTTACTTAAAGTTTGAGTTTCCAGAAGACCTCAGTCTTTATATTTTGTAACATAATAAAAAGAAACGTGTGTTCGAAACGTTGAAACAAATTATTGAACACAATCTTTAGTAATTGAAATAGCATAGTAAGCATAAAATTTCGGTATTGATATTATTTAACCTGACTGCTAACGAAACTAAATAATTTCTTGAGCAATCTAATTCTTTATCTATGAATGAAATTTGAGATGAAACTGATCGGCTCACTTACCATTTTTGGTTCGACAAGTACTTCCCACAGTCAAATCGTTTCCCAACAAAACTAAAACACCCTTCATTGATATAATTTGTCATACTCCATCCAAAACGTGTCCTGAAACTAGGTCTGATACTAAATAAGCATTATGAAGAAGAATATTAACAAAGTCACCCTCAGCACCCTGAATAATAAAGACTCACCAGTGACAGAACCCGAATCTAAAGGCAAGATACTTCTTAACAACAATGATTTAGTCTCCCCAGTATCACGCCGAATATATATGGGTATGAGATTGTCAGAGTCATTTGTCAAAGACACATAACCAACAGACACGAAAAGTTTAAACTCCTCATTAACTATATCGGCCATTTTATCAGTATCCAAATAAACAACATCAGGTGACCTGGTGCAATTATGTCCATATGTGGACACAAACGTTCTGGGTGTTGCCTACTTTTATTTCTTTTTCAAACACCAACAATCAAACATAACATAAACAAGTTTTGTTTTGTTTTTTACAAAATATCAGACTAACTTTAGTAATCTAGACAAAGTTTTGTCCTATAAGTAAGAAAATTTCAAACTAAAGAAGCTGTATTTTCAGAATATTTCCCAACTTTAGTGAATAGAACATGATTTCGCTAAAGAAATGGTAAGTCGAATGTTTTTCCTAAATTTTCATTCAACTAACAGTGTTATTTATAATTATAAGTTACTAATTATACACTTCCTCTTTTGGCTCCTTTCGAAAAGTCTATAAGGAATGATGGATTTGTTGTTGCTAAGTTAACTATAATTGAATTTCTTCCTTTTTGTTTTTCGTAAAACATCCTGTCTTTACGAATGCATCTGCGTTTTCTATTTGAGTGTATTTTTGTGTTTTGTCTTCAAGTGAAAATAATAGATACAAAAACTTAAAAACTAAAATTGCTGAGAAAACTGTTTTAAGAACATCACTAGATTCTACTTTTAAATATATCATGTATACGAGAATATATTAGCACTAAATGCAAACTATAATTTTTGTATGATATCTTAAGTGACTAAAACACTCAAACAATTGATATTTCTAAGTACACAATTTAATCGCTTCATTCGAAGATTTTCAAAATTTTCAAATAAACACACTACATGTCACTTTCGAGAGTGTAAACCGTATAAACCAATGCCATTGATCATGTGACTCAGAACTACTAGTTAATTTATATACCAAATTTAAAGATCACACAATTTATATAATTTCCGAATTCTCAACTCTCCATCCTTATCGAAAACATGATAGTTATTTTAATATGTTCTATTAGTTCTATAGAATCTTTAATGTTTCCAGCTACCGTATCATTCCAATTAGCCGAAATAACAGTTCCTTTATAGCCGAATGATATGACCAGTACTTACATGTTCAGCTAGGGCAGAGTTTTTTCTATTACTTTCAACATTTCTTTTGTATTCGATCATTCTATATTCTAGGTTTTTTTTAGTATGCTTAAAGTTTACACAATCATTTTACTTTCAAATTTGTGTGTCTATTTTCTCCATTCCATTAAATACTTTTTAATTTTGGTCAATATCTAACTAGTTTTGTTCAAACGCTTCTAAATCTGAATAAGATTGTTATTAAAAAGTAAATGAAATATAAAATCTTCAATATTGTTTAAATTTCCTTCTTTTCTTCGCACGAAAAGTGCTCAAAGTTGAACAAACAATGCGATTTATCTCACTAATGAAATAATATTTCCACAAGCTGTCCCTAATTTAGCATTGAAAGACTAGTTGGCCCAGCACGGTCAGATGGTTAGGGCGCTTGACTCTTAACCTGAGGGTCGAGAGTTCGAATCCGCGTCGTATCAATATGCTTGTCATTTCAGCGTTGTTGTAAGGTGACGATCAACTCCACTATTTGCTTGTAAAAGAGTAGCCCAGGAGTTAGCGGTGGGTGGTGAAGACCAGCTGCCTTTCCTCTAGTTTTATACTGCTAACTTAAGGACGGCTAGCACAACAAGCCTTTGTGTGGTTTTGCGTGAAGTGAAAAAAACGAAAACAAGCAAGCAAACAAAAGACATTATAACGTCTCCTCATACAGTTATATGACGAGTATGTTTAGTGAAACAAGTATCGGACCCGCGATTCTCATAGTCAAGCTTTTTGACCACCTGGCGACACAGGGTCATCTGAATAAAACAATTTATAACAGTTATGGAATGTTAGCAATTGATTCTTTCTGTCATTACAACTAGGTGTTTCAAATACAGTGAAACTAGTATAAATAGAGTAAAGTATATAGTTTACACAGCACAACATTTTCTTTTAAGTTTTGCTTCCTAAAAGTTTTTGCTGATTGTGACAGGTACCTGGTGGGTATGCACAAATATAGTTTTGGTTTTATTTCATAACGTAGAATCTCTGAGAAATAAACAGTGAACTGTTTACCGGCAATAACGTATTTAATTGCATTTATGTTTCTAATACCCTATTAAGTTCAACATAATTGAAAGCGTTTTGCTCCTGATTTACGTTTGTATTCAATGTCCGGTGCATCACATTGCAGTGTCCAACAGTAGTCAGCAAGCATAAACGGATTCCAGTTACCCTGACATCGTTTTTCCTTTGTAGCAAGGTCCTGGTGAAACTAAAGATTTTGATGAAATGGTACATGATTGGAAAGTGTAGATGTGATTTTCATGAACAGCAGCCAAAAATCTATAAAGGACACTCAACAGTGTTCAAAAAGCAAAAACTTTGTTGTACAGTGTTTTAGATCCATGTATTGAAAAGAAACAGATTATATGGTTTCAAATTTCCAACTAAAAGTGAAACTTGTTGCAAAAAGTAAAATTATTAGATTAAAAGATATATTTAATGTAAATCCGTAAAATCTACAGTTAATGCACTATTGTTTAAGTTGCAAGTACTTTGATATATCAATGTTTAATAACATATATTACCATCAATTCCCAAACAGCATAACAATAGTCAACGTGACCGTCTGGAGCTGCAATTAAACATAACTGAATTTCGATAATAACCACAGATCGTATAATTATAGTGTGTAATGACAGGTTCTTATGATATAACGTCTAAACATTCGCTGTCTCAGGACGTTGAGTCAGTTTCAGCATTCACGATTGTGTAACTGATTCTTAAGGATATGTCTTCAACAAAAGTGGGCTCTTTGAATGAGATCATATTTTTGAGTCATTATTATTAGAGAACACATTCCAAACATTGATCTTTTCATATTATTTTATTATATCTATATTTTTGCATTGATAATGAACTATAAATGAAACTGTCTGGGGTACTTTGACAATAAAGAACGGATTTTGTATATCACTGAGCTTAACAGTTAATGATACAAATTTATTATTCATGCATTCTACATAACAATACAGACAGCTAGATATAAGTTCATGTATTTTCTTAATATTTGATGGTAAAACGAAATTATTTCCTATCGTTGTCTGAGCTCAGACTTTGTGTTTTCAATCTAGAACTCACAAATGTTTTACATGTTTACAAATATAACTCACTAAGATCCATAAATAATCTAACATTTTAAAAGTCTAAATGTATAGATAGAACAGTTTTAGTTTTTACATTTTAAACAACAATGAAAATGTTATAAGGTTTATTTATGTTCAGTGTGGAAATAAAAATACGTTAAAGTCGTATCACATTATCACATGAATTTACTTAAAAATAAAAAATTCAGAGATGAGAGAATATTATTCACTTTTAAAGTAGTTTTGAAATCGTCATTAAAAAATACTGGCTTGATGGTAAATAGAAATACAACACTGAACATATTGTCACTTCAGAGCTATTTCTGTCACTTCCTTTTGATGTCATATATCTTATCTACAGATTAAAACATTCGTCTTCATGCACTTGTAGAATAAAAACTTATATAATTTTCTCTTTTCAAAGGATGCAGTTGCAACCTTGCAAGTTTGTTACACCAATATTTGTTGGATTTTTTTTCCATCAAAATTACAATATTCACAATATTTTAGACTTTGCATGTTCTCGATCAAATCCACCAATATTTTTTATTTCATACAAAAACTGGTTACATTTAATACAGAAAATATATTTAATTTTTAACAAGCCTTAACTTTGAACATGAACAGTTTTAATGTTGATACTAGTGTCATAATAACTATGCATTAAAGCTGAATTTTTTGTTCGGATTGTGTACACCTCAAGAAACTATTAGATCAGTGTAGACAGAATACAAATGCTGAACGCTCACGCTATACTGCAGTAGCCAATATCTGGAACCTGTCTTGCAGAGGTATAGAAAGCTGTACTTTCAGTGAAGTTCTTCATCAAAAATATTATAATTTGACAAATCTTCTCTGTAATTGTCTATCTATATTGTGACATCAGAACTCTTGTTTGAAGTTTGATAGCGTACGTTTCTGAATTTATGCTGCTTGTTTTATATATGTATCAAATCTCGAGTAAAGACCATGCAGTAAAGAAATGGACTATGTTCGGCATATGCACGTTGAGCTGATCATTAACTATTTCTTGAGATTTGTTTGCAATATTACTGTTTTGCTTGATGATTTGATTCTTAATAAAATCAACTGAGGAAATAGTAGACAGGACGTTTTGTCGAACCCCTTTCTCTGACTGATTATCAATTGAAACTTTATGTTAAAGAATATCAAATAAAAAAGGCAAAAACAGTAGAAAGAATGAGAACATGTGCATATTGTTGAAAAGATTCTATGAGCCCAAATAGCGATTATTTTTAAATTATTCAAAACAGATGTATTAGCTACATTACAAATCATAAATGATAACAAATAAGAGGTTTATCAGTTTTTTATGTAACTATTCTGAAAAAAAATTAACACTTAAAAATAACGCATATTTTTATTGTATCTTTTATTAGAGTTGATCTTAAAATCACATGCAATACATAATTATATTAGGTTTTACGAAATTATACAATGGTAAACAGATCACAAATAGAAATTCATGATTCAGTGAAATAAATAATTACACATTATAAGTAGAAAGTTTAATGTCACTTTTCAGGTTGTTACAGTTAGCATCCTATAAGAGCAATAATACACAGACAGAAAAACTAGCAATGTAGGAATGACTCATATTGTTCAATAAAATAGTATTTTAATTACCTTCTCAATAAGTCATCTTATCTTAACACGACAGTGTTTCCCTTGATAACAAAATCTACGTAATGTTACAAGTTATGGCACACTTGGAATTTTATGTTCTTCTGTCCCCTGCTTTATTTATAACATGACATATAAAAAATCAGAACAACGGTATCAACAAATTACCTTGACGTGACAAAATTTCAAACATAGTATGTGCTTTTTAAAGAGACTTATTAACTGTCTTTTGTATTTCTAGGGTAAGCAATATTATTACTACCCCTTGAAGCTTGTGTTCCTTTTAAAAGCTTAAGAACCTGAGGTTCTAAACAATAATGGATGGGCATTGGATGACTGCAACGGTAGTATACTCAATGCTTTGTGTGGTACACAAATTGTGCCTTTACGAATCCAATTCTTATATTAAATATAAAGTTAAGAAGTTAAAGAAATTACTGCATATAATATCAAATTTTATTTCACAAATTCTCATAAAATACTAACTTTCATTCAGCAGAAGAGGTGCCACAAATCAAGTAATAACAAACATTTTATTAAATGTAATATATTGTTCAGGTATCTGTTAAACTAACTTATATTTCTGAAGGAAAATATCAAAAATGATATATGGTTTCCATGTCTAATGAGACTAAACTAGAATTGTATTGTATTGAAAGATACTACCGGGAAACTTATTATTCCCATGACTGTATAAGGCAGAGTGTTTATTCATATTTTTGCTAAATAAAAGAAGAAAAATTATTGAATGAAGTCACTATACGACAGACAGTTTCAACCATAGTTTACATCATTGATAGTCACTCAATCTTTGTTGGGACATACCATGAAATACAAAACAGTGCTGATCTTTTACAAAGTATCTGTATTGAAGTTTATAGAGATAGGTTCGATTTTAAAACTGATATTCGAAAGGAGAATTGGACTTAAAAAGTGGTACCAAATAAATGGTCAGGGCAATGTAAATGACGATATATTAGCAGATATCTAAAATTTCACACATTAAAAGATTAATTTATTATTATGGTTTTAAAATAAATCCATTTGATATCCATCTTCAGTAGAGTGTTTTATCAAAAATGTTTCATATCACACATGACCAAGCTCGAGAAAAATTTTAAAAAGTTTGTTTTGTTGCAGTTTTTTTGCCTTAGCATGCTAAACCAGTAGATATTCTCTCAATGTGTGATGTCGTCTACTATATTGCCATATCGTTTGCAATTTTGCTGTTTAACGATGGAGGACAAAAGAGTAAAGGATTAAAACAGTTAAAAATTATTTGCTTTTAGAATATAAAAAATAAAATAATTTAAAACTTGAAAGATATTTTGAATTTTTGTTTTATAATTTAACATATATAGTGTAATTAATCTCATAAATTTATTTATTATGGTATTTGATCACTTATCTCAGGTTTTCTATATGAATTTTATTTTTCAATTCAGAAATCATTGAATGAGAACAATGAAATACTAAATTACCTAAAGATGAAATGAATCTAATGGAGCAAACAAGTTCAATCTGCACGTGCTCGGTTGTACATTGGTAAATGTTGAAGGAACTTAAATTTTAAAATAATTAAGCACAATAGAATATTAAAGACAAAAAATAAAAATTCTGCATCAGTTTAACATGTAAATTACAATGGATATATCATTTCGTGAACAAAATGTTATTTTGCCTCAACCAAATGGTATAACTGGTAGAAATCTCAAATAAACCATTGAAGTAACTAAACACAATGAAACCCAACTGACCTTAAAAAATCAGAAATGATGAAGATGGAAAGATCTTTGTGTTTGAATTTTAAAATTGTGTCACATGAAAGTGATTTTTGTGCTAAAATAACACACTTTAACTATTTATTTTTCATACTCCTTGATATGATATGAAACAATGCTGAAACACGTACAGTGATTTTTACAACCCTTGATAATTTGAAATAAGGATTTCAACTGTGTATTATGAAGTGTCTTTACTTTGTGTTGTGATTATATATCAAATCAGCCTAGATATGGCGAAATGACACAAGAGTGTGAAATGTAAAGAAAAATCGGAGCTATTCCAAGAACCGTAAGAATGGATATATCTTGAACTACAAAAAAGTCTAGAAATAATTATTAGCCATGGCATAAAGCTATTTCAGATTGATTACTTTTAATGCTTTATGTACGTTTTTTCTGTCTTACAATAGCTTAAGTTTTCACTTTTTATTAGTAGTTATAGAGTTTAGTAAGATTCTAAGTGTCTGAAATACACTTCATAAAATTGTTTGAAGATACCTATTTAATTCGGCTCAATCATTTGGATGAAATATTTTCCAGTTTCTTGGTGTGCCTTTTGTGATTTAATTTTGCCACGTTACTTGATTGAATAGCTCTGTTGCTTATTTGTTCATTGAAAGTGAACTCTTCTTCTAATAAATACTTCACGTTATTTGTTATTTTAATAAACATTCCGCGAAAACACAAGTTTCTTTGACCAAGTTTACAGATTTCAAGTCGTCGTTCTAATTTACTACTCAAGACTCATAGATCATCATATCAGGGGAAATATAGAAAACGTTGCTTGTGATGCTGTTAAAATAGGGATATTTATTTATATAAATACTTTAGTGAAGACGCCTTTTTGCTAAATTCGAGTGACTTCAAAAACTAGAACATAGCTTTATTCACATCATTCTTATGAAAAAGTTTTGAACTAATTAAGAAAAAACAGAACGAATTAACATTAAACTTTATATTACGAATATCAGAGACAATGCATTCGAGATTATTACAAAGCTTTTGTTAGGTATTCGAATATAAACTATATACTTTACTCTCACCGACATCTTTATTGATAAATTCCACATGCTTCGAAATATGTTTTGTTTTGCGGATATACAATAAAAACAGACACATTTAATATTCCATTTCTCTCATCCTTTGTGTAGAGTTAGTATTCTTTAAAATAGGTATCTGTGACTTGTTGGCGATAAATTACAATGATGAACGAACAGCACATAATCTACTTATTTTAAGATAATATACAGAAGAAATGGTAAAAGGCGGTCTCCTGTAGAAATGCTGTTAATTTTTATATTTTTCATCAGATAGCAGAAAAAAATATGGAAAACTGTATGTTTTTCAGAATGCACCCGACCGCAGCTGTTCTCAAATGATAATTGTTTGAGCTTTTCGTTATTTAATTTTCTCACTAAAAGTGTTTTGGACCTGCTTTATTTTAGTAGATCTTTTTGTTTCAATTAGCCAACAAAATGATTATTCAAGTTTTGATACAATAATCGAACGAAAATAAGAAACTCAAAACAACACAAACCAGTTTCACAAATTAGTATTTAGTCAACATTTTCTTGGATTTCAGCACTGCTTCACATCAACGTGGCATACGTTTAAAGAATTTGTGTAATATTCCTGAGAGACTGACTGCTACCCTTTTTTAAGTGTTTCAAAAAGTTTATCTTCCGTATTTTGTTTGCGATGTTTACCTCGTGTTTACTTACTTTACATCGTGAGTTACCACAGTTGTGTTCAGAAATTTAATTTATTCTGTTTTCCGTTTAAAGACCATAAAGACTGTTTCAGTTAGTTAAAGGTAAATTTTACATAAAAAAGAGAACTTTGCCGTCAAAAGAACTACTCATACTGATTAATTTTGCAGATTCACATTTTTTATGAAAAGTATGTGCTAATAAATGAAACATACAGCTTGATGCAGAAAGAGCTCTCTCCGAATGACAATCCGAACGTTTTAGTTTTTACGTTTGCCTGTAAAAAAGAACTGTGATGTAATAGTTGCTAAACAAACCGCCAACGCCAGCGAGTTGAATGTAAATAAACATAGCCAGTGCACACGGAGAAACAGAGGCGGAGTCTGTTTTGACTTTGTGTTCTGAACAGTGTCGAGTAGCGCCATGTCAATTCGAACCTACTCTGAACGAACCTAGAACAGTTACACAGATCTGACAAGTTCTAGTGATGAGGACAGTTCCACCAGAGAGAGTAGCGGAACTGTGAGTGATACTGATTACGCCCAGGTCGGTTGCTAGAGGGTCATACCTCCAGTAGAAGAATGGTAAGCCTAAGTCATGACAACAAATATGGTCTGTATTATTTCACGTGTAATTTTAGTCTAACAATCATGATCTACTTACAAGAGTATGAACAGACACACTCTGAAATGAGTCAGCTCTGGTGCCATGGCAGTCATCATCAGTGGTGGGCTGAATCACAATTTCCTCCACAGAAGTAAGCACTGTGTCATCAGCAGCACCTTCCTCTAAAAGCTGAAGAAATAAGATTATATATTAAAACAACATGCTTTGTGAGGTTTATGAGATTTACATTTAATATTACAATGTTAAAGTACTGTGTTAAGATTAATTTTATTATGATGAGTTATGGACATATGTTATGGAGTTTATATTTGATTTTTTTAAAAGTTTACATTTTTTTTAAATACATAACATTACTTGATTACTACAACATGTTCAAGACACAGTTTTATTTCAATTTATCTTGAATTCTTAAATTTGAAAAATGGAATTCTTTAAACTTTTCCATATTTACAAATGATGCAAAAACATCTACAAAATGATCTACCAGCTTTTAAACTTGGGATATACTCTATTTTAGATAGATTTGTTTTCTGTCTTGAGTAGAAAATCAAAGTTTTAGTGATTTTAAGGTGCTGCAAATGCAAAGGACGCTCATGAATGTGAAATGTGTATGTCTAGTTACATTCTTCAAAAAAATTTACCTTGTAAATTGTTATATTATACTAGTTATTGTTTATCGCTTTATATTGCACACATACTTTTAAGTTTGTTCCTTTCATGATGGCAAGGGATGGCTTCAGAAAGGTGTAACCTGTACGCTGGAGCCTGAAATCAGTCCTCAGCTCTACACGAGGAAAGGTGGTGGGGATGATCCTGTATACTGCCGATGGTTTTTTTCATTCTCAACCTGCCTGGGTTGATACCCATGGAATCCAAAACAATGAGATCCGACACAAAACAAGAGCGTTCAAAGAGATCTTGACAAAGCTTTGCATGATGTGAAGGAGTCTAGTTCTTCCTATTGATCATCTGCACCTACTGACGCCAGCTGGCCGGTTCCTTCTCCTTGCAAGGAAACGAAAGGAAGCTTTTGCCTGATGCCGAACCGTTTTTACAACCATAAGCAACGCAGTAAACCATGTTATCATAAAGCAAACATAAAGTAGTAATATAAAGACAATAAATAGTCTCACAAAGTATGTAATACGAATAAAGTACCGATAAACTTACATAAAACACCAGCACTGAAAGGAACTAAATGGTCGGCGCGCAATGAAGCATGTTTGGCAGCTAGTACGTCACAGAAACAGCCGAACGAGCGAGAAGAACTTGAGTTCGATCCTGCATATTTTTTATTTTTATTCACAAACTAAAGTGTTTAAAAATATGGCAACCATATAGGAATTATACTTCACAAAAGTAAAGTTTCTAAGGCAATCATTAAATTTATTGAAAATTCAGCTTTAAAAACACAAGTCACGAAACAAAGTATTCTTGTTTATCTCTATTGCTATAACATAAACTCTGAAACTTTTATTTTATAAATCATTTGTTAATGATAAATTGATAATCATTCTTTTAATTTTACTTTCACAAATTCAACTTTCTCTTTTTACCTGCAGGTGTTTATAACACACGACGTAAAAAATCTATCCATCTAGTTATTACAATATGAAACATAAAGAAAAAGCTTAAAAGCTTTAAGTAAGATATCAACAATATAAGAAAAATCTTCTACATACACAACGTACATGTACGAATTTACGTAACAAAATTATAATAACTATTGCTTTTAAAATATTAAACTTTTCACATTCTTGTTGTTAAACTAACTAATAATTAATTATTAACTCTTAAACTGAACAATGCTGTATATACAACTAAAAAAGTTAATTTGTTCAGCATGATAACTTACTTAAAAGCATATGTTCTTTGTGGTAAGTTAAAATCTGTAATACATAAGCATCGATAATCTTGTAAGCTACAAAGATTTTCAATATAAATTATTTTTTGTTTGTTGTTTTTAATTGCACTCAAAGTTAATCAAGGGTTATCTGCGCCAGCCGTACCTAATTTAGCAGTGTAAGACTAGAGAGAAGGCAGCTAGTCATCACCACCCACCGCCAACTCTGAGGCTCATCTTTTATCAATGAATAATGGGATTGACCGTCACATTATAATGCCCTCAAGGCTAAAGGAACGAGAATGTTTGTGTGACAGGGATTCGAAACCGCGATCCTCAGATTACGAGTCGAACGCCTTAACCCCTCTGACCATGCCGGGCCATGTAAATCATTCCTATTTCATTTGATATAGGCCAAACATTTACTTATATACTTGATGAGAGAAAGTAGTTTCTTCATATAATTTTATTCGAACAACTAATTTATGACAAACATAAAAATAAAATTTATTATTCATCCAAATAGAATTAAATGTACTTGATATCTAATACAGGGTATTGTGTTTAGATAACTGACAGTTTCTTGCCCTTTGTTTTTGGAAATAAAATCTAAGTCCAGACGAATGTTAAGCAGCAGGTACTCAGCAAGTGCTTTAATTTATTAAATTTTCTGTTTTAAACATGGCATAAGTCGTAGTTATCACATAATTATATTGTTAGGATAGAATTTCTGTTATGTATAAAGTGTTTAGAATGCCATGTTGTTGTTTATATTATTGTTTTGAAATTTAAACCAATAAAATATGTTGGTATTCATGAAGAAATTTCTAGAATTAAGTAGATCGATCATTTGACTGTAAATAGAAATGTATGGCGGCCTGATGTCTAGACGAAGCGTCTCGTGCAAAAACAGACATGCGCAGATTACTCTGGAATTCTGTGGAAGTTACGCAAATGTTGGAGAATACAGAAGCATACTAGTATAAAAACAGACAGCGACTCGAGAAGAAGAGTCAGTCATTAGTTTTATTTGATTCAAGAGATGTTGTGTTCATTTGAGAAATTTTAAACGTTTGCTATGTGTTTATTCAACTTGGATTTGTGACTAGAGTTAGATCTGCAAAAGCTGTGATTTTATCTCGTCAATCTTTACGATTCATTCGAATTACTGATTATACTGAAAGTCAACAAGTATAAAACTGTTTAAGGGAGAATGGGAAAATTTGGAAAACGACAAGTTGAGACATTCATCAAAGACATCGTAAAAAGAACTTCGTCAAATTTATTGGACTGTGAATTGGTTCTGGACTTCTCCATTCAAACTTCGGAATTGCTTCGTGGGACCAAATTCACACCCTAGACTGGAATTTTGGATTTCTGATCTGGACATTTGGACTATCATTCTAGATCATTATACTGGACACAGGCGAGTACCATTTTGTGTTGTAATTAATTTTGAAGGTTGAAACTGAATATCTGTCATTGTTATTATATAATTTATGTTATATCTGTTACATATATAATAGTTTATTGTAATAAATTATACAAGCTGTTATCTGTGTCTTTCTGTTGCGTTCAGTCTACATAAAACATAAAAAAAAACGTTACAATCGCAGGTATTCCTATTTATGCCAGTAGATTTCTAAGATACTGAATCTATTTTTATTGTCCTTTATGTTTTAGAATCAAATTACATTTTGACTGTTAAATCCGTTTATTAGTTGATATTCAGTGAAATGAGAAAGATATAATCCTTTAGCTCACTATAACTTTCTTTTATATATGTATTATATTTGTTATTGCATTTAAATTTCTAATACATTAAATAAAAGTAGCACATGTTGATGAACATAAACAAAATGTTAAGGTAAGTAAAGGACGTTTGTAAGTAATAAGATGATATGTGTTATTTACATTGTTAAACTTCAGAGATTAAAAGTATTGTTTCTCATCAGAATAAGTTAGAGAGATGTAAGTCTAGCACCGTATATATAAAAGCAATAAATTTGTCATGATGAGATTTTCTTTTCGCAAAATACTTTACATAGATTGTTGCGTCATATAATAAAAATTCATTTTATGTATTGAGGAATTGTTGTTAAGAATAACGTCTTTGTTTCATTTTTCTAATAGAATCACGACACAGGGAGATTTTCACATCATTAATTTCCACATCATATTGAAAATAAGTGATTTTCACTTGAAGTTGTTTTTATGTTTAAATTTTTCTTCGTTAGCAACTGTTGGAAACATATTAAATATTTGATGATATATGCATGTATATCTGTACCATATTTTCAGTTAATCAATTTAACACTGTACTAGTTTGTCTCATAATTTCCAGAAAAATTTCGTTACCATTTCTTTTACATTTATGAAGTTTTTGTTGGTATCGTAGCTACGGTTTATAAAGTAATAGCCAACTCAATAAACCTTAGAAAAACAATATCGAACGTACAAGCTAATGGACAAATGAAAACAAGATAAGATAATAACCTAAAGTTATTACACAGATGAAAACAAGTTATTATGTATTACCCTGCATTTGTGCCTGAGACGTTTAATTTGACTTATCTAAAATTTAGCTCAATTTTTATAATAATTAAGCTTACCTCAATATAATTAAAACTCCTAATACTTATATTTTCTTCAGCACTTCCTTAACGATCATTTTGAGTTATAAAATAAAAATGTGGATGGCAAAGAAACTTACATTAATAAGAAAGATCACATATATATGTATATCCGAGAAGAAAAATAATCGTTAAAATAAGTGCACCGATTTTGTCGGATTTAATTCATGACATTATTACTTCTTGTCTTGTTTAAATCATAGATAAATTACATCTGTATGAGACGAGTGTGGGAGCCTGTGCTTCGTCATCCTGCTTGAATACTCTATTCAATCTGCGGTCTTTTTGTATATAAAACAAATGTTGCTAAATAATTGTATAACTTACGTCATATCTGTTGTTAACCTTACACCTACTCTTCAAGGCCCGGTATGACAATGTTGTTTAAGCATTCGACCAAAAATCTGACGGTCGTAGATTCTAATCCTCGTCCCATCAGACATGCTCACCCTTTCTGCCATAGGCGCGTTTTAACGTGTCAGTCAATCCCATTAGAGTTAGCAGTGGGTAGTGATGAGTGGCTGCCTTCCCTATAGGTTACACTACTAAATTAGAGACGGGTTGAGCAGATAGTCGTTGTGTAGCTTTGTGCAAAATTTATAACAAACAATACTTTCCTTTCATAACTTACTTTTACATCAAAGATTTTTTTTCCTACGTAAACTTGTAACATATAAATTCACCATAATTACTCCAGTTGTATTTTTAATGTTAACATGTGTAATATGTTTAAAGTGATTTTCATGTCTCTAACATGGTTTAGAAGAAGTTATTCAGAAATATATGTCATATAATAAACATACTGTGAAACAAAATGATTTCACAAAGTATAATCTCAGATATTACTGTGAATATTCTTTTTATTGCGCCAGGTTTACAGAAAAGTGTTTTCGCAAGATTCCAAAATATATGAAGTTAGAGATGTAATAAATATTGCTATCTAGAAAGACAGCAGTCAATAATTACTGAGTTCAGCATGGCCAGATGGTTAGGGTGCTCGACTCATAATCTGATGGTCATAGGTTCGAATCTTCCATTATATTCGTCCTTTTATCCGTGGAAGCGTTATAAAGTGACGGTCAATGACGTTATTCATTAATTAAAAGAGCAGCTTAACAGTTGGCGGTGAGTGGTGACGAGTACTGCCTTCCCATATTCTTACACTACTAAATTATTGAAGATAGCCGTCTTGTACTTTTGCGCGAAATTCAATGTCAAACAAGAAAAGCTTACTGATCGTGATTCTGACGAAAGTAAGCTTTCTCTAAGTTCATTAATGTTAGAGATAAAGGAAATAAAAACGATATCGCACTTATTTTAACTTTTTTTTTCAAAATATAACTTTAATTTTCAAAAATATGATTATTTATGAAGTAAAAACACTTTTAAAAATATAAGTTATTACAAAAACGAAGCTTAAAATTACAAAGGAGATTTCATAAAAACGTAATTCATCGTGATAAATAAGTAACAGTTACGAAATTAGCTGCTGTCTTAAACATCACACTAGGACTTAATACCATAGAAATATTTTATAAAACACTTAAGATTGGAATGTGTGATATATTTCTTGAAGAGCCAAAGTTTAAAGACCTTTATATTGCTACAGAACCCCCAATGGCACAGCGGCATGTCTGTGGACTCGAACTGATAAAAAATGGCTTTCAATACCTGTGATGGGGGAGCACAGAAAACTCATTGTGTAGCTATGGGCTTAATTCCAAGCAAACAAACAAATAAATATAGCCATGGATTATTTTTGGCGCATTAATAGATTTCTCTTGCAGCGTTGAGAGAAATTTTGAAAATAATGTCTTATTAACTAAACAACAACATACATCTCTTTAACCTGCCCTCCGACAAAATATTGTTTTCACTCCAGTAGAATTGTGTGTATGCAATTAGGATAACTCGAACAGTTTTTAATAGGTTTTGAGATGATGTTTGACAGTCTCTAAAGAACAACTATTTTACTTTGGGTGAATGTAGGTCAAAGGTCCATCATGATTATAATGAAAGTTAAACACTTGAAATGTTTTAATTTACTTTTAGTCAAATTTAGTATGAAAATTTAGTGTCATTAAAGAAAGATTTATTAAGTTTTCATTTTTGAAGATTAAAATTTGAAATAACAATGAAAGGCAGCCACTTTCGTATGACAGTGACAAAATTGGTTTTTGGAAAGCGATCCAAAAAGTCAAGAAAAACTCAGATCGTAAGATAATCTTGCTAATTAGTCACACTTTTAAATGTGAGAATCTGACTGCTTAATATTTTAGGTGTTACTGCATAAGTAAAGAAAATAATTGGTGAAATGAGTTTACACTTTTAGTAATTTCAAAATTAAACTTACAACACAAAAGTGGCGATGAAATGGATATTAAAGAGCCATGAATATCACAATGCTCATATAAATTCCATCTCTTTCAAAACCACAGACTTTAAATCTTGGTTAATGGTATTTGAGGCATAACAAGTTTTTTAATGATACCTCTAAACACTTCTGAAGAAAATAACATGACTACTGTTTCTATGTTGTGTTTCTGACTCATTCATCATAAGCAAATAACAAACCCTCATATATCTTGATCTCAGTCCTGTAGATATTGTTTAAAAATGACGAAGTTTTTTAAACTAAGTATAAAACTTTTAACATTTACACTAATAACAGCGTAGATAAATACTTTTTATTTCGACAGCTGTCTAAGCTGTCTAACCTCTTGAGTTTAAATATTTATGTACAACAAAGCTGCGACCTAAAAAAGTAACTTATCTCTAGTTTGTACATACAGCAGTGTTCTATACACTTTTAAGTAATTAGATCATTGAAAATGTTTGAATATGATCAGACCAATATTACCTTGTACAAGGTATAACAATATGCCATTAGTTTCCATGATCCACTTTTTAACTAACCCCGTTGATTTCTCCAAGCCTGTTCGTTTCTTGTACTTTCGCTTGATAGAAGACAGACAGTGGAAATCTCGTCAATACATTCATGTGAATCACTAATTACATGGCTACCTTAATAGAGCAAGAT
This sequence comes from Carcinoscorpius rotundicauda, assembly GCA_011833715.1. NCBI lineage: Eukaryota > Metazoa > Arthropoda > Merostomata > Xiphosura > Limulidae > Carcinoscorpius > Carcinoscorpius rotundicauda. Next base: position 28,683,446 of record CM022395.1, on the reverse strand, counting down.
TTAGGGGTTTAACAAATTTTAAAACAAATAGGTATTCGTTCTTCGAAGCTATTAAGATCCACGACCGAAAAAATCCAGGATATTTTTCTATAAATTTAGTAAAACAAAATTATAAAATTTACAATAAAAAAGATTCAATAGTAAGTATTAAAAACAGTATAGTTGATTTCTATACAACTTTCAGTTTTTAAATCTGATACCAGGAAGCACGGAAACAGTACTACCAGGGTAAGTGATGTACACAATAAATCAAAGAAAGAAACATTCTATGTTTGCCATGGTTGTCATTTTGTGATCCATTACACTCATGCAGTATCTTGCCTACGATGGACATTAACTACAATATAGTCAGTTATCAAATTAGTATCAGAAAAAAATAAAAAATTGCAGCATTTTTGGTCCGAGTTTTTCGAGCCCCTGGGTCTTATAATGTATTTTGACTCTGAGTTGAAACTAACGTTTCTCTGTTGGAGTTTCTCTTAGACTAATTTTGCTTCAATATCTGCTTACAAGTTATTAATTTTAAGCGGACATCTAATTTGTGTCCTTCAAATCGATCTGCTCACTCACTAGAGACACAGTAACTTAATACATGTAGCAATAAATATTTTAGTGTGTATATCAGAAGGCTATCCAAAAATAATGAATACTTTAGTGATATACAACAAACTTTGCCGAATATTAGGGATACTGATAAATGTTATTCGATTAAACTATGTTTAATATTTGAAAATTTTACTCTGATAGTTTTCAACTAATGGAAAAACAGCAGTAAGAAAGTAATTCAAATAACTTAGTTATTGTATCAGTTTCTTTATTTCATTATACATCGACAAGCCTTATCCTTAAATCTTAAACACCTTACAAATGTGATTAATCGCTTAACTTTCAAGCCTAAATATACGACGACATTGTAAAATTATATGAACAAAAAAGTAGGACCAACAACACATTAAGCATTTGGTATAGACTACTAAATACTGTATGACAGGGTAATAAACACATTTCGCTTTGTTCTAATAAACACACACTCGCAAAACGAACAAAATAAGTACCTGATGTTGGATAATGTAAAACTTTGCACGATTATTAAGGCCCCCTAATGGCAAAGTGGAATCTCTGCAAAACTACACCGTGAGAAACTGGGTTTCGATACCTCTGATGCGCAGAGTACAAATAACCAATTGTGTCATTTGTGCTTAAATACAAGCAAACCAAAGTATTGCCAAGAGGAGACGACCTCCAATATTCAAAAAAATAAATTTTATCCTAAAGTGGCAAAAATCCAAAATAAAAGTGTCTTGCAAAATGTTTGGTATAGAATAACATCTTGTTTGATGAGAGTTTGTCAATCCTTAAATTTATCTAGTTGAACGTCTAAAATCAAGAAAATAACAAATAAGCCATACATATGTCAAATCATCCAAAAGTATTTATAAGTAGGAAAGGCATAGAGGCGATATTATTGTAATATACTGCTGTCTGTGAAGTTATGACTGCAGTTATTTGAGGTTGTTTTAATATTAGAATCAAATTATTGAAAAAAGAGAAGAAAAACATTTCTTGATAATAAATCGTTCTATCGAATTTTAATATCGTTCCAACAGCTGCTCTGTTTGTTGTCTCCCAACCGATTGGCACAGCTCAAGACTGAGCGAGAAAAAATGAAAATATAACTGTTATAATATTGCCTTCTAAATCTTGAATATCATTATAGAATTAAGTAGAAAATGTAGTGTTTATAAACGTAATAGGCTTAATACTATTGTGACAAGTATAAAGATAAATAACTGTTATAAAAGATGATATAACATTCCACACTACTTGTTGCCGAGGTTAAACCTATCACCTTGCTTACTTTCAATATTATCTATAAGTTCAAATTGATATCATAAATATATACACTTTTCGCCATATTGATATAGATTTTGTTGTAGTGATACTTTAATTTGGTATTGATTTATTCACCGGCATTCGAAACTCATGTTTCTAATTATAGACGCTTCTAGTCAAAAACGAAGTAAACCTCATAATTATTATTAAATATAACGTAAATTTAAATAAACTGTATGATTAAGTTTCTTTTAGCTGCAGTTATTATTAAACTGTTTAAATATGCTTACACTAAAGGATAGTTTCTGCTGTATCTAGATATATTGGAACTCTCATAGGAAAATGCACAAATCATTATTTGCTACAAACTATAGTTACAAGTAATTTTAGTCATCATCCTTACGTATATGCAGATGACAGAAGATATTGCCCAAGGTGATAGAGTGAAGGGATGTTACTCAAGTTAAATTATTTTGTTTCTATAAAAATTATTATAGAAGTAGATGTGAAACACTGTTTACTTGAGATGTGTGATTATTATTCACGTTTTATTGCATAAAATATAAATAAGGTGCGCATGCGTGTATGTAAATTATTTTGTATGATTCGCCTGGTTCTAACAGTGACTTAAGATAAGTGAGATGGATCGTATAGAAGTTGTTGTTTTAGGGCCTTAACTTGAAAAGATAAAGAATGAAAAGTAAACAACAGCAAGTTTCAAAGGCTGTAAACAAAAATTATGAGTTGTACAGATGATTTGTTTCTACCTGTTTCTTAGCTTTCAGTTGAGCATTTAAACTATTTGTTTACACTGCCTCAAAATTCTTAAACATAAAAATAGTTTTGTAATTCTTTTGTATTAAGATTCTAGCGTAAAATGGTGCTCTAATTACAACTTAGAGCTGCACAACTTAACATATATAATATCACCATAGTATTCAAAACACAACTGAGCTTTCGATTATTAGAGAGGTGCTTATGTTAGATATCAATTTTATAATTTTTTATAAAATAAACTAGTTTGTAAGTTAAATTGTACTGCAAAAGCACTACTCATGAAAAAAAAAACGAAAATCAATACTTATAAAGCTTTTACCAAGTCTTAAAATCTAGTTTAAGCATAAACTGGAAGTGAGAATTACTTATTCTAAATGAAACAAAAAAACTCAGTAAACAAACAAATATTCCCAGAGTTGAGCTTACGTACTACAAAGTAGTTAAACCTGTTTTGTTTGTATTCGGTAATTTCAGGCACTCTTCTGAGTTTTGATTGTTTTTGAATTTCACACAAAGTTACTCGAGATCTATCTGCACTAGCCGTCCATAACGTAGAAATGTAAAACTAGATAGAAAGCAGCTACTTATCTCCACACAGCGCCAGCTTTTGAGCTATTATTTTACGAAAAAATAGTGCGATTGAACGTCACATTTTAACGACCTTACAGCTCAAATAGTGATCATGGAGATTCCAATCTCAAACCCTCAGATTAGGAGTCGAGCGCCCTAACCACCAGGCCATGCCGAGCATTTTTGAGTTTTGCTTGTCGCGTGTCAGAATTCTTTTCTGTCCCAATAAATAATCGAGTCAACAAATTGGATCCCCTTTTCCTTTCATTGCTTTTGTGTGAAGCTACATATTAGAGCCTATGTAGCCTTTAAATGCGGGACCATAATTCTTTAGACATGCTATCTTCAAGAGATTACATATTTCCCCTTTCTATCACATGCAGAGTTTGTGAAAGTTGGAAGAAATTCAAAAGAGAAGCCAAAAGCATACTTTCAAAATAATATCTACGACTAGACTGACTCCTTGGAAAAAATCGCCATTTCTTGAATGGACATAAGAAGGTTTGTCAGATTTAGTCTATATTTTATTGAGACTATTATCAACTTTCATATTCGTTGAATCAACAATCCACCAAAAGTTGAATCGTTAACCAAAGAAGGTATTTTTAAGAAGACGCATCTTGATGCAATATTTGTTGATGTTATGACTCTAAAATAAAGTTCAGTAATTTACGTAAACCATATTGTTATGGGTTTCATATCCATTTACTAATTTCCTTTTTTAATAGTTTCGTACAGAGGTATATGTGTGAAGAGTATCCCGTCAGTTATCAAATTCAAATACAAAGTGTGACAAATGATAACTGTAAACTGTTACAAATTTGTGAGGACCATATAATATTTTATCATACAAAACTATTCGACTACAATTATGTTACCAATGGGAATTATACCTTAAACCTAAATTCTATTTGGGTGATTTATAAATCCTTTTGCGTACTAAGAATATATTCTTGGGAATTTTCTTTGAAAAAAAGTAGCTTTGATTCTATACATAAAGAAGATTACAGACAACTACATTAGGGTATTAATTCTCCTTCAAACCTAACACCTCTTGAAAAGCAGATAAGGTATTTATGCTGAAGAGCTAACCTTTCTTTTTTCGGTCTAAACCGAACTAAGAATTTTTGGTCTATATTTTAGTCAGGATTTCTACTTAGATATACATATGTTGGGCCCAATGAATTCTCAGAGATAGCAATCCTGACTATATGTGATTATTCCTACAAATAAGAGTTTCAAATTAAAAGTTCAACAAATGGCTTGATTAACAATTTCTCAAACCGAAACAGACCATTGAGTAAAATTCTCAAAAGACAGCTTTATTGGATACATGTCAATACCTTAATAATCTTGTTTTAAAATTAGGGATAAATGAATATTTTAAGAACAAAAAGAGATATAGAGTGCACAAATTCAGTTATTTATGACTATGTCTAATTTATAATCATGTTTGTATTGTTTTACAATGTGACACTTGATTTGAAGTTATCGTACTTACGTGTTACCTTTTATTGAAATGCAAGACTCGGCATATCACAGATCTATAAGACTTCGCATGTTATTTAAAAAAAAACTTTTCATTTAAACATTTGAAGTCCATAGCAATGTCGTCTGTCTAGTGTTATTAAAAAAGAGAAGAAAGACCTTAATTAAAAGTTGAAGCATAGATTTGAAATGAGATTTAGAAATTTATTTAAAATAATGTTTTTTATCAATTGTTACTTATCCAATATTAACCATGAAGTTATTCTTAAATCAAATGTTGTGAAGACTGACCATTGTTCGTATCTCACAGGAGTGGAGAATACAATACCATATTGGTCAATTCAAGCGTCATTTGAGAATGTGAACACATGAGCATGTCTATAGAAACAGGATCATAAGCTGTAAGCATCCCCAATTCCATTATCTATCCCAATAATACAGAAACAGAACATTCAATTACTCTATTCCACTTTAAAATTCACTTAAGATCCAAATATGATACTAAACATCGATTAAAAAAAAACATTATATACAAATATTTTTTCAAGTAATACACGTGTATATTAATTTAACTATTTAATTTGTACAATATGTTATTCATCTTATTTTCTTATATTTTGAATATTTTAATTATTTACTTCTTATGTATATCACATTTTTTGTTACAATTATAGATATCATTTGTTGGTATTGTACATCTGGATTATTGGTGACGAAATTTTGAAGATCCTGAAATTTTTAATAAATGCTTTCTTTTACTACGTTAGCCCTCGGCTTTATCGTGTCCATATAATACCCATGTATATCTGTCTTCTTATAGAAAAGCCACATATGGCTATCTACTGAGCACACCGAAAGGAATTGAACTCCCTGATTTTAGCGTTGTAAATCAGTAGACTTACCACTGTACTAGTGAGGGTCACATGTATAACTATCTTAATTTAATTATTTCATAACTGTGTTACATATTTTTTATTTTTTCTGTTATATTTCGTGCACTCTGATTATTTATTTCTACAAATATTTCTATTACATATTAAATATTTTACGCATTGCAGTTTCAAAATGTTTGAAATTGAATTAAATTCAAATTTAAATTTATAATTTAAATAAATGTCTATAAGTATCCAAGTATCCAATTTACGATGTCTGTAAACAATACTGATGCACCCAATATTTTCTTATACGAATGTATTTTAATATACAAAGAATAACAAGTTACAATAATGGTGCTTACAAGTAATGATTTATGTAAAGCGTTATAAAACTTGCAAAAATGTTGAATCTTTTATCTGCTATCTCTTCACCTGAGGAACCATCCTGCTTCGTAATTTTAAATTCTAAATAAATGTAACCACAACATGAAATTTTATCTTTGATATTTTATATTGATTTAATGTTGAGGTAATTATTTTCAACCAATGAAGACTTTAAGTTCACAATTCTGTTGTGACAAGGATGTTGTTTTTACCTCCATATGGATGTTTGGGTGTAAACAGTGTAACTGAAATAATTTTCCTGATATTTTGATTGGATTTCAACAGAAAGTTGATAGTTTTCCAAAGACAACTCTTTTTACTTACAGTTAATTCATGATAAATGTTCAAGTCATACCGAAGGTCAACTTTGATGGTCAGAACTGGTATCAGCGTAACATGTGTTATAGCCGCCAGTGTTGTGCCGAGGTTGTACATTTAAAAAAAAACATCTTCCTTTCTATAAAAATTAAGGTTTTATGATAACAACTTTGACTATATCTCTAAAATACATAGTTTATCATATTGAGAAGTATAACTACGAAAGACAGTTTGTTTTATTTGTATTTAAGTACAAATCTTCACAATGGGCTATCTACGCTCTGCCAACTACGAGTTTTAAAACCCAGTTTCTTCCGTTGTATCTATTCAAATACCATACTGTAATACAGGAGGACCTTGGAAATAGTGAAATGTTTTAGGTTATATCATGACAAATCCTTATTTTATTGTTTCTTTTAGGTTTCTTTTATAACAATTTGAAATGCATGCGTTGCATACCCTAAGAAAACTTAGTTTAAGCGCAACTTTAAAAGGAAAACATTAGTTTCTACTTATATAAATGTCAACATATATCTTTGAAGACCCATGATAAGGCTGTGTATTTTTTATTATTACTGATTAAATAATTAACTACTTTAAAGCTTTCTATTCTAGTTCATATACATCTTAGGTGTTGTTTTATGAGTGCAATGGATTACGAAGACGATAAACATGGCATGTTTCTTTTTTTTATTTCTTGTGCACATCACATACTCTGCCAGTTACTACTGTTTCCGTGGTTCCTGATATCCGATTAAAATATAAAAGTTGTGTGAAATCATTTCAACTGATGTAGCTAAACTATTTACTAATAATTGTGATAGCGCTTTACGCCATTTTTCGATTGTATGTTTCATAATTTTGTTTGGTCAAATGTTTAGTAAATACCCTATCTTTCGTCGCCGCCGGTCCTAAGAATCTCGAGAAACGAAATTCCTGTATTTTCAAAGATTAGTTAAAACGCTAAACATGACTATATTACGGTAACCATCTAAGTATTGCCTGGTATGAATGGATTAACGAGATTCCTATCGTCTCTATCGAAATTACAACCAAAGGAACGAACGAGCTTGGACGAATCATGAGGGATAATAACAAACTCGTGACATGTTGTCATACCCTATGCAATATGTTATTGGTCTTATCACATTCCCATACTTACAATATATCACTTATTTGAAGTATTATATAGAACACTGCTATACATACAAAACATAGGAAGTTATTTTAAGTTGTAGCTCGGAATATCATACGTTCGACATCTTTTCTTAAGCTGTAGTGAGTTGCTCAAATAACAACAAACGGTAGAAGAGGAAGTGTTACAACATTTAAATATAAGCGACCTGTTTAGAAAAAACAAAGAACTTCGAATGTGATTACATCAGAAATAGTTTATGAATACTTTGGTATTAATTTCCTAATGCCCAAAAAAAACAGTAGTTTTAATTTTTTTCATTAGTATTTCTTAGAAACATTTGTGCTTGGAAATTTTAAGATAAAATATGATGCAATCCCAACAAAACAATATAGAAAATTCACTATCTTCATTGGACGATAAAAACAACTGGAATTTTGATAATACAAAATACGCGATTAATGAAGCCACTAACTTGCAAAACATGCAGTAGAGTTACTAATTTCAAAATCGTGAAATTTAATTTTTGTGAAGCTATATAATCGTAGCAGAATTTTTAAATATAAAAGAAGTTGTAGACAAAACTTTCCGTGAAAACATGAGACAAACTGGGACAGTGTGACATTAGTAAAATAATAACTATACGAATATCATTAAATATGTAAGTATTTATTAAGCTTCCAATATGTATTAATGAAGAACACGTTTAATCATAAATCAACAACTGGAAGTAAAAATCACTTATTTTTAATGTAACGGGAAAATTTTTGCAAAGAAAAAGTTCTCTTAATATCGAGATGCTGAACTATAAATGAAAAGTTTTTCTTAGTAAAAATTTCTTACATTGTACTTATAGTGTTTCCAAGAAAATTTTATCATAAATGACACAACAATCTGTATAATGTGTTTTAAGAAAGTAAAATCTCATGATAGCTTTCATGGTTTAATGTATATACAGTGATGGATATCGAACTCCCTAACCAACTCTAAGTAGAAAAATCACTATTATCTCTTGAGTTTAACCACGTAAATAACATTTTCTATTTTCTAATTATTTCCAAATGTCCTTTACTTACCTTTTATTCATCAACATGTACTACTGTAATTTAATATATTGATAATTTAAATGCAATAACAAATATTATATATATATATATATATAAACATGTTAGGTATGATGAACGTGTAGAAACATATTCATCTCATTTCACTCAATATAAGCTAGTGAAACTCTCTAACGAAATAAGGAAACTTTTTAAAATTGAGCAAAACTTTTAAAATTTTCTAACGGTTTCGACAGTCAAAATGTAATTTCACTCTGAAACAAAACAGAAAATACATATAAATTCAATATTTTAGACCTTGATTGACACAAATAGGAATACTTCTGACACGTTTAAAACAGACATTTTAATATATATAAAGCATCTGTTGAGTATCTGCTGATTAACATTCCGTCCGATGTTATATATAAAGTGGTGTTGCTTTACTAGTTTATTTAATTTTATGTGTATGCATATAGATATTTTAGTTATACATTTATCATGAATCAGCTGTTTGAATATAACACGAAAAAAGAGCCTACTTTATCCATTCAAATATTCAAGTACATGATCAACTTGTACCACATAAATGGGGGAAAACATAGTTTATAGCTACCAGTGGAATATTGGTATTAAATGACCAAATACAACATGTTTTCAAAGGTTATCACGTCTAACAAGTCAACGATTTTTCTTTTGAACGTCATATGTACAATTATAAAGTTCTATACGAAGCTGGCGTCATCTTTCATGGACAAGGTATACGGTGCTCTCACAAGTCTGTAAGTATATGTCGTAATATTGGAGGATATAAAAGAAAACAGAACAATAATTATTCCAAATATGTTATAAGAAAGTATATTGTGTAACGACATAGTGATGCATCTTTTTAAAAAATACAATAAGATTTAAGTCTTTCAATGATCGAAAAAATAAAAAATGGTTTTTATTGAAAGTTACATAAATGCGAGTTAAATAAGTTCTGGGTTTTTCTGTCGTGTGTTATAAAAAGATACAGATACAGAGAGAAAGTTAAGCTAGTGAAACTAAAGTAGAGTGTATGATTATTAGTTTCACCATAAGAAATGATTTATAAAATTATAATTTCACAGTTTTTGTTGTAACAGCAGAAATTAAAACCAAAAAATTATTCTTGTCAAAGGGTGTTACATAGTAATCGAGCAGCCTGTATGAACTTTGACGAAAAGGCGGCAATTATGTGAAGCTTTGGTTATAACTGTGGTAGCAACAGTTTAGGTGGTGATTTTAAAGTGATGTACACAGCTTGAATTGTAATAATGGATATAGAGAAGAATAATTCATCTTGCTATTTGTGTGCTAATGTAACTGCACCAGCCTGTGTGGATTTTGACGTGAATGAGAATTGTTTTTGTTTTTTTTAGAATTTCTCACAAAACTACTCGAGGGCTATCTGTGCTAGCCGTCCCTAATTTAGCAGTATAAGTCTAGAGGGAAGGCAGCTAGTCATCACCACCCACCGCCAGCTCTTGGGCTACTCTTTTACCAACGAATAGTGGGATTGACCGTCACATTATAATGCCCCTATGGATAAAAGAGCGAGCATGTTTGGCGCGACGGGGATGCAAACCCGTGACCCTCAAATTACGAGTGTCACGCCTTAACACGCTTGGCCATGCCGGGCCAACGTGAAAGCGAATTGTTTAAATCTAACGTGACGTACGTGAAGTTATCACTAATTCTATTGTTATAAAAGAGAAGAAAAGAAATAATTCGTTTTCTCATTTGTTTGTAAAGTAACTGAACCAGACGTTTTGTCTTTTGAAGAACAAATGAGAATTATCTGAAACTCTATATTTCTCAGTAGTAAGTAATAAAGCAAGAAAACTTGGTGCATACATTTCGCATGTTTTAAAATCATATATTATTTTAAAAGCAGTAGATTGACCGCTGTCTGTTTATCGTCGAAATTTATCGCCAACAAGTCAAAGAGTACAGCTTTAAAGAATACAGCAGCTATACAAAATGTAAAAAATAACGAAATATTAAATATGCCTGTTGTTGTTGTTTTTGTACATTTATAATGAAAAAAACACATTTGGTAAAGAAAGTGGTATTCATGAATAAAAGTGAAAGTGAAAGTCAAGATTGTATACCATACTTTATATGTAACAAAACCTTTGTAATAATTTCAAATGTTATCTCTCTGGTGGACATGATACAAAGTTATATGATAATAAAATGTTCCATTTCAAAAATAACTTTCTCTTCCATAAGGCAACAATCTTTTTCCTTTATAAGTGTCCTAAAAATTCAAAATCACTTACAATTTATATCTTCTTTAATGTAGCATTAAAGATTAAAGGTATGCAAAATCGTTTTATGATTAGCTAAAAAACTTATATTGCTAAATTATGTTATATCCTGTGAAGCCACTTGGTTTCAGCAAAAGATGCTTCAGCGAAGTATCTTCATAAATACATTTGTCACATCAATATCTAAACAACATCAATAATGACTTCTATCTGCCTTGATCAGTAAGTCAGACGGACGACTTGAGATCTGTAAATACTATATAAGGAGAAGTTTGTTTTAATACAATGTTTACTGAAATAACAACTAACTTGAAGAACTCAAAAGAAGAAGAGTTTATTTTTAATAAATGAACAGATAGCAGAATTATTCAAACAAATAACATGACAAAGTTAAATCATAAAAAGCACACCAAGTAACTACAAAATATTTCATCCAAATAATAGAACCGAATTATAGGGTTAAATCCAAATAATTTTGAAAATATATTTCAAGTACGTTAACCCAGCAAAATTATGTAACTGATTACATATAGCGAAAAACTTATAAGTTTTGTGAGACAGAAAGAACTTACACAGAAGTTTACGATTAAAAAAAAATCTGAAATAGCTTTCAGCAATGGTCGGCATTTATGTCTCTTTCAACAATTTTCTAATTTAATGTGTCTCTTTCCTGGCGTTTCGTAATTAAGCTACAACTTGGAGGTTCTCCAAATGGTTCGAGTTATCTTCAAAGTTCAAACATTTGTTTTATACCGCCATCATTTGACTGATAGGAAAACTAATTCCAGCATAAAATATTAAAATCCAAAAAAAGAACATTTTTATAATACGCAGTTAAAATCTTTAATTTAGCTAATAAACGATTGTAATAGCCACTTTATATAATTCAACATTGTTTCATCTCATCTTCAGGAGTGTGGAAAACAAACAATTACTTTGTGTTATTAAAGCCATTACTGTAGAGTTGCCTCTATATATGACGGAATGAAGAACATGGTATACATCGTATATGATGCATGTTTCTGAATAAATTTGAAGTGGAGAAAGAAGCTTTATTAGTGTCATTATGTACAGTTGTTACTGTTATTAACATTAACTAAAATATTTCTTGTTTCATCTGCTAATATGTAGTGATACCTGTTTAGGGTTGTTAAGGAGAAATCATTCATAAAATGCCCTTATGTTCATACAAGACCAAAATAAACCTCAGAATAGTAAAAGACTAATGTCAGTGTATACTGCGGAGAGTATAAAATAGAATCACAAGCATTTATTATGTGTTTTTCTTCATCATGCTCAGATTGGTAACATTTATTATGTGTTTTTCTTCATCATGCTCAGATTGGTAACATTTATTGTGTTTTTCTTCATCATGCTCAGATGGGTAACAGTTTTTTCCTGTTCCTTAAATCTCACAATTCTTTAAACGCGCAATTGTTAAAATTTTTAAAATGTTAACAATTTGAATATTGTTATTATTAACATGTTTCAATTCATCTATTCAGAATCGTCTTCTCTTTATTCAATCGTAAAATTTTATGATTTTTTTAATGCGAATAGGTTACGTAGAAATAACAATAAAAGGCACAATATCCATGACAAAGTACAATGCTAGACCCCAATCATTTAATCCATTATTGAGTTGGAATCACAGTTGTGCAATAAATAACATTTCAGATGTGTCTCTGGAGTACCTTAGTCAAACTATATTTTGTTCAATACCAGGACAACGCATCAGCTAGGACAAACGTCATAATAGACAAACATCTATCAATAATACTACCTTTTAAGCATTATGAAAGCGTAATGTTTTGGTGAAAAATGCTGAAAAATGACAAAGAAGAGGTATCGAAGCCCAATATTTATGATACCAGTCATAACTCACAAACATGTAAGAGTTTCCTGCCTTTCTCTTGAATTTTCATTTTTTATCAAATTAATGTACAATGTTTAAGCTGATTGTTCATCTGGGGCTTCATTTTTCAAATTAAAAGTATTTTTAATTATTAAAAGCTTGTTTGTTTTGGAAGTTCGCATAAAGCTATTCGCGGACTATCTACGCTAGCCGTCCTTAATTTAGCACCGACCGCAAACTTTTGGGCTACTCTTTTACCAACAAATAGTGGGATTGACCGTAATTTATAACGCCCTCACAGCTGAAAGGGCGAGCATGTTTGGAGCGACCGCGATGCGAACCCACGACTCTCAAATTACGAGTCGCACGCCTTAACACGCTTAGCCATGCCAGGCCTCTCTTAATAGTAACTTCTTGTCTGCAGTATCGATGTCTTTAAGTATTTTTTAGAGAATGCAACATCACAGTTATTTTGTTTATATTATTCACAAGTACGTTTGTTTCTCATTTTAAACGACTTACTTAAAATCATTGAATAGATGAATATGTGCTTTGAGAGAATAATATGCCTTGCTATTCGGCAAAACAAAAATTAGTCTAAAGTGGTCGGTGGGTATTGTTAACCAGTTGTCTTTCCGCTTGTCTATCAGCTGAAAAATTAGGCTAATTAGCACAAATACAGTTTGCGTAACTTTGCGCGAATATCTAAGAACAAAGATAAAAGTATGAGATCTACCCAAAGAGAATATAGCCTGTATATATTTTACACTTACCAAACAAGTAACTTATTTTTACATATAACCCCTGGAAATATCAAGTAACTTGTAACAAGTTGAAAGAAGGTTCTCGTAACCATAGAGACAGTTTTGACGGGCTTTGTCTGTTCGTTTTGTAACATCTTGTAAATCTACACGAGGAATGTTTACACTAGTTGTTCCTAATTTAACAGTGTAACACAAAACTGAAGGCAGCTAGTCATTATCATCATCCACCAAATTTTTGGCTACTATTTTACTGGCATATGCTTGGATTTATAATACCTCTACCGCTAAAATGGCGAACATGTTTGGTGTGATAGGAGTTCGAACCTTAACCCTCATGTGACGAGTCAAGCGCCTTATCCACCTGGCCATGCTGGGTCATTGACACGTAAATCTTTGATTATTACATTTTCAACTGAACAGCTTATTTATATGGAAGTTAATTTTAAGTTTATGAAGAATGAAGTGGATATATCAATATTGTTTTCGTTATTTGGTAATTTCAAAGAGAAGAGAACTTTGTGTTTGGTATTAGCTAAACAGTTAAGTTAGAACCATCAAAACTTCTAACAGACTTATCCATAATCTAAAACTATTGAATAAATGAAAAGCAAACATTCAGTAGCTTCTTATGAATTCGCAGCTAATTTTAACGTAAGAGTGGAATTAATTGGTAAAATTAAAATGCCTAAGCAGCCAAACCTGTGGGACATGTTTAGCGACATATCACAATGCTAATGTACAATAATTACGCGTTTCTAAGAAGTGAAGAGAAAATAAAAACGCGTGATGTCTTTAAAAATTGTCTTGACATTTAGGGCAAATGACAAATTAAATTGATTCAATAATTCACAAACCGATTGTCATAACTGAAAACTATGAGATTTCTTTATAAGCGAAAAGAACAAAGTGAGAATTGCTACATACTAAATGTTTCAAAGACTTTAATTAGTTGAAGTATATAAGTAGACATTTTTCCACTGGAAATATTTTTACTTTATGCATATATGTACATATAGAAGCTTGGAGAACGTATTTGTAATCAAGAATACTACGAAATAAATTAATTTGACTAACTCCAACATAGAAAGGGATTAAAATAAAACCAGAAATAAGAAAATATACATATTCTAACCACAAGCATTGTACATTTTTTTCGAAAATATAAATAACAGAAAAACCTAGTTTGTGTTTTAGTGTTCCGTTATATTAAAGCCAGTTTTGTTCAAGAATGTAAAACGAATATTTTCTAAAAATGACTAGAAAAAGTTTAAACTTGATATTATAAAATGTTTGACCAAAGGCAACTCGGAACCAATTTTTTTTATAATCTTTTCCTGTCGTTTCTGTTATGATTTTAGGACAAAAATCATAATCCGTGATGACGAGAAAACCCACTTGTAGAGAAAAATATATATGTGTGAAAACGGCTGGTATGGATAGAGAAAGCTCTATGTAGAATAGCAGATAACGTTTTGATCTTCTTCAATCATCGTCAGGTTCACAAAGAAAGAAAGGCGTAACTGATAAATAGATGACCTCATGTTTTTAGGCGGTTTTGTAACGGAGTAGAAGGAATGCAAAGGGCGTACTACGATGTTGAATTATATTTATTAATATACATATAAAGGTGTTCATTTGCATTGGTTTATTTTGGACTTGAGTTGAATAAGTAAGGCTTTTTTAACTTTGCGTTTGTTTTGTTTCTTTATTTAGTATTTGGGTGTTTTCTAAGGTTATGTTGTGTTTATTTGATTTGCAGTATTTAAAAAGGTGTGAAGGTGACATTTTGTGTTCTGTAAATCTGTTTTCCATTTTTTTACTGGTTTCTCTAATATAGAAGTCGTGGCAGTTATCACATTGTATATGATAATAATGTTGGTGTTGTGTTTGTCAGTGTAGTTTTTACATTTAGTTAAATTTAGTAATAACTGAAATGTCATATTTTGTACTAGTTTTTGCCAAACGTTGGTTATTTTTCTGCCAATTTCTAGAATATATGATATACAGGAGTATATGGTTTCGTGATTTTTTAATTCGTGGATTTACGGTGGATTTTTGTTTTAAATAGTGTATCAGTTCTTGTAGTTTTGAGGTTAATAGAGGATATCTGATTGCTTTCTTCCTGTTCACATGTGAAGTTCATGTTGGAATATATAGAGCAAATGTGATTAAAAAAATTAAGTGTATGTTCTGTAGATGTGAATCATGCAATCGTGTCGCCTACATGTCTGTACCTATATAGTGATGGATGTAATGCTGTTCAAAATGCTTGTGTTTTAACTTATGTTATAAAAATATTGTCTAAAACTGGTGATACTGGATTGCTCATGCTTAGACCATTTGTTTGTATATGGTTGTGGTTGTTGAACATGAAGTTTGTATTCATCGTGGTGAATTCTATGAGTGTTGATAATTGGTTGTTGGGAATGTTTATTAATGGGTTAGGGTGTCGGATATAGAGGTCTAAGGTTATCTTGCAGGCTTTAGCAGTTAGGACTTCTGTAAAGAGGAATATGACATCAAAACTGTCCTTTAAGGCTTCATGATTAAGTTTATTAAAATTAGATTTGAAATTAAAAGAGTCTCTGATGAATAAGCTGACTGATGTTACATATTTGGAAAATGCCCATACGATGTATTTACCAAGATTGTAATTAAACAATTCATATGTGGACATTATTGGTCGTAATGGACAATCCGGATTTTGAGGTTTGGGAATGTCGTATATTTATGGTGTACATGAATCGGTTTTGCGTAGGTACAAATTAAATATTTTTAAAATTGTGTTGGCTTTTTAAATTTTAGTAGTATTTTGTTTAGTTGCTTTTCGTGTGTCTCTGTTGAATTTATGTGTATTGGTTTGAACGTGTTTGTGTCTGTTAATATGTTCTTCATTTTCAGATGAATTCATTCGTGTTCATTATAAATATAGCGTTTCCTTTATCTGCTTTTAGAATTTTAATGTTTTTAGCTATTTAAGGTTTTTAATGGAATTAATATCTCTTTTTGTAAGGTTGCTTATTAGTTTTCTGTTTCGTGAAATTACGTTGATGGTTCTGTGAAAAATATCTTCCAAAAAAATCGTTTAAGATGTTGTTTTTAGATGTTTTTGGAAAATATAAATTTCTAATTTTTGGGGGGGAAGTTTGCTGTTGAATGTCAATAGAATTATAAAAGTTGCCTTACTTATACAACAACTCAAGCCCAAGATAAACCAATACAAAAGAACACCTTTATACCTATATTAAAAAAATATATAATCCAACAACTTAGCGCGTCCTCTACATTCCTATACTCTATTACACAACCGCCTTCAAACATGTGGTCAGCTGTCAGTTCGTTACCTCTTCACAAAGAAGTCAACCTGACGATGAACGACGAAGGTCGAAACGTTGTTCGCTCCTCTACATAGAGCTTTCTCTATATATAGCAGCCGTTTTCACATATATATTTAAGGCCAAAAACAGTTACGTTCCCATTAAAAGAAAATTAACATCCGGTTTCAAGCAAGTGAATTTACCCTAACAAAGAAAGTAACAAACCTATTTTACACGAACTATTTCTTCAATTTACATCTAGCTCACAAGTTCTAGTCAATAGTCATTTAAGATCAAATACATAATTTTTAATCGTTAACACAATATTTCGATCATTTTAATAAGCCTACCTATTGAGAATAAAACCAGGTAGAAATGACAGTTATCAACATCTCTTAATTTGTAAAGTAACGTTTTATATCTATTGTGGTTACTTTATTAATATTACGTGTTAGATTATGCTCGTGAACTTCGACTAATTTAGACTGGAGAATTGTCTTTACTTCATTTGATAATAAATAGAAGCTTTTGAAATACGTTCTAAATCACATTTGAAACTTAGTTTCAAATATATTTAAACACATTGACTATTTTAAAAATCTACTGTCATAAGGACATATTAATCGTACTCTATATTTTGGAAACTTAAAAATACAATAATGTTTGTATCCAAATGTTTCATTTTTTTTCTTTACTAGAGGCAATAGTTTTAAAATAATTCCTCTTTTTGGCACGATAGTGTGTGTGTATGTGAGGGTAAATAAATCTTTATGAGTATACCAAATACCAAATTTAAAAAATATTTTACCTATATTTAGTATACTACTAAAGCGATTTACTTTAGAATATACAAGTGTGAGTGTATTGATTTACAGACATTTATACCCGACAAGTAACTTTCACTTTTCATATTTGTCGTCCCGTTATTATTATTATGATATATCCACATACCATAGTTTCATCTGACTAAACCGTTGAAAAAATTATTCTTAAACATTTCTAACGTATTTAAAAAAGTATTTTATTGTATAAGTATCTGAGTCTCATATATTTCAAACTAGCTGTTTAATATGCCCGCAGATATATTTATTAAATTGTAATAATTTAAATTCAGCTGAATATAAGTGTCTGACCATTTATAACTTTAAAATTACTCAATTTTTTTTAAATATCGTTTACTTATTGTTTTTGTTATTATTTATTTTAAGGTAAAAATAATTGCATTCACATTAAAACAAAATTAACATTTCACCTCAAGCAAGGGATAACTTTTTACTTAGTGAAAAATACATCATTTTGCTTTCTTCACAAATACTGTAACAACAGTTGACGGGTTTGCACGATACAGGGGCTTTAGATCTCGTGTATATTAATTAACATTAGTAAGCATATAATGTTGTTTAAGATTGCTGATGACTGTGAATTATCACAAAAACATTATAGTGTTTGTGGTCAACCGTCGTAAACTACTAGTATTAACGTTTCAACGTCATATTTAAAACTGTTATACTTATTGCGTGACATTATTTGTATCCTATCTTTTCTCAGTTATCTAAAGAGATTTTATGCGAAGGCCTTCATCGTCATGGAGCTTCGCAACACAATTAATTTATGTCCTGTATTTGTGCATACAAGGAGCCTAATTTTTTATTACTGTATTAATCTTCTTAAAACTGTTATACTTATTGTGTGACAATACTTTATATTCCAAGTTCCATGACAATGCAGACCTTTGCAACACAATTAATTTATGTCTTGTATTTGTAAAAATATGTGAATGAATGAATAAGTAAATCAACCACGGTCATCGTTCTTACAAATATCATAAATACCCACATATACATAACAAGTACTTTTTTCCAAAACTTTTTCGATTAAAATTTGAAATTCACATTATGCGAGGGAATGGTATTGTTACAGTATATGTATGATGAAACTTCGACTATGAAGACTACATTAATATATCTTACATAATATCGTAGTTATTGTTTGTCGCTTTCAGATAATCGGAACGAAACAAATAGTACGAAAACAAATAGGTGTAAACAAAAGTCTGAACACCTGCTATTTATGTTTTAGCCATCGTTATATCAACTCACATATGTGTAAAAGACTCATTTTGTCATCCGTTAGAAATGATAAATTTATATGTTGGTATTTGTAGCAATGATCAGTAAAAATATGTTTTGGTGAATTTTTTTGATTTTTAGGAAATTTCTGCGCTGGTAATACTATACTACACTACAATACATTCACAGTAACATTCACTTGTAATCATAGTTTAATGTTTTTTATATATAAGACATTATGTAAAAACTATTACATACAAATTATAAGTGATCTTAAATTCAGAATTCGTTTGTTCATTAAGTAACACGATTAATTTGTTGGCAACGGTATTCACTGAAACGGATACGTATCGTGACTCATCATTACAACAATACACATTTCGTACAAAATATCTGTTAGTATTGCTCTACACGCTATACATGGGCATTTCGAGTTCAAAAATTATAGTGTACCTTATACCCGGGTTCTGATGGTGATTGTGAACGGCCAGCAGTTATCGTGTTATGAAAAATAATTTCTCAAGAACAAAGTGAGGAAAGCTGAGGTTAACGTACGGAGATTAAAGAAGCTTTCCATGTGTTCTTGCACAACTTATTATCCAAATATGATTTTATGTGTAGTCCAACATACTTTACGTGGACGATCACTTCCACTATTTCCCTATGTGTGTGTCTTTTAGGGTCATTTATCGTTTTGGTATGATGGAAAACCTATCCAAACAAATATAGATTATCAGAGAAACGATAAAGTGATAGCAAAGTAGAGAAAATATTTAAAAAAGTAAACATCATAAGAGTTAACATCATGTTTATCTCTTAAGAATTACTTACTGTAAATGAAATGGAAAAATACAGAAATCAATCAACTCTTCTTAGTACTGATGTGATAAGTAGCAGAACTTGTTAAATAAAATATGCAGAAACGTTGTGTTCATTCTACACTTTCAAAAACTGCTCTTAACAGTGAATAATAATATATATTTGGTATCAAATAAACATCACTTGGTCATCTTTCATGTAACTGTAAAGTGATATATGTATATATATGTACTATTAATCAAATCTAGTACACCTCACAATGGCACAGTGATATGTCTACGGATTAACATCGAAACCCGTGGTTAGCAGAGCACAGATAGCCCATTGTGTAGCTTTGTGGTTAATTCCAAGCACAGAAATAAGTCTAATACATTAGTAGTGTATTTGTCTGTGTTTTCATTTCTCAAAGCCGCATCATCCTATCCGTAAATTCCACCGAAAGAAATCCAACCACTGATTTTAGCATTGTACTAACAGGGCATAGTATGTATGTAAAAGTTTGTATTTGTTTTTCGTGCAAAGCTGCATGCTAGCCATCCCAAATTTAGCACTGGAAAACTAGAGGGAAATGTAACTAATCACCACTACTCACTGCTAACTCTTAAGTTACTCTTTTCCTAATGAGCAGGGAAATTGGAAATCTGAACGTGAGAACATGTTTCGGTGAGACGGAAATTGAAACCCATGATACAAAGATTTCGAATCTAACGCCCTAATTCACTAGGCATGAAGGGTCAAAGTGTAAAAAGTGTTAAGAGTGTAAGGGGTCAAAAATAATCCTACTTGGGAGATGGATATCGTCGAAAAATTGTTTAAAGCGTGAACAATATTGATGAAATACTCAAAGTTATTTTCCGCATAAAACGTTATCGTTACCTGAACCACATTTATTTATATTGTGAAAAATTTCAAAATCAAACTTCAAGATAGTTTAAATAACAATTATTACATATGATAACGTGAAATGCTCACCCAGATTAATAGTAAATTCTAAGTTCATTATAAGAACTTCCTGATTATTTCGTAGTTTTCGTTTCCTTAAAACAGTGGGTAAGATACTTTTGTTTCATTCATTACCTTAATATCTTTCTTATTTAGTAAATGGATGAGGTAAAAATACTTTCAATTATTAATATTTAATTCGTTAACAAATAATTCACAAACTGGATTTTGTTCAACCAGCTCACGGGTTTCACTGTTCTGAAATAACTCAAGAGTATTAAACATTCATTATGCTCATCAAATGATAAAAAAATAAAATTCCTATCCTTTTACTTCCAGTTTGAGTTTCCAAAAGAACTCAGTCTTCAGATTTCATTACATTATAAAATAAAACGTGTGCTCGAAACGTTCTTAAAAGATTATTGAATACAATTTTTCATAACTTCATAACATCATCAAATTTCGGTATTGATATTATTTATCCTGACTGCTAACAAAACTATATAATTCTTGATGATGAGAAACCCACAATTAAACAAATCACTATGAAAAATAGTGAAAAATGAAAAAAGGACACAATATCAAAAAACCTTTATTCTCACTTACGAAAAGCCGACCACTACAACTATACGGCACTCCTAAACACCACAAACCCGACTGTTCACTATGACCCATAATGTCGATCTATGAATTATTTAATTACGACTTCGGTAAATATATAGCGTGAGAATTTTCGAAATATGTAACATCAACCGGCTTTTTTTCCAAAGATTCCTTTAACTTTAAACATATTCTTAATCAACTAAATCATAAAGCCTAAATGGCTTAAAATCACTAGAACTGATAATTAATTCAAAACAGAAATTCACAGAAAAATCACCCATACTGGATTATACATTCGCTTGGTCTCAGCACATGAAACAAAATAAAAACTCAACATTTTAAGAAACCGAAAAACACAGCCACAAAAATATGCTCACCTGATAAAATTAACAATTAAATCAACTAAATAAAACAACACTTCATCAACATCAACAATTTTTCTCAAAAAACCTAGACTAACAAACAAGTCCCAAGATACAACAAACAACACCTTATACTGCTGCAAAACATATGTTCCTGACGTAAGTGAAAAAATAGCCAAGATTTGGAAAAAAAAACTTATAGGAAAACACAACATTCAAGTAAACACCAAATGCATTCTAAAACTAGGTACAAAACTAAAGTCCATACTATGTAAAAACTATACTGAGAAACATCACATCAACATAATTTATAAAATATAATGTAACAACTGCCACAACTTCTATACTCTTCAAAAAGAACGCAAAAGGATAATATTGTTATTTTAAAGAGAATGGTTTTGTTTGTTTGTTTTGGAATTTCGCACAAAGCTACTCGAGGGCTTTCTATGCTAGCCGTCCCTAATTTTGTAGTGTAAGACTAGAGGGAAGGCAGCTAGTCATCACCACCTCTTGGGCTACTCTTTTACCAACGAAGAGTGGGATTGACCGTCACATTATACACTCCCACGGCTGGGAGGGCGAGCATGTTTAGCGTGACGCGGGCGCCAATCCGCGACCCTCGGATTACGAGTGCACGCCTTAACGCGCTCGGCCATGCCAGGCCTTTAAAGAGAAACATGTGTAATAACGTTACAAGCTCTGAGTATGTGATCTTACACGTGTTAAGGCACTGATTGTCAGACCAAAATTACTATAAAAGTTGTGCACTTTGAAAACGGAGAAAAACATCGGATTTTTCGCCAAAACGTATTCGTATCCAATAAATTGGTTTGAGATATCTGCATGTTCTGCAAGTGCAACATGTGCAAAATCCCTATAAAAGTGACGGGTTCTCGGTTTCCATAGTTCAGTGTTAAGCCACCAACACGCAATACAGTTACACCAAGACTGACTGAAGCACAACGCAACAACGCCATTTGTCCATTGGAAGCAGGCGAATCTCGATCAGATATTGCCAGAGCTGTGAATGTCTACCTAAGCATCATCACAAGGCTTTGGAATCGTCACCAATAACATGGATCAACTTGTGACCGTTCACGATCTGGCAGACCTCGTGTGACCACCCCCGCACAAGATCGCTACATACGGTTACGTCACCTTCGGGATAGGACCGCCACAGTGACGTCTACTGCCTCGACTATACTAGGACGGCGTAAGATTTCCAATTAGACCGTACGCAACCGTCGACGAGATTCATGTGCAACCCATTTTCCAACATGACAACGCCCGTCCTCACACAGCCCGACTCACTACTGTCTTCTTGAGACACCACAACATCAACTTTCTTCCCTAGCCCTCCAGATTACCAGATTTAAACCCCGCCGAAGATTTTTGGAACGAAATGGATCAACGTCTGCGACGGCGACAACCTCAAACGCAGACTCTACCTCAGCTTGCAGCAGCTTTGAAGGCTGAGTGGACAGTCATTCAACAGGATGTGATTCGTCATCTCATCGCTCTCATGGGCAGGAGATGCCAAGCAGTTATTCATGCTCACGTGGGGCATACTCGTTATTGACGTTGATAAACGTCAAACTTCAACTTGTGAGCGTGGACTTGGTCTTTGCAGACTTTGGATGTTTAGCAGTGATTTAACAAAGTTTCACACATATCATACAGAACTACTAGGAATTAACTTGTTAACAATGTCTCAAATTTTGCCTTTTGCGTTTCTTTTTTGAAGAGTATATGTTGGAAAAATAATCTAAATTCAGAGAACAAAAAACACTACAAATCAAATAAACTCAACATTACCATAGAAAACATCCTGATGATAAGTTGGGAAACAAATATAAACAAACGAAAAATCAAAGAAACTCTACATATACAGCAACTAAAACCAGAATAAAACCAATATTAAGGAACAGCTTTATATTCTAGTTAATAATCCAACTTTTAACTTCAATGCCCCTACATTTAAATACCCGTTTATACTGTTGTCTCTAAGACACGTGTTTTAATCCTCGTAGTTCATCTTCCAAAATTATTTGAAACCACTTTGTTTTCATACTTAAAGCTAGAGATCGAGGTAAATGTGTCAAATTTCATCACTTGTAGTGTTTGCTTTTTATGCACTTATTAGTTTTTGCAGTTCAACACAAAAGAACATACTCGGCTATTTCAAAATTTAAATTTGGAAGTTAGTTAAATGTCGATATGTATTAAATTTATGATATTTGCCGACAAGGTTGATACATAGTTTTCTTTCTTAAAAGAAATATATTTTGATATACAAAGAATAATACAGTTTATAATAACACTTATTACAAATAATAATTTATATACAAAATTTTTACAGAACATACAACCAATACCGAGTTTTATATTTGATCTGGAACTGAACCTTTCATCATCTGATTATGGAGAAAAAATTACTTCAATGTTAACACACCCGTCTTTTGATGTCTGAGTCGCTGGCAACTTCACTCAGAATACGCATGTTTTCCCCCGACGACAGTATCCAATGCTCTTGTAGAAATACTGGCATCCGAAGATAAGCAGCGTGTAATGTTTTATATTTATACAAATTCCTTCTCAAATACCTGTAGTTTTGCAATTAATAAGAGTTCATCACGTTATAGCTTCCAAGATTTATGTGTAATATGTGTTTTTCGTATAGCAAAGCCACAAAGAGCTATCTGCTCAGCCCACCCCTGAATCGAACCCCTGATTTTAACGTTGTAAATCTGGAGACATACCGCTGTACTAGGGGGAGCTCCAAGATTTATAGTACGCTGATTGTAGCAAACCAAAGATACTGAACTGTCTCTCCATGTGTTGTGCTTTTTAAACTTTCAAGAGGGGTTCTACAAAATTCAGCAGGCAAGTACTAGTATTTTAAACACGCACATGGTACAAATAATTTTTATTTTGAATTTATGATGAGTGAATAAGTTCTGAGTAGATATTGATACAACTCACTTAAGAGGGGCGAGCTCGCTTTTCACTGATCACACAAAAGTTTTTCACTGCTGAAGTTATATTACGTCTTTGTTAAAATACTAAACGGTCTGATATTAATCTGCCAAAATTAAATGGTTTGTAATGTTTGAAATTTTTAATTGTTCCTAACAAAAAATCTCGTGTTCCCGATAAATTAACGTTATTCAGAGTTACCGATTTCTACGTTTATAGTACACCAACGGTAGGAAGCCAACAGTAAATACTGTTTCCTGACGCCTAACGTTTGTTACAGTAACTAATGACAAGGCGGGAATTTTGCTATATAAAAATAACATACATTTTTTCAAAATAAATTTAATTTTCATAAATGTCGATTTTAAAATGGATATACAATAGTCAATCGGTTACACCTGAATTTAACATCAATTTTTAACTAAGATATTATATATACATCTATATTGTAAAGAAAGTATTAAATATAATAAATTATGAAAAAATCCTGCGGTCTGAAGTCATTCCATTTTAAAGTTTTGTGTTTCAGTTTTGTACTCTTTGTATTAGTGTAGATTTTTCTAAGATGTTAACTTTACCTTCATACCAGCAATGATGCTAGGTGGTTGGATAATTCGTAATTTAATGAATTTGATTAGTTTCAATTTCTATTATTATTATTAGCGTCAAACACGGTTAATCGATTTTCAAAATGTTTTTAAGTGTAGAAAGTTGTCTAATAACTGCTTGTTTACATTTTTATTAAAGTGTTGCTCACTAATTATCGTGTGTGGCAGGCCTCGTGGTTATCATGCCTTATTATGGTAACAGGATCCAAAATTCGATCTGCGGTATATCGCTTAACACGTTTTACACTTTCAGCTGTATGGGTGCAAAAGAAATATCATTTAATACAGCTCTTGAAACAAGAATAGTTTCATAAGCAGTGATATTTTTGAACGTTTGATCTTGACTTTGTCGACAATTTTTGATTATGAATGATTATGTTTGAAGTTTCGATGTCTTGAACTTAAATGTTTTCTGCTGCTTAATAATACCAAATACTAGAACTAATAGAGATAAATTCATATTTTTCCAAAGAGTTTATGATTTTTCCACAACATTTATTAGCACAAAATATTTATATTCAATGCTGAGTCAATAAGTTTCAACATTTCCTTTATCCATGTTACTTTGGGATTTTTCTAATAACATCTTTAAAGATTTCAACACTGACTGTGCTGTATGTAAAGTAAAAGTGAAACTACCGTTTTGTTCACAACTGATAAAGAAAAGAGGCGTAAATATATGTTCAAATAATCACGCCTTTTCTTCCAATTTTAAAACTGTTGTTAGATCATTGACGCAACAGAAATGATAAAAAGATTGAGTTCCTATTGATCTACTGATTAACACTTAACAATGTAGCGATTTCTCAGCAGTAGTTTCATTTCCAAATATGCACAACATATTTTTTATAGTTCATATATTTCGCAGGAGAATGTTCACATGACTTGTGTCATCACTTTACATACAAACAAGACGAAATGATATGTTTTTTTCTGAATAACTGAGAATCCAGATAGTTTTATGTTACGTTAAAATCTATATTATCTAGGAATTTTATGACGACTTGGGTATTTAAAGATACCTTAAAGTAAAATCATCATTCTTTAACATAAAACAGTGTGTGAAAATGTGGAAGTGTTTCATTACATTCATGTTGTATAATATACGTAATATATGTATACATTATAGGCAAATTAAAGGTCTTAGTTACGATTTAGTGTTTGAAATGATCACTGAGGAGTGTTAAGCACTTTCAAACTGTAGGTGAAAATGTAATTAGTTTACATGAAATTCGGTGAAATAAAAGACTATTTCTACCCTTCCTAATTCGAGTATCGAAACATGTTTTTTAGAATTATAAGCCCTCATACGTATCATGATGACTATTTATTTAATGTTTTATTTTAAGCCGAATACGTTGTAAAAAGTTTTATATTGTTTTAAATGAAAAACATCAATTCGTCATGTACAGTAAATAGAATAATCTATCCTTACCAATATATAAATATGATATATATAGATTAAGGCTGAACAAAATATTAGATAAAAAAAGAGAAAAGTTTTGTCATTCTGTTAAATTTCAACATTTTATAGAGGTTATGATAAAAACATTTAATTTTCAGTTATTTTTATTTTAACAATATCTTTGTATTGCGAAATGTAAATGCTAATACTCTTTCTTGTCGACTTGTTTTTCGTCATAGATGTCCTGAAATTTGAAAACCAGTTACTCTGTCTCCTTCTATTATTCAGTCAGGTCAAGGTGAAGATTACAATTACTAACATGTACCGCTATTACAGCGGTATGTCTCGGGATTTACAACGCTAAAATCAGTGGTTCGATTCTCCTCGTTGGCCTAGCAGATACCCCGCTGTGTGTTTGCTATAAGAAAAAACACACACTAACATGTCCCAATTCTAGTTGACCAGTTGTTGTGAAATACCCTGAGGATTTTTCATACAACTAACAAAGCAGATTCAGTACAAGCCAACAAATTTTACTAGAATTATTAGTGCTACAGCCTTGAACTAATACTTATTTCCAAAGACATTATCCGTAAACTTATCTGTTTGTTTTGAAATTCGCACAAAACTACTCGAGGACTATCTGTGCTAGCCATCCCTAATTTAGTAGTGTGAGACTAGAAGGAAGGCAGCTAGTCATCACCACTCACCGCCAACTCTTGGGCTACTCTTTTACCAACGAATAGTGAGATTGATCGTAACATTATAACGTCCCCACGGCTGAAATGGCGAGCATGTTTATCGCGACGGGGATGCAAACCTGAGACCCTCAGATTACGAGTCGCACGCCTTAACACGCTTAGCCATTCCGGGATTCAAGCCAAAAAATTTTACTAGAATTATTTGCACTACAACCTTGAACTAACCCTTAGTTTCCAAAGACATTGTCCGTTAAACTTACAAAATACGTTCTCATTTCTTAAGCACCTGTGGAACAGCAATATATCTGCGATCTTATGAAGCAAGAATCCATGTTTTGATAGTAGTAGTTGGCAGAGTATTAACATCCCTTTACGTAGTTTTGTACTTTCGTGTTTTGCCAGAAATGTGATAGTAACAAGAGGTGAATTATCGCTGCCGTCCGACTTAAGAGTATTGGTCAAAAACAGTTTTAAAATTTTATATAAACATCTTCGGAAAAGTTTATTTTCTGGTTGATACTCACTTTCGCTAATGTATATTAATAGCAAGATAAACTACATCTTGATATCAAAATTATGTTGGAAAGTGATATTTCTAACCTGCAACACAGGAACTCATAAAACGTCTCTGTGTTGTTGTGTTTTTCAATTACAAACGTTTAGCTCATAGTTTCGTCATCTCCCGATCAATTTCAGATCTATTTACAGTTTTATTTGCAGGAAGTCAAGCACTTTTTATTAATTCATTTAATCATGGTCAAAATCATAGAGATCAACTTACTCTGATTCCGACTAAAATAATTTCAAAATTTGAGGCTATTATAAAATCCGTCTTCTTCTTACAAATATTGATTTTAAATTTTTGACGTAAAAGTTTAATCTTTTGATAATCTCGATACATTTGCCAACATTGTATTTTATTACGGACTTTAAAATTCCGTATTATACAGTGACAACTATCTCGTTTCTTTTTAATTATCTTAAAAAAATCAAATTAATAATTTGATTTGTTTCTTTTATTATTGTACTCATACTAAATACGTCTTTTGAGATGTAAGCTGGTTATCTTTAACGAAAATATCAATAAAAACAGTTAATATTTTTTTTGGTGATTGTAATTATAAGCAAGACCTTTAATATTGACACATTAACAAGCAACAAAACGATTTACAAAAAATGATTTTAAGCTTCCATTTTCAGTGTCCACGGTAAATAATTATGAATCATTTGTGTTTCAGCGGTAAGTTAAGAGGTCTTATTTCATACTTTCTGTTTACAGAGGTGGCACAGTTTTGTTTTTGAAGGCTGTTTTGTATAACAATTTTGAGTTTATAAGAATAATGCTCTGTAAAGAATATATTGTTTGGGGAACAGATTTTTTTTGTCTAACACACTTGTTTCAGTTATCCCTTTGGTGGTCACAGGTGAACACTCTTTCTTTATTCATTTTAGAAATCTTTTCATATTCGCCACCTGTCCGTGTTTCTTTATATTAATTAAAACAAACAAAAATCTACCTTTTAGTTTTAAAAAATACTATAAAATGTTGTGAAGTATTTAACATCTCTACACACGGAATAAACAAGAACTCAATGTCTTTGATATTTAAGGGACAAAACGGTTGTTTTCCCTAACGTTATGCCCAGACATGGCCAGTTGGTTAAGGCACTCGACTTGTAATATGAGGGTCACGGGTTCGAATTCCCTCCACACCAAATATGTTCATTCCTTCAATCATGAAGGCGTAATAATGTGACGGTCAATCTCACTATTCGTTGGTGAAAGAGTAGCTCAAGAGTTGGTGGTGAGTGGTGATGACTATCTGCCTTCCCTCTAACCTTACATTACCAAATTAGGGACGGCTACTGCACATATCTAAATATATATATTTCACTGAAACAAACATCTATATTAACATAAATATACTTCAATAAAACCGTTGCAGAGTATATTTCAATTTAAAAGAATTAAGCATTACTATTTGAAGAGAGGAAATTAAGTTTTGTAAATTTTTAAAGTGAATTTGGAAGCCAGAAACTAAACCAAAATTTTTAGGGTAACATGAAATCTATATCTTGCAATCGATTAAACGATTTTTTGTTTTTAATGTCGTGGAAAATATTTCCGACTAAATTTATGTGGAAATATTACAAAGTTAGTTGATATATTTTTATTGTATTCCTTAAATATTAGGAAGAATGTGGTCAACCGGATAATCTTCAGAAATATATTTTAGTCTTGCACTGCTGAATTCTGGACGGCGAGCGCAAATAGCCTACGTGTAGCTTTGCACGAAATTCAAAGAAACATTTTTCGAGTTTAATCATCTGAACTCGAATAAGCAATCAAAAATACAAAAACAAAGCACCGGAAAATGATAGAATACAAACAATTCTTCTCAAAAAAGGCACTCCAAAATTATTTGACCACTTGTTAGCCGTATTTAATTTATTTCTATACTCTGGATACATCCCAGTTTCTTAGAAGCAAGCTAACATTTTAATGTCCCACAAAGATGGAAAACCAGCCAATAAACCAAACAGTTATCGACCGATCAGCCTGACCAGCTGTGTAAATAAAATTCTCGAAAGAATAATAAGCAATAGATTCTCCACATTTTTGAAGATTAATTCAAAATTACCAGAAGAGCAAAACGGATTTAGAAAATATAGACAAACAACATATTACTTAATTAGATTAACTGAAACAATAATAAACATCTTTAATAAAAAAGAATGCACTGTCGTCCGCTTTATCGATATCAAGAAAACATTCAACACTCTATGGCACAGTGGTCTTTGGTTCCGTATGTATGAAATGAAACTACCGCGTGGAATTATTCACTGGTTATCAAACTTTTTAGTAAACAGAAAATGTAAGGTAAACGTAGAGGGAACATTCTTGGAGTTCTTCATTCCAGAAGCTGAAGTCCATCAAGGAAGAGTGGTTAGCCCTAAGGGTTTTCTAAACTTAGATATCACTCCAGCCATTCACAATTTACTCGAAATATATTAATATGGTCACTGCAACAAAGTCATGGAAAGAGAAAATGATCTAGTGGATCCGACCCGACTGGGTATACAAATAAACATATCCATACACTAGAAAGCGAGAGAGAGATGATCTGTTCCTGAATTCACAAAGCGTTACCATAAAGTAAAATATGCTGTAGACGATTTTTTCTTTTAATGTATTTGAGAAGAATAATATAAAACTGTAGTTCTACGTGCTTAAATCTTCTTTATATCTAAATTTGTTCTCGACGTTTGGCTGTTTTGAAAATACCAATTTACAAATATTATAATTAAATTGGTTAATTTTTAGTACGATCTTCATTTTAATTATACTTGCCAGGCTTTCAGCAAGCTGTCATTCTCATTATCCGAAGATTTGGAACTAGGAGAGCTGAATTTTTAAGGTATTGCACAAGTATGGGTTTTTGCTGAAATGGCATGAATTTTTTTTATGAAAAGTGTTTCTTATCTATTAAAGTGTTATCATCGGAAAGAGCAGATGCTTTCTTTATTATTTCAACTTTCCATAAAAAGAAGTTTAGAGATCATTACTTGAAGAGAGTTTGAAATTTTCAATTAGACTTAATTGTCTTATTTTATCGAAACTGCTGCATTTATGCATTAAATTACATTTGTCTAAATAAATATATTTTGCGTGGGCGAATTCCATATAAGTTTAACTATCTTGCTTACGATAACCTCGAAGGGTTTATCCATAAGCTTCTGGTTTTAACTTGTATGTTTTGAGAATAGCTGCTTTAACCTTTTCATAATCTGTACACTTTTCTTAGGACATAGTGTCATAAACTTCTTGTGCACTCTTCCAATTAAATACTTTACAACAGTAATGATCATTTATCGGTAGCCAACTCTATGGTTTGAGTAACTTTCTCAAAATATTGGAGGTATTTGTCAACTTAACTTTTATTATATGGTGATATCTTCAAAGTTGTCATTTTTGCTTTCGCCAATCGGAGTTGAGTCTAATTTCCACTTCTTTCAATCTAATTTATTTCTCGACTTCAATACGAGCTTGTTAGACCTCGAGACATTTACCTTTCTCTTTCCACTTTGATACAGGCTATTTTTAGTTCATTTTTTCTAATTGAATTTTTAACCTCCAATTATAAAATATTGTAAATTTTAATAAATTCATTTTTGGTATATTTTTCTACTCCTGATTGAAGGAAATCTTGTTAGCACTGATAAATATATTTTGAATTGTTTCTAACTCAGATCTCGAACATGAGCTCCAAGTTTATTATGTTAAGTATTATAATTAATTTCGAATTGTTTGTTTTTTTAATTTCGCGCGAAGCTATACGAAGGCTATCTGCGATATCTGTCGTTAATTTAGCAGTGCAAGACCAAAAGGAAGGAAGATAGTAGTCACTATCCGCCGTCAGCTCTTAGGCAAATCTTTTACTAATAAATAGTGCAATTGACCGTACATTATAACGCCATCACTGCTGAAAGGGCAACCCTCAAATTATGAGTTGAGCGCCCTAACAACCTGACCATGACTCGCCGTTGAGTGATGGAATTTTAAATACAAATAGCATTTCTGCTTTTGTCGTAAATATGACAATAATACTCAAATGCACATGTACTTTGTGTATGCCATGCAATGAAAGAGTAGCTATTGAGTTAGCATTGGATGGTGATGACAAACTACCTTTTCGCTGGTGAGTCAGGGACAGCTTTGCGCGAAATTATAAACAATCCATCAATCATTGCGGGTATCTATTTCACACAAATTGTTTATACATATTTTCGGTGAGCCTTTTTTTAGAAAGCTGAAATAAAAGATGAAATGTTATTTAAGCAATCGGGCTCAAAGAACATGATTTTTTATTATCTACTGTCAACTTCCATATACTCTTCTACTCTTATGCTAAATGTGAATTTATTTGGATGGTAATTATGGCTCGAGTTATCTTCAA
The DNA here is from genome assembly GCA_011833715.1 of Carcinoscorpius rotundicauda. Classification (NCBI taxonomy): domain Eukaryota; kingdom Metazoa; phylum Arthropoda; class Merostomata; order Xiphosura; family Limulidae; genus Carcinoscorpius; species Carcinoscorpius rotundicauda. The sequence goes on along the minus strand of CM022395.1, from coordinate 28,651,351 downwards.
CATCTAACAAGGTATAATTTCAATAATGAAATTTAACATTTCTATTAAGAATTAATTAATTCTCCAACTCAAATACTAATAGTAACGGTACGAAATTCTATTTTTATAAAGCAGAAACAAACAAACTATGGTAAAATGAAATAAGTTGATTTTTGTTTGAGAAAAATCTGAAATAATAATTGATCCTATCAAACTGCTCTTTCACTCGTGTTCCTTCTTATGAGTCCTCACGAACAACTACATATTTATGTCCAGCATCTTCTTCCTCACCATTTGAGACAAGGTCACATAAAAGATAAATCTCACTAACTTTTGATTCATCAATATCCATCTCTGATTACTGATCTAATCCTTTCAAAACCAATATGTAACTTAAGTGTCGAGTATATACTTATTAATTTTTTAAAAGCTTAGGTATAAAATACGATTTTTATATTCTGCTCCAACAATGTTTTACTTAACATTATCATAGAATTGATGTTGGAACATTGCCTAATATCACATTAATGTATTAAACAGAGTTAAATATAGAGGTCTTCAGTTTCTCTCTTCTGTATAACTCGAGGTATTGTCCCTCGGTTGACAAATATTTAAAGCTCTATAGAGACTTCTCCACTCACTCTTGTAAATTTCGGATAACTTGTCACCGAAAGAGCCTTCTGTCATTAGAGCTTTCTCTACTTGGAAGTTTAGTTTCTCAGGGGATATAAAGTAGGAAATCCCTGCGACAAAATACTTTTATTCTTTTTTTTCTGAGAGAGGTTTTTTCTTTGATTAGACCTCAGAGTTCGATTGTTAACCAATTGTGGTTAGTTATTCCCTCTCTTACAGGTTAGTCATTTATCTGATAAATGCTATAAAAAAAAAGAAATACACCGTGCATTTCATGAAAAGTGAAAAGTTGTGCTTTGCGTTAGGTTATATGTTTGCAGCGTTTTTATATTAATGCGACTCATTTGTAACCTGAAAGCGAATAATCACAAAAACGATGGGTGGAAATTATCATAAACTAATCATTCATCAAGAGTAAATTGTAGAATACTTTATAATATTGAGCTTAAACTACTGAATTTTGAATAAATATTTTATTCAGCATACTAAACTGCAAGACTCAATGGAAGAAGCCTCGAATAGTGAAGCATTAAACGACTTTTATAATTTATACGAAATAGTTATTTCACAGCAGCTTTTACAAAATACTTTGTCAGATAAAACAATGTTGAAAATTATGAACAGATAGTACCGCTGGCCAACATCCATGTTTTATAGAAGCTGTACAAAATGGCAAAGAAACCAAAACATAAAATATTAAATGGCGTGGTGTAGATAAATTTGAGGAGAATTAAATATATATATTAAATATATTTCTTGTTGTTGTTGTTTTGAATTAAGCAAAAAGTTACACAATGGGCTATCTGTGCTCTGCCCACCACGGGTATCGAAACCCGGATTTTAGCGTGGAAGTCCGCAGACATACCGCTGAGCCACTGGGGGGCCATTAAATATGTACTTTTCTCTTTGGTGAGAAAAATGTATCTAAATAAGAGGATTTAGAGATCTGTAAAACTTAATGTAATTTTTAGACGTTCGTAACTTTCAATGCGTAGCCTGAAAGACATTTGAATAATATATTTGTAAAATGTACATACATTATACTTAGTAGTGTATAAATTAGTTAGCATTACGTGGAATTCACTGGAATAATATACGTACTTCTAAACATTTACGTGAGACATGTCTGAAATGATTTCAACTTCTGCATTTCGACGTGAAGCCCCTTCAATGGAAAAGCTGTACGTCTATGAACTTAGAATTCTAGAAGCGGGGTTTCGATATAATCGTGAGACGAACATTGTAGAGTTTCGTGCTTAACTGAAAACAAACAAATCTTCACATCGATATAAGGTTACTGATATGTTTATTTGCCTTAAAACATTAAGCTATCATAAACTTGAAGAGTTTGGATCCATTTTGTACCAGGCAAAATAACGTGAAACGTTTGCTTGCACTTTCACCCAAATACATGGGCTGTTAAAAAAGATTTAAGGAGCTGCGTATGCACTGACATATCATAAACGTGACGAACTGCATTATCTTCGGGTTCAGGTTAGAAACATTTGATACTTGCATTCACTGATATTAAAAAAAAAGTTATTGTTTACTTGTTTTATATCTCCAGAAGGTAAAACATTACTAATGTATTTTAGTAGCAAAATATATATCTTTGCAAACGAGTGTACGAATATTTGGAATGTTGGAACAAATATAAAAGATTTCCATGACATTCATCAAGAGAATTAAAATCCTTTTATTGAATTTCTTAGACAATGTTGTTATTATTATCAAAACCACACATTTAGCAAATATATAACACAAACCACAGCAATGGAAAAATGGTTTATACTTGTCTGTGGGAGAATAAAGGCAACCTGAAAAGAAAACAAATATGAAGAAAATATATTGAAATAACGTAAATATACAGACAACTGTTAAAGATCACTGTCAGAATGAGGGTAGAACATCTGTGGCCAAATTTGTGACAAGTATAATGTTGTTTATTTACAAGTAAATACTTTAATTTATTCGTATCTTAATATTTTATTATGAGGAATTAATAAATGTATTCTTACACTTTTATATAGCCGCCTTCTATTCTTCCAGATCAAATTTTTCTTCATTTCTTTCTTCCTTTGGGAACTTCTCATTTGTTACTATTGGATATACAAGATTTACATATAATCCTTGAAGTACGTTTACTGAAATATATTTCATAGACAACAAATTGGTTAGTGATAATGGTTGAGAGAAAAGATAATTTTAAGAAGAGCAACCTATCCAGTAATAAAACGTGGTGAAAAGAATTATAGAAAACATTAAACTTATAAGACTAATTTGTAATTTAAACTAACGTGTAGCACTTTTGTTAGGATACTTTAGCAAGCATTTTTAATGAAAAATATTGTCAATACAACAACTCTTTATGTAGATACTTAACTTTAATCGTTTAGCCAAATATGTTAGAATAAAAATTAAGTATTTTTACTTGTCTATCGTATCAGTTTAATAACCGAGGTTTAAATCCATAATATCAAGAATTATCTTAAATCGAAATATGATAAAAACGATTCATCTTCAAATTTGATTTTATATCTGAGAAAAAGGAAATTTAGGACAACCACACCCCGTAATTTTTTCCACTTTTGTAATAACTAATTTAATATATATACCAAAGAGTTCTCACCAACAAGAGTGTAATTGTAAATTCTAAAATATTTTTGCTGTCTAAATTTGTTCTCGCAGTTTTGCTGTTTTAGAAAAATCCAGTTTACATCCATTATAATTAAAGTGGTTCACCTTTAGTGTGATCTTAATTTTAGCTAAATTTGCCAGACTTTCAGCAAGTAGAATTTGATATATGTAAACTTTTCCATAAAATTACGAAATTCTTTATTGAAGAAATTAAATCTTTCTGCGAAGTTTCAACATCAATCAGAAAACGAATTTGGGATGTTGAAACCGATACCTCAGCTAGCAGGTAGAGTTAATGATGGAGTAAAATAATCTTCTCTTGTTAGTAATTAAAATATTATTTAATAAAACATTCGGAAATGTAAGATTATGAATTCATTCTTTAAAGGTGGTATCTGAATTTTAGAAATACATGTTACTTTTTTATTTTCTCTTAATGCTTTTCAAGGTCTGACAGTCTTACTGTATTATTTTTAATTGCTTTTGTGATAACGAGACCCGGCATGGCCAGGTGGGTTAAGGCGTGTGACTTTTAATCTAAGGATCGCGGGTTCGCGTCGTCGTCGCACAAAACAAGCCTGTCTTTTCAGGCGTAGGGGCGTTATAATGTGATAGTCAATCCCACTATTCGTTGGCAAAAGAGTACATTAAGAGAATTATAACATAATATATGTATTACCTTTATCTTTCGTTTCTCCTTCAAATCCACCAATACCATAACAATATCTTGTACACTGATAGTAACAGTAGTGTAAATCACAGTAAGTTCGTATGCAGCGCCTAGAACAATGGGCTTCAGTGTCAATAATAATTCCCAACAGTGTTAGGCATAAAATAAGCAGTGCAAACTTCTTCATGATGATGATAACCTATAAAAAATATCATAACTTTTGTGGTTACATAAACTAATTAAACTTCCTGCTTTTAGTATGCTCAAAGTTTCATTTATTTTTTTCTGTGCATCAGAATACATTTTTATCACAAAAAAAATTTCAAAATTTTTATTATTCTTGTTATATCTTTGTCTTTTGTGAAACAACTTCATTACCTTATACCGAGTAAAATTAGAAATTCAGAATAACTAATCCTATACATATATATATACTTCAACACATTTTGAGTATTAATGTATTCAATTATACAGGTGTCGATAACAAATGTAAAGAACAAACTAAGTTAATTAAATAGCATATATAAATAACAAGGTAAAATAAAATGGTACGTTCGTACTCACGGATGAATATGAACTTTGTCACGTAACAAGATTAATCGAAAGAAGTGTATCTACAACCCTATATATGTAGCACCATAAAGGTGGTCACGTGATAACAATTTGTTGTTCTGAAAACTTGTTTTTTTCTCGTCTGTTGCTAAACAGGTTTCCCATTTATATTGCAAAATCAATCGAGCCAAATGAACTTGTTTTTTATTGGTTTTTTTCGAATAAGTTCATGAAATATGATTATTGAAAGCTGTTATCGATTAATTGTTTGTTTATTTAGAAATATATATGCTAAAACGGCTCGTTTGGGTTGAGAAAATATTTTATTGGCATCTAACAACCAAACTTACCAGGTAAAATTAAAAACAACATCTTAAACAATTTTTTCAAAGAATTTTCCCAAAAAAACCATCAACATAATTTCACAAAACATAAAACTAAAACAATCTTACAAAAAAAGGCATTAATTCCATTAAAAACCTAAAACAAGACAAAAAAATAAAAATTCTAAAAGCAGATAAAGGTAACGCTATAGTCATAACGAACACCAATAAATACATCTAAAAAATGAAGAACATCCAATCAGACACAAACAAATTTAAACCAATGCACATAAATCCAACAAAGACACATGAGACGCAACTGAACAAATTACTAATAAAAATGAAAAAAGCTAACAAAATTTCACAAACACTTTATTCCTACCTAAGTAAAACGGACTCACGCACATCGTAAATATACGGTCCCCAAACCTCATAAACCAGATTGTCCATTACGACCAATAATGTCCATATATGAATAGTTTAATTACAGTCTTGGTAAATACATAGCATGGACATTCTCCAAATATGGTACATCAGCCAGCTCATTCATCAAAGACTCTTTTAATTTCAAGTCTAATCTAAATCAACTTAATCATAACGCCTTAATAGCCAGTTTCGATGTTATATCCCTCTTCACAGAAGTTCCAACCAGTGAAGCCTGCAAGATAGCCTTAGAACTCTATATCCGAGACCCTAACCCAATTATAGACATTCCCAGTAACCAGTTAGCAACCCTCATAGAATTCACCACAATAAAGACAAACTTCATGTTCGACAACCAAAACTACATACAAACAAATGGCCTAAGCATGGGCAACCCAGAATCACCAGTTTTAGCCAATATTTTTATGACACAAGTTGAAACACAAGCAATTAACACAGCATTAAATCCACCACTATGCTGGTACAGATATGTAAATGACACGGTTGCGGCATTCAAATCTACAGAACACATACTTAATTTTTTCACTCACATTAACTCTATACATCCCAACATTAACTTCACATGTGAACAGGAAGAAAGCAATCAAATATAATTTCTTAACCTCAAAATTATAAGAACCGACACACAATTGAAAAGAGAAATCCACCGAAAAATCACCCATACTAGACTATACATTCCTTGGGACTCAACACATGAAACAAAACAAAAACTCAACATACTAAGAAACCAGATAAACACAGCCATAAAACTATGCTCACCAGATAAAATTAACGTTGAATTGGACAAAATAAAACAATACTTCATCAACACCAATAAGTTTCCTCCACAAACCGTAGAAAACATTATATGCACACACCTAGACAGAAAGCAAATTAAACCAAGAAAAGCAAATATATTTCACGAATCAAAAAATCACGAAACCACATACTGCTGCATACCATATATTCCTGACATCGGCAGACAAATAACCAACATTTGGCAAAAAACTATTAACAAAATAGGACATTCCAGTTAATACCAAATTTATTCAAAAACCAGGCACAAAATTGAGGCCAATACTATGTAAAAATTACATTGACAAACACCACACCAACATTATTTATAAAATACAATGTGATAACTGCCACGATTTCTATATTAGAGAAACAAGTAGAAAAATGGGAACCAGTTTCAAAGAACATAAAAGTCACCTTCACACGTTTTCGAACACTACAAGTCAAATAAACACGACATAACCTTAGAAAACACTAAAATACAAAATACAGAAATAAACATAAACAAACGCAAAATTAAAGAAGCCTTACTTATACAACAACTTAAACCCAAAATAAACCAGTATAAAGGAACGCCTTTAGACCTATATTAATAAAATAAAATAACAATAAATAAATAATAATAAAAATAAAATAAAATTATACATTCAAACATCTAACACTGCCCTCTACATTCCGACACTGAGTTACACAACCCCTACTAAACATGTGGTCAGCTTCCGGTCAGTTGCCTCTTTCTTTGTAAACCTGACGATGACCGAAGAAGGTCAAAACGTTGTTCGCTCTTCCATGTAAAATATTTTCTCAACCAAAACGAGCCGTTTTTGCATATATATTTCTTTACAAGTGTTTTCTCGACATCACTGTTTGTTTGTTTTTGAATTTCGCACAAAGCTACTCAAGGGCTATCTGTTCTAGCCGTCCTTAATTTAACAGACTAGAGTGAAGGAAGCTAGTCATCACCACCCACCGCTAGCTCTTGGGCTACTCTTTTTACCAACGAATAGTGGGATTGAACGTTACATTGTAACGCCCCCGCGGCTGAAAGAGCATGTTTGGCGCGACCCTCAAATTACGAGTCGCACGCCTTAACTCACTTCGCCAAGCCGGGCCATTATCGATTAATAAAGTATTGGAAGCATCATAATTACATACATATCTGCTGTAGTATATATTTTCGTTTATTGTTACGCTCTAACGATTGTGGCTCTATCATTTTGTTTTCTACACTCTCGAGTTCTACTGAAATTATATCTCTACGTAAAAAAAAATGATCAATCAACTTAAAGCATTACTATATGCATTGGCAATCAGCAGTTCTGTTAGTTACAAATTAGTAATTATCAAAAGTTTAGTTTTATTTTGAATACTCCATAAAGATATACTTGATGTTTCGTCGTGCTCTTAGGATTACGTTAAAGATCAAGCACTAAAGTTTGAACTTTTCTAAGTACTAATTCAAATCGACCTTTTTGGTACTTAGAATTTACCTCAAGCACATTAACAAACCTTTTTTTTTTTTTGGTGTCATTTTCTCTTTCGATGCTTTTTAGATCCGTATTTGTTCCCAGGTGGCTCAGCGGTATGTTTGCGGACTTACACTGCTAAAAATCGGGCTTCGATACCCGTGGTGGGCAGAGCACAGATAGCCCATTGAGTAGCTTTGTGCTTAATTCAAAACAATATCTGTAATTATTTTCTTTTTTTAACTTTATGCTGAACATTATCATAAATATTAGTATTTTTGTATGGATTTTATTCATTTAACGTTTCTGTTATGATTCACTAGTGTAGAGAAGTAACAGTAGCTGTCCTAACAACACAACATTCATAACTAACATGAGTAACTGAGCAACTATTAATTTTCTACTTACCATTCATTATGAATAATTCATAAAAAATAAATAACTAAAAAAACACTTAATAGTTTTGTTTTTTTTTAGTATTTGCAGTAACCAACGTGAAATATTCGCTGAAAAGTCTTCTTGCTTTTGCCTTCTTTTTGTTTGGTATTTCTTAACATTTACATATATATTCAATTCACACTTATGTTAATTAATGTTATTTATACATCCTTATATATTGTAACTATTATTTCTTTATTACACTCATGGCTCTAAATAAACTGAAAATCACTTGGAATCTTGTTTTTTTCCTACGTGGAAATTGCTCTTAAGAATATCTCAGTATGATGATCACCAACTGTTCTGGTGAGCTATCATTCTTCAAGTTACTCTACATAAAAAATAAGCTGCGATTCACCATCGGACAATATCGTTCAAGTGTGCTTACTCTAATTAGTATTAACTATAAATTACTTCTTCTCTAAACAAGAGTGTCAAAAGCTGGTTTATAATACAAACTGAGTGTTCATCAGCATGTTCATTCAGTAGAATGATCAATTACTGACGATTATTTTATAGACAGTTTACCATGAATAAAAAATATATTTGGATATAAACATATATCTCATTTACTGCTAAAGTTTGCGAATATTATATGAAATTTTATCAGTCATAATAAAGTTTTAAAAATTAAAATGATCATAAAAGAAAATATTTTCTAACAGACAGGGACTCCGACGTCTAAAAATGTTACGGGACTCATTGATTAATTAATCTGGTAATGAGCACATACATTTCATTGAAAATAAAGTATATCATCTAGGAAATAATGATGCAGTATATCTAATGAGGTAAAAAATAAAAATAATACAAAAAACAAAAGTTTTAATGGAAGTTAAAGCAAACTCTCGTAAAAGAATAGACCAACTGGAAAAAGTGTAACCTTGAGACTTTACGTTTACTACTTTTATTTGTCATTTATATCATACTTCAACTTTAGCTTGCATTTGTTCTTAAACAAATATCCAAACTTGTTAAAAGCTGATATTTCATAATGAACAATTTTTCTCATGTACAAAACAAAAAGAAAAAACTACAACTTGAACGATTAGAAAACTATTAGATTTCAAGCTTTATGGAAACATATTTTTTAAGTTTTTGGTTGCTAACATACAGACTACAAGCACACTATTTTTCAAAGAGTTATAGGTAACAGTGTGGCTAGGATGAGAAATGCTCTTACTGAACATGTATACCTGTATTCTGGGAAGAAGCTTTTTGTCTTGTTACTCCAGACGGTTTTTCCTCTGTTACATTTAAGGAATATTACGGACTTTTTTTTATAAACCAGCACACATAATCAACCAAGGCCTTGAGGATCGTATCCTTATTTTGTCATAGATCACGAACCAGTTCAAAATGTGGGTCATTTAATTTATCATTTGAATTTAATTCATCGGTCTTATAACATAACTAGTTCTTTGTCTGGATTCCATGATGTACAAAATATAAAGACAAAAACTCAAAACAAACGACATTCACACAAATATTTTCTTTACAATAACGATATAATAAAATTAGTAAATGCAAAATAAAGAAAAACGTTTTCGAAGCACCTAATTTGACCTAAAAAGATATTAGTGCTGTTTCTACAAATTTCTGTCATATATAATTACGTTCCCCGTTCTATTTCCTGTGATGAACCCAGCAGATTGTCTAGAGGCTTTACTAAATAAAATCAGGGGTTCAATTCCCATCAGTGGACTCAGCAGATAGCCCGATGTTACTTTGCTTTAAGAAAGCACATACACACACTTTACTAAAACAAACTTGTATTTAATTTTCTAATTTCTTTATTGCACAAACATTGTATAGTTTAGAAATTGGAGTTATTTAAATGATTACATAGTTTATATTTCAAACAGTTCGTAAGTTTAGAAGTAATAATTCGTATTGTGTACTTTAAGGTTCAGTGTAAATGTTTTGGTTAAAACTGCGAACATTATTATTTCGAAATCTAAACAGGTTGGAAATTCCAAGTTCTTCATACATTTCCACAGATGTAGTTTGTTCTTATTTATTTAAACCGCAAATTTGCATGCTATTCTGTGCTTATTATCAACGAATAGTTGCAGTGACTGACAAAGTCATGAATACCACCCTTTTGTAACTCGTATGAAATATTATTATTCAAGTAAATCCACGCGGCATGATTTTAAAAGTTTAAGCAGAGTCTGCATGTTCGTGTTGTTGACCAGATATTTCAAGGTTATGAAGAGGCAACAACAAACTTTGTCCTTGAGTTTCACGTATGACTTTCTGTTAGGTCTTCTTGGAAGAAACGCTATTCAAACAGGTAATACAGAAACTTGTGTAACTGGTTTGGCTGACATTGCTTGTCAAAAATTACCCGTAATTACATAAGATAAAGCATACGAGAAAATAACACGTAAATAATAATGAATCATAAAACATAACGATTCAAAAGAAAATTATGAAATAAGAACAATTATTGGTACCTCAAGTTACATTACACAATTTACAGTTTAAAATTTAGGTACAAAACAAAATTAAAACACATCAACTCAAAATGTTATATATTAAATAAGACTGAATATTAGAAATTAATTGCAAATTAAATTTCAAGTGTTTTTTTTTTAAGTAAAAGAATAATCACAACAGTTAAAACACTGTTAATATTAAAATCAATACTTATTCAATATTTACATTATTCTACAACAGAGAGTGGCTCAACGGTACTCTCTGTGGATTTACACTATAGAAATTATGATTCGATAACCACGGTGAAAAGAGCACGGATAACTCAGTATTTAGCTTTGCACTTAAGTTACAAACAAACAAATTTATAACCTGTCCAATTATTTCTCGTGGATAATATAATAATCATCCATTTTATCGAAATACGTCTTTACCACATGTTTGAAGGCGGTTAAGTAAATGAGTGTAGGAATGTAGAGGGCGTGCTTAGATGTTGGATATATTTATTAATATAGGTATAAAGGTGTTTGTTTGTATTAGTTTATTTGGGTTTTAGTTGTTGTTTAAGTAAGGCTTCTTTAATTTTTCGTGTGTTTATCTTTCTGTATTTAGTATTTGGGTGTTTTCCACTGTTAAATTGTTTTTTTGATTTGCAGTGTTCCAAAACATATGAAGGTGACTTTTTGTGTCCTTCGAATCTGGTTTCCATTTTTTTTACTTGTTTCTCAAACATAAAAGTCGTGGCAGTTATGACACTGTATTTTATAAATAATGTTGGTGTTATGTTTGTCAGTGTAGTTTTCACAAAGCATAGACCTTGGTTTTGTGCCAAGTTTTTAAAAAAATTTGACACTGTCTTTTTTTGTGACACTGTCGATGACCGAAGAAGGTCGAAACGTTGTTCGCTTTCTCAATCCATACCAGCCGTTTTCATATACAGGGTGGTCGCTAGAAAAGCGGAAAATTTGAGGGTCAGATGAGATCATGAATAAAATGCGTGCTTACTCATTTCTATTTTGATTTCTTTACATCATGAATAAAATGCATGATTTTAATATCATTTTGAGCATCTATGAGTGTAATATAACATATGCCTTTAAAAAACTTTGTAAAAGTTATTCTTTGTAAAAATAAATAGCTGTACGACAAATTTTCCGCTTTTCTAGCGACCACCCTGTATATGATTGTTAGAAAGTAAGTGGCAAAAAACAATGAATTCAATGCTGAACATTTCTTTGTGGGTAGAGTAGGGGTACACTAAGAGAAACTAACTTTTACTGGACGAATAAAAGTAGATATATTCACCTACTACCTTTGCTTAAAGCTGGAAAGAAAAGAAAGCACTACAAGTTTAAATATATACTCTAAATTAAAGTTGAATCATAGGAATATATGCTATATGTTAAGAATTAACTTGAGAGGATAAGATAAACGAAAAGTTCAGTGAGTAATGTAAAGTTAAAACTCAAGATAGATCAGACCATAAACTGCTGCGTTCCAGTAAAAGCTAGTTAGAACCAGATGTAGAGCAAGCGATGAACCTTCTTTTACTCATGATGAACGTACTTACCACCATGAAACGAAAATACGTGTACAATCTACTTAGGTTTTTACGAACTAACTAATTGTTATAAATCACTTTGTTATTATCGTACTGTTCTTGTACTTCATTCTCCCTGTTATGTCCATTAACGTTATTCAGATTTAATTATTCCTATCAAGAATTGACTCATATCAATATAAACTTAACAAATTGCTGCTTATTACAAAAGCCATTAATACGTAGGTTAAGAACTAAGTTTGTTTCTCAGTGACTGCATATTACTTCTTCCTTCACAACTCTCTCTCTTTATACGTTCTTTCTTGGAGACCTGGTATGGCCAGATGGTTAGACCACTCGACTCGTAATACAAAGATTGCGGGTTCGAATCCACGTCATCCCAAACATGCTCGCCCTTTCAGTCGTGGGAGCGCTATAATATGCGGTCAATCCCACTTTTCGTTGGTAAAAAAGTAGCTCAAGAGTTGGCAGTGGGTAGTGATAACTAGCTACCTTCCCTTTAGTTTTGCACTGCTAAATTAGGAATGGCTACCACAGATAGCCCTCGTGTAGCTTTGCGAGAAATTCGAAACAATATCGTTCTTTCATATGTTCCTGGTCCCTCGTTTTCGTTTAACTCCTGTTTTACATGTATATATCTTTTTCAAACATATATTTTTCTTTTTGGCATAGTACATCTGTTTTGATATTTCATAATTGTGGGATGTCCTGATATCTCTATGCTACCGAAGAAGAAAGGTGACTGCATCTGTAATAATCCCAATCCCTTAGAGACTCACCAACAACTGTTCACTTTCTAACCTCTCACTTCATTTCATAACACACATCCACAGCTGCAAGGTTAATCTTTCATTGTATGAGCATCTGACATCAGTCATTGAGCTCAGCTATATCAAATACATGAGAGTTATTCTAATGCAAGAAGATGCACATTACACTGGTAACCAGTATCAGGGTAACTAATGTACAAACAGTGACCAGTTATTCTAACCTTAAAGTTTTCATGACCTATATGTTCGCAGATAAAGTGTATCGAAAAGTAGGTTGAATTGTGAACATGAATGACCGAAAGTAAAGAATATTGTATTGTAAAATATGAAGTACATTATATCTGTTTTATCCAGTGCAGAATGAAGCCTCTCACCAAATACCAAGGTTCATTCACTGGTTGAGACACTCTTGGTGATATCTACTTTTGTAGACAACAACTGTCATAGTCTGAACAGCATTAAATGTGTGTAATGTAATTTTAACAATTTTACGAGTAATTTTCAAATCACAATTAGAGTGTGCACTTTTGACTCAATATTATTTATTCAATACCAATTACTTAACATTATTTATTTGGGCTTGAAGTAACGTCATCAGTCTACCCTAAATTTTTTAAATTTTCTGTAATAAGTTGAAACACTTAAAGTGTGGGTTTAAATTTTCCACACAGTATTTCATTGTATTTAAAAGCCATATAACAATTTTACAATCATCATATTTATGTTTGCTATAGTTCCTTGTTCTTGCTGTCAGCAAGGCTACATTGCTTCTACTAAAGTAAAATGTTAAGGAATATGCTAACTTGAGACCTTCCACTAAATCAAGTGGTCTTGAACATGTCCTAGGAATAGTGACGTTGTTCATTTCAATTGGTTTAAGATATTAACAAGGAACCAAGATAAACAAAGTTTATGTATTCAAAAGCAAAGAAATGAAATAAACATAATTGAAAGAAGTACTAAATTACTATTATTGCTATAAAATCTAGCCCGCTTGACAAAATAACATTATTTATCTATTTTAATATCAAATTTGCTTGTTTGTTTTTGAATTTCGCCCAAAGCTATTCGAGGGCTATCTGTCCTTAATTTTGCAGCGTAAGACTAGAGGGAAAGCAGCTAGTCATCACCACCCACCGCCAACTCTTGGACAACTCTTTTACCAACGAATAATGTGATTGACCGTCACTGCATAACACCCCTACGGCTGAAAGGGTGAGCATGTTTGGGGCGACCCTCAGATTACGAGTCGCACGTCTTAACTCACCTGGTCCTGCCGGGCCTTTTTTTTTTATTTTATCAAATATTCAGTATAATTGGAACGGGCACTAGTGTTCTGTACGACCATAACAACCTCTAAGACACACTTTGACTTACAAATGTGAGTGGTAGTTTTGTAATTTTCTATTTTCTGTATCTCCGGTCTATGGTGATTCAAACTATTGCATATACCTGTGATATACTCTACTGAATTATTACTTTACTTATCATATTTCAAGTCAATCCGTTTAGAATTACACGGGATATATAATCTCGAATTTTTACTAAATTTCATTCTTTTCTTCGCACCAAAAGTACGGAAACTTTATTGATAGAAAAACAAGCTGAACATCAATGTTTTTTTTTTATTAATATAAGATTTACAAACCTTTGCAGCCTAAAATAAGATGTTAAATTTTATCTAAATATGTATCATACATGCGAAGTTATTTGGGCCTGGCATGGCCGAGCGCGTTAAGGCGATCACTCGTAATCCGAGGGTAGAGGGTTCGCGCCCGCTTCGCGCTAAACATGCTCGCCCTCCCAGCCGTGGGGGTGTATAATGTGACGGTCAATCCCACTATTCGTTGGTAAAAGAGTAGCCCAAGAGTTGGCGGTGGGTGGTGATGACTAGCTGCCTTCCCTCTAGTCTTACACTGCAAAATTAGGGACGGCTAGCACAGATAGCCCTCGAGTAGCTTTGTGCGAATTTCCAAAAAAACAAACAAAAACAAAGCGAAGTTATTTAACATAAACCGGGCACAGCCGGGTGGCTAATTGGGTCATTCGACGCATAATCTGACGGTCGCACGTTTGAATTCCCGTCACACCAAACGTGCTCGTTCTTTCAGCTGTGGAGCGTCATAATGTGACGGTCAATCTCACTATTCGTTGGTAAAAGAGTAGCCCAAGAGTTGGCGGTGGATGGTGATAACTAGCTGCCTTCTTTCTACTCTTACCCTATTAAATTATGTACGGCTAGCGCAGATAGTCCTCGTGTAGCTTTGCGCGAAATTTAAAAAAACAAACGAACAAACAAAAACCGTTCAATTTTGACCAATATTTCTGTAGATAGCTACGTACACAGAGTCATATGGGCTGTCAGTCTAATATTTTTAATACAACGTCATCTAAAGGAAGAAATGGATCGTTTTTAGTTTTTGTCGTTGGTATTAAGGACGGCTGATTTGAAACAGCAAAATTACATGTGAAAGCACATGCTAATACAAAGTATTCATTAGGCCAAGAAAAATAAAGCATCAGTTTCTTGTTCAAGTTTTCAAAAGAATCATACAGATGGACAGTTATTATTCATTATTCATTGCCAGCTTTTAGTCACATATTTGATAATTTGTTTGTTTGTTTAGAATTTCGCGCAAAACCACTCGAGGGCTAGCTGCGCTAACCGTCTCTAATTTAGCAATATAAGATTAGAGGGAAGACAGCTAGTCATCACCACCCCCCACCAGCTCTTGGGCTACTCTTCTACCAACGAATAGTGAGATTGACCGTCATGTTATAACGCCCCCACGGCTGAAAGGGCGAGCATGTTTGGTGTGACCAGGATGCGAACCCGCGACCTTAAGATCATGAGGCCTTAACCATCTAGCCACATATTTGATAAATTGTACAAAATTCCCTAATTAAAGAGCGTTAAAAAGGTACATAATAATGCTTGACACAGCCTGTACCAAGCGTATGGGGAGATGAAAAGAAACTGTTAATTCAGATTATATAGCGTTAGTATAATGGAAATTTTAAGTAACAGTGTTTTAGACAGGAAATCTAAAACCGAAACAAAATAAAACCATATTTGTTAAAATAAGGTTCAGCAAAATAAATGATTGAGTGAGCGATTTAAAGGAATGAAATCAAAATTAGTGACCAAATTGGTTGCTACACTTATACCAATTTTACAGCAAATATTCATTCATTAGTTAACTAGCCCACATATTTTGTTTATCAACTATCAAGCATAGGAATCCAGATCCTTGTGAGGATCAAGTTGTGTCGATGACCTTTTCTTCCCTTCTATGCTGTTACTATAGTCATCATACAGACATCACACCATCGTATCTGGTAAATATACGATAATATGAAAGGGTTGTGTACCACGTACAGTCTAGTAGGTACATCAACCTCTCTCAAGGTTATGTCTATTCATGTATTGCCGATAGCATTTTCTATCGAAATACACTGTTAGCTTGATACATGTAGTCCTACACATGCCAAGTACTACAGTATCTTGTTTAATCGCTCTGTAACCACAAGGAGAGAGTCAAAATCAAGGGATGATTGACCAGAGTTTAATGTTATGCAACTACAGTCAAGAAAATGCTGTAACGTTTAATAAAGTATGCATATATTTTAGATGATTCGGATATTATCAGTAAAAATTACTAGGCTTTCGCATATAAAATATCAGCTCCTTGTTTTAAAACTTAAGTAATGATTTGCTCCTGCATTTTTCCTTTTCGAAAGTTCACTGCCAAACCTGAAGAGTAAATTTGATTTTTAGATTTAAAATAATGCTATTCATTAGAAAATTGTCAAATTTTCACATGCGAAATCTTTAGTCTCCAGCTATTTATCAGACGTTTTAGTTTAGAAACAAATTTATATTTTATCAGTTATTTTCACCATTGTTTTCCTGCGTGGGTTTAGTAATTTGACCAAATCATAACTACCATAAAAAAAAGTTATGATCTTTACATTCCAGAATTACAACACCTTATAACAAGGAATTACAAATGTTAATCTCAAGAAGGAACCACCGATTAGTTTAAATACACCTCTGAATATAATAATAACGAAAAACATCAATTTGAAAAGCATAATGTTTTCCAAAGAATTTGCTTGAGTGCTTTTTATCTTATAATTTGATGTCTTCTAACGAAGTAAATCGATAACTTGTCAGTTTGTTTCTCCCAAAATTTATTATTGAAATAACTTTATGGTTACAGTTCTATTATATACATTGTTTTACAAAATTATTTACTTCTTACCAATAAATGTAACATTTAAAAAAAAAATCAACTCACTCTTATTCAAAGCTAATGAACAGACATTATTCTGTGTGAAAATGGTTAAATGTCGGCAAAAATAGCAAAGAAAATATATAAATTAAAATTTACTGAATGCATGAGAATTCAGACCCCAAAATCAGTACTTGGTGGAAGTACCATTGGCAGAAATTAATATTGCAAGTCTTTTTGAATAGGTCTCTGCCAGCTTTGCACAATAGAATAGTGTAAATTTTACTCATTCCTAATGGCATAAGTGCTCCAAACTGTACCAATTTCGTTGGAAATCATTGATGGGCTGCAATCTTCAAATTTCACCACAAATTTTCTGTTGAATTTAAGTTAGGATTTTGACTCAGCTACTCCAGAACATTAACTTTCTTTTTTTGAAACCACTCCTGTTTTAGAATATTGGATGGTTCACCTGTACTTTACACAATCCATTTTTACCTAAATACTGCCAAGTTTATCAGTCCCTGTTGATGAGAAGCATCTCATAATAAGATGTTGCCACCATCATACCTGACAGCTGTGGTGGTTTTAATGGGTGATGTGATGCAGTAAACCAGAAACTTCAATTGTCTGAATGCAAAATCTGCCACATGTCTGTAATATTATTTGTATGCTTTGTTGCAAACTCCAAACAAGATTTAAAATGATTATTTGCAGAAAATCATTTCTTTCCTGCCACTTGTTCATACAGACCAGCCTTGTATATAAATCAAGATATTGTTTTATGTATGACTCCCAACACAGAATTGGAACTTTGCAAGTCTTTTAAAATTACAGTTGATTTCACAGTGGCATCCCTAACCAGTTTCTTGCTTTCCCAGCAGTTTAAGACTGGAAGGATGTCATGAAGGATGTCCACTCCTCAATGATAGACTTCATTGAACTCAAAGGGATAAATGGTGACTTTGAAATTTTGATGTAACCTTCTCCTTATCAGTGCTTCTTTATCACTTTATTTCCGACTTGTTTTAAAAGCCTCTTGGTTAGTTAGTCACATTACAACGTTAATTAAATAGACACATTTACTCTGAAATTAAGTTAAACAACTTTGAGTACACATTGCACTAATTTTGCAACTTTTCAAACTAATCTTTGCTTCTAAATTGATGTAGTGTTGCCATAGCAATGGGGTTAACACTTGTGCAACGAAGAGTATAATAA
This sequence comes from Carcinoscorpius rotundicauda, assembly GCA_011833715.1. Taxonomy (NCBI): domain Eukaryota; kingdom Metazoa; phylum Arthropoda; class Merostomata; order Xiphosura; family Limulidae; genus Carcinoscorpius; species Carcinoscorpius rotundicauda. Next base: position 28,633,209 of record CM022395.1, on the reverse strand, counting down.
TTTTCTTCGTAGATCTAACGTACTAACATAATATCACCATTTTTATAGCTTCCTCACTTTTGAATACATTGTGTAGATTAACATAATCTCATTTGAAAGTTTCATGACTGCAAGCTCAGAAAGCATCAAAATGTGAAAACTTTGCAGATGGGGGTGAATATTTTTGGAAGGTGTGTGTTTTCTTATAGCAAAGCCACATTTGAGAATCTGCTGTATCCACCAAGGGGAATTGAACATCTAATTACAGCATTGTAAATCTACACTTACCACTGTCCCACTGAAGGACTTGTATGACCTGACCTAAGACATAATGTTGTCATATTGGCACTTATGACATTGATATTTCTCTGTGTATTATACAGGCAGGAGGTTGACCCTGACCATGTCATCTCAGATTAAGTTGAAAAGACTATGTCAGTCTCTTTGATGAGTGACAACTGTCATATCCAATTAATATAAAACTGCTGTTGTAACATTTTTCAATATTTAGCAAACAGGGTAGGTATCTAGGAATTTTTAGTAAAGACTGCTGATAAACCTGGTGACTTTTATCAGTACTGAAAAGTAGTTGGTAATGTGAAGCAGTGAAATGAATAAAAAAACTTGAAAATTCATCTTTGCATTTTGTTGCTTCAGTTTAATGTTTGAGAAGTTAGGGCTCTTTTTACCACATGTAACCAGCTGTCTTTTCTCAAAACAGGAACTCTTGTAGAAATGAAGATGAAGGTATCATTAATACTGAAACATGAGGTAAAAAACATTTTCCAGGAGACTAATAAACGAAAGAATACAGCAGATTAGTGATGTCGAGAAACCCACTTGTTGAGAATTTTATATGCAAAAACGGCTCGTTTGGGTTCAGAACAACGTTGTTCGCTCTTCTATTTAAAATATTTTCTGAACCCAAACGAGCCGTTTTTGCATATAAAAAATACAGCAGATTGACTAAGGTGCAAGTGAAAAAGTTCATGTGATCATATCCTGCATATCTTTATCTCTGTATTCCATAAAATCACAGGCATTGTATCCACACAACTTTATTCTAACAGTGAAAACATTATACTATTGTTAAAAGTTTACGTATTAAAAAAGATTTGCATCAACAAAATTTGAATAAGTTAAAAACATAAGTGTCTAAATTTCTTGGTGCTGGGAAAATGATTTGGTACATACCTTCAAATTTGAAAGCAGTCACTCCTAACTTAAACCTGTTGATCAGAGTGAACTTGCCACATGTTTGGCTACTTTTATCCATAACTGATTGGCACAATTACTATATCTTACAGGCTCAATGTCAGATCAAGAAGATCATAGGGCCTAGGTGCCTTCTGATCGTAGGCCCTACCAGCTGTATAAGTTAAATCAAAAGTTTGATAAATTATGGGTTGTTTAACTACGCATCGCCATTGTTGTGCAAATGCTGTACAAAGTAACATCTTTATTAATAATATACTAATACCCTGTGATATACCGATTTTAATTTAAAATGACTTAGTATGAAATAAATTATGGAATAAAAAAGCCTTTTTAGTGAAATGGAAAGTGAAATACTTGTTTTAATATATTAAGAACTTTGAGATCAAGTATTTCACAGTTCACAAAAATCTTGTATGTCTATGTTTCAATCATATTTACAAGAACATGATTCAGTGTTAATGTGAACAGTTACTGGTAAAAAAGTTAATCAGCTTAGAGTTTTAATTTATCCTTTTTCTATTTACATAGGTTAAAAGTTAAAATATTTTACAGTAAAATGTGTATTTCATGTTTTTATGCTTATTACTTTTTGGCCCTCTGAGATTAATTTTTAAGGAATATTTTCATAGACCCATAGTTTTTGTTGATCCTAGGCACTGTGCCTAATAAATAATCTGGCCCTACTTACAGTAGTTCAGTGGCATATTCATTAAGAAACTTTCAATCTGCAGTCCATAAAAAAAACCATAATGACACAACCAGTCTCTGAAAAACAGTACCAAATTTAAAACATACAACATATATGGTATAAGTGCCTTTCATGAGCTGCCAAAATATTATCATAATTAATTACAATTGGCACAAGATGCAAGTATTTGGCCTTATATAATTTTTAGTCTTTATAGAAATCATTCTATTGCAGCAAATACTTTACTTAAAAATTATTTTTACAACCACTTTCGTTTATTATGTTCCAGTCGGCCTGATGAACTCATCAAGTGAAACACATCATTGGTAATGGATATAGCAGACACACTGTAGTAGAAATACCATTATACACTCTCTTTAGGCCTGGCATGGCCGAGCGCGTTAAGGCGTGCACTCGTAATCTGAGGGTCACGGGTTCGTGCCCGCGTCGCGCTAAACATGCTCACCCTCCCAGCCATGGGGGTGTATAATCTGACGGTCAATCCCACTATTCGTTGGTAAAAGAGCAGCCCAATAGTTGGAGGTGGGTGGTGATGACTAGCTGCCTTCCCTCTAGTCTTACACTGCTAAATTAGGGACGGCTAGCACAGATAGCCCTCGAGTAGCTTTGTGCGAAATTCCAAAACAAACAAATAAACACTCTTTTTTTTGAAAACCCTTATGAAACTGAATAAAGAATATAGTTTCCAAGTTTTATAAGCATACTATGCATATAATAATTATAATTAATCATGGCATGTATATTTTGGTGAATATGTACTGTCCAGAACTTTTAGGTGTTGTTCAGTTGTATGGACCAATGTAAAAGTATTGTTTTTATATAAATTACTTTTAATATTTTATGTTTTTAATAAATAGAGTAAATATTTTTTTCTCTTACTGATTTCGTTACAGCACTCCTATAATAAAATACACATGAATGTAAACATTTCACACAAAGTTTAACCTTAAATTGATACCACGATAAAAAAATATTTCGTGAAACATTCTAAAAGTTATTATGAAATTTTTTTTATTATGGTAAGATAAATTTAAATGTGATACTGCATACCAAAATATTTTTCTATAGACATTTGTTTGTTTTTAGTTAAGTATAAAGCTATGCAAAGGGCTTTCTGTGCTCTGCTGACTATTGGTAAACTTAGTTTTTAGAATTGCAAGCTTGCAGACATATCACACTAGGTGACTTCAAGAGATATGATATAAATGTTAACACATCCACAGTACTAAAATAGGAATAGCCTACTATTACAAAAACAAATACTCTAAGCCCAATCCTGTAAAATTTACATAGTTAACATGTCTGTTGTATTTGTTACTGTGCTAACTGATATGTAGAATAAATATCAATGTACACTTTATTGTTAAATATTTTTTTATTTCAACATGCTTCAAAGAAGCAGATTTCAAAACAACATTTGATACAACTTTAGTGCAATCTTTTATTTTTAATTTAGATGCATGCAAATTTAGAGTACCTGCTTAGCAACCTTGCAGTTTTCTATTTTATTTATGGATATTGGGAATGATTAATACACTTAGAGCTCAAGAGATAATTAATTTGGAAAATAAAGATATTCCAAGATAAAAATTACATTTAATTTACAATGTTCAAGGTTCTCTATAAAACAGGTTATTTGTTTTCTTTAACAATTCCATACACAATTCAAAAGCTTTGAAATAAGTTCACTGCTGAATAAACAAATATTAATGTTTGTTGGTGTTTCAAATAAACCTTTCTACTGCTACACTCATAAGAAATCAGCTACAAAACCTACTTTAAATTTTTTTACCTAAACAAATTATACCAGAAAACCTGAAGCATTTTGTAAATTTCTATAATGTAGTAAACTGAATCAAAATAAATCTGATATTTTTAAAGAACTTTCTTCCATAATGCAGATAATCCTCTGAACATGCCCACACTATAAAAGCATCCATAGATGTACGTCTTTCTACTTGTTGCAGTAGTTAGTATATTAATACATGCCCACTTTTATATATTTATCCACAAGAAATCAATTTAGAGTCAACAAATACTGTCCTGTTTTGTTTAAGAAATTATATTTTCATCTGGTTTTACACCACAGTGACTAATTCATTCTGAAAAAACCTAATATGATTACCTAGCACCTGCAAAAATGGTGTTTTTTAAGTATCAAGATCTTGAACAAACAGCATCTCTGACTGGCTCAGTCCAGCCTCTCGGAAGGACGGTGGTTCAGGACAGTCTCTGGTGGGCTCACACGGAAGGACTCTGCGTGGAAAATTGGTCACAATTTGGAAGCAATCCGGTGACTGATCATGGCAAAACACAAAGTAGTAAAGGTACTGAAAAATTACAAAATTACTGTTATTAATGCTGGGCCTACCACTAAAAAAATAAAAATAGAAAAATACATGTACCTGCTTATCTCTATGCATAAATTAGAGACAGATTTAAAACTGAATAGTTCTGCATTGTAAACTCAGTTATTTAAAACTATAAACTCCTCTGTACTTTACCAACATGAAGAAAAAATACTTCTAACTCTTTTTTAAATATTTTCCTGAAGTTCAAACTAACATTTAATACAGACAACACTGCAATAATGTACACAATAGCACTTTTTCTCAAGTTGAATTGATAAAAAAGGCTAGGCTATTTGGTAATTTAAAAAAAAAATTGTTTTTTTTTCAGTTTCTTTAAAGAACCAGAGCAAATTTTTACCCCCTAAAAATTGCAATATTTAATGCAATTTACAAGTTTTCTTTACACATTCTGCAGAAATCCTACTCAACAAAAAATCTGAGAACTGCTACAGCAATTTGATGCTTAATATAAATATATTGCTTCTTTATTGAGATTATTAGTTGAAAAATATTTCAATTTGTTCTGTTTTATTAATGAACATTTAACAGTTGGCAACTTTAGATCTGTTGCAACTGTTTGAATACAATAAGAGAATATTCAGTGAAATTTCATGGACACAGAAATACCTATAAAGGCAAGAAACCACAAATGTAATGACTGTTACATCAAAGAATGGCTAGATCACAACATTAGCTTTAAATGTAAGTATATGCTGGAAATTGAGCTTTATATATGTTAAAAAATTCAGATTTAAAGTAAAGATCTTTACTGAAATGTGAAAAGAATCTGGAAAAGAATAAAAGTGATACAATAAATAAATTGCTTAAACTGTGACTAAAACAGTCACAGTAAGTGCCATTTAAAAAAAAGAAAAGAATGTAACATTATTTCTAATGGAGTCAGTTGGTGACTTCTTATTTTAAGCATTTCTTTCAAGTAGAGTTTAAGAATCTTTTTGTACTGTTGATATTCTGAGGTTTTTATAAAAACATCCTCAGTTTTAACCTGTTAAATGCTATAGGTGAGATAACTCGTCCAAGCCAATCAGTAACACAGTGCAATGGATGAGTTATTGTTTCATGTTTTGTACATATTTCTTCATTTTGTGTACCACAAGTTTGGCTTAGAGAAAAAATAGTATTTGTTGCTTATTTCCCTTGTTTTAAAAATTACTCAATTTTGCTGAAAAAAACCAGGCTGAAATACTTGGTAGTCAACAAGTTTAATTCTCATATTAGTTGTTCTTAAACATATATGTGAAGGAATGGGTAGAAGAGACTTCTGGTGTTTGTCAATCTGATTTTGGGAGAAACAAAAATATTATTACAGCATTTGTTACTCATATGCAAACTAGTTCTGCATGTCAGTTCAACAGATAGTACTTGCCTAGAGTGAAGGAACCAGCTGTTTCAATTGGGTGTCATTCTGAGAGAATTCTGTTGAATTAAGTCGAATTACATGATGCTTGATTTGAAAAAAAGTTAAGATCAGGAAAGCAAAACTAGGTAAGGCTACATGCTCATAAATTCACTGGCATTAGTTAATATTTTAAATGTGTCAGTGAAATGTACATCTGAATCTAAAAATTACATATGGTAAGTAACCAAACCAATATCACACTTACTTTAAATACACTGCATTTCACATCCATTACTGTTTACAGTTTAGCTTATATTGTTACACAGTCTACAGTGTTTTTCCTTAAATGATTTTCTGCAAATGTCTACTAAATATATGGTTATGGCATGTGATTTTGTAGCCAGCAGCCAAAAGCTCCCATGTAAAAATCTGCATGAACACTTTAAATGTAAATATTATGTATTAGCATGTAAAATGCAACATTTGAAAAAAAGTAATTAAAATATAATAACTTATTCAATAGCAATGACATAGAGCAAATATACATTATTAACTGTACCCAATCACAGTCTTTACATTTTTTTTATCAAATTCATTTATATCCATTAATCCTCTTTTACAAAACAGAAATAAACTGTTAAATACTTTTATTTCATTATAAGGAAACAGAAAAATTTTCCATATTTGCAGAACTGGTGGGTGGAAAAACTGCCTCAACTTGTACAATAAAGCCATCAAGTTAAATGTAATTTTTATGTTCCTGTAAGTAAAGAGTGAATTTATACAAAAACATGTTATTTACTTAAAGCTTTTAAACACTGTATGTCTAGACAAAATTTAGAGTATGGAAATTAACCACTTTATACATGATGTTGTAGTGCCTACTAATGATCATGCTTATATCAAATAAATGGAAAAGACAGTGACTTACAAGAGAACATGAACCTGAGAAAAGTACTGATTACACATGTTACAGTATTTATTTCTCAAAAGCAAATAGAACTTCTTTTGAGCAATGCATGATACAACTACTTCTCAATTATATTCTCTACTGCAGCTATATCATAAATTTATGTAATTGTTTTTTGTCACCAGAATTTTGGTAAGGATATAGTTCATTGCCACCAGGTTTAAGTGATAAGCACATATGTACATCTCAAAAATTTCTGATAAAACAGATTACCTTTTTATTTGAAAAGAACACTTTCAAAAATACTTTTTGCTGTAAATATGTCAAACTTAAAATACAAACATGCATCATCAGCAACACTGATGTATTGCACACAATTAAACTAAATGTATGGGATTGTCAGAATATCCACGTTCTCAAATGTGCAACTTCTATCAGATGGAGATATATGTGATTTCTTATGAATTGCATATTTTGAACATAGACATGTCTAAAATTAAGTTTCACTATTTGTCTGTGGTCGAGGTTGTACCATGCATGTAAATGTTCATATACTCAGAGAATTCATTACTACTTTTAAACAGAAACAAAAAGAATATATTACCATATACACACACTGACATGCTTAATTTTCCAGGTATTTGTCAGATTTGAAACATTCAAATTGCATATAAGCTATAAATAATAGCATAAGATGCATATATAATTATATATTGTATGAATTGATTTAAGTGAAGACTTCCTTATTATTAATGTTAATTTATATTTTTCATACAACCAGACATATTATTTACCATTCATTATAATTTAGAGGCAAGTATTTCCACATACTTTGTAGTCCAATATTTGTAACTGTAATGAAATATACTGCACAATATTTTCACTTAACAAGGCAATTTTATCTACTCATTGGTCCCCTAGGCATCATTGCAACATTATGTCTTATAAATATACACTGCAAGATGACTGCTGTTCACCTATGCACACATAATGTGCCATACAATGATGACTATGCCACAATGAGAAGTTGATACATGTATGCACCTCTGTGATACACAGCCTAGTCTGATAACTGTTGATTTTATACACGTATTTCTCAGTTAAGTCTACTTACTACTCTTATAATATAACACTGAGAGCTAGGGCAATGATGGTTCTTGTACTGACTGTATTTAACAATATTGTGATAACTTGACCTCAACATTATGATAGGCAGATTGAAATCACTTCCACTGTTAGTACATCTGGGGAATAACTAGAAATAATAAATTATATTCCAATAAACAGATCATCTAAAAATGTAGTTCCCTACATGGAATAATAGACCCCAAAACAAAGTTGTAACAAATTTATATTATATGTCATTAAAAAATTGTTTGTTTTTTTCTGGAATATCTGTGACTAAAGCTTATATGGTGTGCCATAAGCACGTTAAAGTAAACAAATCCATTTTATGCAAACACAGTCACAAGATGACCCAAAAAATATACATCTAGATAATTCAAATACTTAATTTGGAAAACAATTTGCTCATAAACATTTGTAAGCACTAAAAGTTTATAGTTTTCTCCTTCCTTGTGATTAACATCTATCAGTGCCTTTCTTGGCTATTTGAAAAACTTATGGTATCAGAGAAAAGTTTTAATTGGTACTGGTTCCAATAAACTTTTGACTGGTTAGAAAAACTGATGGTATTAAACAAAAAGTCTAAAGGATACTAGATACAAAGACTTTTGACTTTTTTATTAACTGAAAAACAAGTGGTATTAAGCAAAGGTTCATGTTTGCACCAAGTACAACATATTTAGTGTGGTTGCTGCAAGATATTTTTCCTTTACTTAATCATTGATTCTTAAAATTTATTGAAAAGTTTAAAAATTTTACAATATGCAATATTAATTACAAATACAAGATAAACAAGTGTGGATTATATTTGCTTTCACAATGGGCTTGGTATGATATACACAAGTTCATATACATTTGCACAAGTTAAGTATTTACAGTATAACCTTTTATACAGTATGTGTATCTTCACAAATTTTAGTAAACGTTTAGTAAATAGCACAGTATTTTTGGACAATAAAACTCATATTCTTTTAAGAAATATTTTCTTCTTAAAATATTGAGTTTCATTTACTAGTCTGAGTGCAAAATTATTTTGTACTGTGATTAAAATCTATTCGTTATCTCAAAAATGTAAAATATTGTTTGTGCAATCTCTAAGCCGTTGATTGGTTACTTACAGATCATATATTGTAGTAACAGTATATAAAGAACCATTTCAAAATGGAAAAAGAGGTGAACAGGGTCATTGTGTTTTATTCAATACATGAGCCATATGTCAACACAATAAAGATATGAGGTTCTTCTTTTATATTCTAGTTTGTCAATATTGTTAATTTTTGTTTCTAATTTGTACAAAACTACAGACTTAGTACTTTAACATCACAAGCATCTAATCTTAACTGGTGCTGCATTCAACATACCTTGTGATTCACTAAAAACTATATTTAGATATGTTCTTTAAATATTTACTTATAAATTAAGAGATTAACTCATATATATATACTATTAAAGTTTGAATTATAATAAAAAATTTGATTCTAAACTCACTGACATGAATTCATAAAATACTAGTTAAATAAACTTTCGATGCAGGTCAACAAATGCAATGACATGGCCTTTAACACATGACCCATTGTGAAAGAGTTAATTTAATTATAATAAATATTATTAATAATAAATAAATAAGGTTAATCATCATACACAAATATTGTATATTCAAAATCTAAGTATAAATCCTATGTGTTCTATGTTCTAAATTTTCATTACATTTTGAGTATTTGTTAAGAATGGTGATTAACAATGTTCACCAAATTCATTATGAAAGCATGGGAGGGCAAATGTTAAGAAATAATTGGTTGAAATAAAGTTTTATACAAAAATTGTTCTCAGCTTACAGCAACAAGTATTTTGAAACAAGTCACAATTTTCTACTGCATTAAAAATTCATGAAAAACAACAAAATAATTTGAGAATTATTCTTAAATACTTTATACCTAAAAGTGTGGTAGCCCTGAAAAAATACCTTAGAAACCTGTTCTCAAAGCATTCACTTATTTATTTTTGTATGAAGGAAATTACTTCCAATATTTATTTTAAATAGAAATTTGAACATACAAGTCACATCAGTTTGCAGAAAAAAAATCCAAGTCATCAACTTCAAAAGATATATTGCAACTGTTGGTGATCTGACAATCTAAACAAAAAATATACTATATATCAATATACAGTTCACTGAAGGTATGTTTGTATTTATAATATTCACAAACTATATGACCTCCAATAACCAAGAATATTCACATGTAGCATATAAAATAACAAAATATTTTCTATTCTAAACTGATTTTAAAACAAAAAGACAGTTTCAAAGTTAATATATTCCTACACTGAAAATATATTTCTAACAAACACTCCTCCTAGCACAAAACAGCTTTCTTTGATTTATGCTACCTTCTATATGCACAGAATTTTTGCCAACCACTAGCTTTTGTACTCCAACTAATCTCTATGTGGTATAGCTGTGTTGTAGTATGCAAATAAACATGCAAAAACCCTTCACTAATATGAGTGTGACACACCCTCCTAGTATGGCTGACGTCCTTTTTGCGGTTTAGACCAGCCTTCTCTTTGAGATTAGACATGAAAAACACACCAGAAGTGGGGAAGACAGGTGGAAAGTGAGAAGAGGTATCTAACAGAAATACATTTCAGTACAGGAAAATATTAACCTATGACCTGATAACTTATTTCCCCACACAAAATACCTATAATCCCACAATAACCTAGCATAAAACTTACCTAGAAGAGCTTCCCCCAGAAACATCAGAAGAGGACTCACGGGATGTGGCATCTTAATGTAGAGTAAACACAGACACTGAAGATCACACCACATCTGAACCATATATATTCTTTGTCCAAGATGAATGAATGTGTTGTGAAATGGGCAGAACATGATGGTGAAACTGAAAAAGTTATAGTGGCTAGGAAGCATCAAATCATAAGAATGAGGTAAACTCTAATCAAAACCTAGTGGCACTGAGGTTGAATAAACTGGGTTAAAGTAGGAGGAAGGTCCTATACCATTCACTTCAGATCCTTTCCAAGAAACCATGCCATCATGTGTGTTTAACAAGCACCAATACCCCCATGAACCAACATACAGATGACAGAAAAAACAAGTGGTAATGTAATTTGAAGGGTGAGCTTCAGTTCCAAAACCATGTTGCATTAATAATATATTATCCCATTTGCAGTATAAAGGAGTCTCAGCTCACTCACATGTGGGGACTTGTGTTTACTGATCCAGTTATAATTAATGCCAGTCACCTGGGAACTGACACTGTAAAAAGACATATGACAGAAAAATACAGTCTACATCATATGACATCTGAAATCTTAAATAAGATCTGCAACAGGAAGACTGTCATGCCATTTACACCTCCAGGACACTACTGCCATACTCACAACTGAGTAGAATGGAACATACTTAGAAGGCCTCCACGGTCCATTACCTGAGCAGCTTGAAGCTGTTAAGTAATAAGGACTCCCATATTCCATGAGAAGAAGGGAGTGAAAATGTGGTGGAGAGTTTAGAGGAGCATATCACCAGAGAAAGTACAATTAGTGACTGCAAATCGTATTTGAAAAGCAGTCTGATCAGATTTGTACAATCAAAAGAGCTAGAGGGAAAAAAAAGAGCATTTCATTCTGCTTTACTCAAATTAGTCCATGAGTGTAAGGTCCAGAACAAACATATTTATGAAGCAAAAGACTACAAAAATGAACCTACAAATTATGCTTTGGAACAATCCATCTCAACATTTAGCATTAGTAATAGAAGGTTGTACAATACAGATTTAAGAACTAGTATAATTGGTTGGGCATCACCCATCACAGATCAGAATCTACAAAAGAAGCCCCTGTATTATGAAATAAAGAAAACTGATAATCACCCACCGAAAGATAAACTGAGAAGTAAAGGATAGCAACCAGAATAATCTGATGTGAAAATATAAGATGCTTTCCACATGTCAGCCTGGATAACCTCCAAAGGATGATAAACACAAGCAGACAAAGACACTGTGAGGTGAAAAATCTGGTGGAAAAGGCATGGAAAATGTGAAAGGAGTCAGAAGTCAAGAAAGAATAAGCTATACAGATAAGGTCACAAAAAGAAGAAAGGTCCAAGGAAATAAAAGGATTCCAGTGTATAAATAAATGGAAACAGGAACCACAGAAAGGAGCCAAGTGAGTCACATAATACCACAGAGTCCTGACTGGACACAGGAGCAAACTGGTATCAGAACAAGAACACATATATGAAATGACAAGTACATAAGCAGAAGCGAAGGCAATATTGCTACATGAATTGAAGGTTTTCCATAGGAAGGTACCATCAGGATACAAGACAACCCAGGTTCAGTGATTAAGAATAGAAGGGACATTGATAATGGATACATTCTCCTACTTTGACCCAGAAGATAGGTGTTATACAGAACAAGAAGCTAAATGTTCATATGAAGATATAAAAATGGAATGGAGAACAACGTTAAGATTCTAACTCTGGAGATGATGGAGATAAAAAGAATGAAACAAGAAGAAAATACAGGGAGATAACAAAACATTGTGAGCAATAATAATGAGCCTCTATAACCAGCAATGGTTGAAACAGAAAGATCATTGATGAAAAGCCAAGTAAAATATTCAAATCGGTGAAGAAAAGGAAAACTTAAATCATTGATAAATTCACAAATGAGGTAAATATACCACTTATATCAATACAGAGACAAAAACGAGGTGCAGATGGAGTAGTAAACCATAGATGCTACCCAGGTTGAAAATCTGGCAATCCTCTGCAAGGAATGTGACAAAAGTCACAAAGAAAGCTGGAAATGTACAATGAAGAACTGAAAGAGAAGGAAAAGAGGAAGAAGCAGTAACAGTAGGGACAAATAAAGAGGAATATGCAAAGGAAACCAAGGATGAGCTGGTTGGAATGGAGCCACTAGAACTAAACACAGGTTAGTTTGAATAATGGAAAGAAGATTGATAAAGATCTGTTCAATTTTGAACAAGGATGCCTATCACTAAAGCAGAAAAATGAGAAACATGAGACCAAAATAGAAAGAGAATGGTACTCAAATGGGTAGAAAACATATCCAGCCACAAAATACCTAACTGACAGTATACCTGGAGATGTTAAAATTGAGGTAACTACTTGGGGAGAACCTTGTTGGAATAAGATAATACATCTCAAGATGACTGATCATTGTCATACCAAAATAAGAGTGAACGCTGGGTTCAACTGCAGAGAGAAAATCAACTATATTAGGAGCGTGTATTACACTCCTATTGATAGACGGTTGTTACAATCCTTATTTTCATGCTATGATGCAGCTATACCATGTGGACATTAGTAGAAGTGTAAAGTCTAGTTGAGTTAATACACACTGAAGAAAAGCTTTCTGTGAAAAACAATAAGTTATCATATTAGAAAATACTTTTGGTCATGTTACTTGTATATGGCATTACCTCACTGTCGTCAAAATGATCTTACACTTTACATGTAGAAGCACACACAATACACTTGATAGTAAAATTATTTTTACAGTTTATGTCACAGGTTAAAAAGTTAATTTGTTTTATACAGATTAATATACTGTTGTTTCATTTTGAAAAAAAAAAGTCAATAAATGGAAGAGAATTATTTTATGGACAATTTCACTGTATTTCAAGTTACTTTTACAATTATTTTGATGTTATAAAGTTTACATAAAACAATTATCATTATTTTCACAATAAAATATTACCAAAAAATTAGTGTCTAATAGAGTAAGAATGTGTTACCCAAAGATACTGGTTAATGATGAGAGTATAAAATCTAATATCAAAAACATGTTACTTTTTTGTGATAAGTAGTTTCATTAAAGAAATAAATTGATTTAAATATATTGGTTTCAAAGGAATCTTTATTGCATTTTCAATTCCAATTTCTTAGTATTTCTTTTTTTTTTCTGCCACCCACTATATCAGCCTGATTAATTAAGATACACTTTCAAACTGACATTAAATGATTGCAATAATAAACTTTTAGTGCTGACAACTTAAGTAGTGTTTAGTATTACTGTTTGTTCTAGAACTGATTGCATGTACCTTTCATTACAATGCTTTCACCAAAACAAATTATTAAGTAGCCAATAAAAACATCCAGGATCAATTCCAGAATCCTGCTATAATTGTCATTTTCAGGACTTCCCTGAAAATGGCAGCAAACAAACAGCTAAAACAGAAAATGCAAACTAGTTAATGATTAATATCCATTTGAAAAAAGTAATTAGGCTACTAACTATGGCTGTGATGGATACCCAAATACCATAACCTAACTGAGTTCTTTTTCATGTTTATTTTCTTTATTTACCACTTGTCAAAATTTAATGAGTACCAATAATTAACAGTGTTCATATACAAGATAAATTGTTCAGATAGCTCATAATGTTTTTATGAAAAAAAAAGTGTTATCACTCACGTTGTCTCATAAAAATGATACATTTACTTAATAATAAATATTCATAAAGTCAAAAAATAATTATATACATAACATATCTTAACAACATATCTTAAGCTATTTTGTTAATTTACCCATTTGTTCACATTCGAGTTAATGATAAACAAGCCACTTCGTATAACCATAAGTGAACTTTTGTAAAAAATTCTGGAAAAATAATTATTTTTATCTCTTGGGTAGGAACATCTGATGCAGAACCATTATACATCAGTACCTGGAAAATAATAATAGTTTTTCACTTGTACATGTAAGTGATTACATCTTACTGCTGATGCATAACACAAAACTTGATATACTATTCTTGCCAGTGTACTAAATCCATGTGCAATTAGTTTATTATAATTCATCTCTCCATAATATTACTTCTGTAACTTACTGTCCATGTAACTACATATCATGTGAAATCTACGTGCTTGAAGAATATTATTCAATTGAATTTTAAAACATTCAAATTATTACATGGTCAAGAAGCTGCACTGTCAGATTATAGCTTTTACTATAGCAATATTTTCTGTATGAACATGCAATGTAACATAGAAAATATATGAAATTAACCCACACCTTTAATGAATGGTCCCTTCTGAACCTTCTTTCTAGCCTACGACCTTCAGGGAGTTTTATCATCAAACGAATAGTGTCTGGTTCATTAGGTGGTGGTTCATCTGGAACCTGATCAGCTAGCTCTACTTTCAATCTTCTTATTTCCTGAAAATTGATAAATAAATAAGGGTTTTTCATCAATTGAAATAAATATCTACATACTTTTCAACTTTTCATAGAATGTACACACATTTATAATAAAATTTCATAACAAAACTTATTGTAAATATATCAAATAATTAAAAAACAAAACAGAATTCTTTTGTGATATAATTATTTAGCAATTTATTTGTAATATTCTTCTACTTTGTACTTTAATACCCTTACATAACAGATTCTAAAACTAAATTACATAAAAATAAGACAGATACTACAAATAGAGAGAGAGAAAAAAAGACTAAAATAATTCATTTCTATGTTTGCAAATTATGTATCCTTTGACATGACTTGCCCCCTGCTAGTATAGTGGTATGTCTCCAGATTTATAATGCTAAAATCAGGGGTTTGATTCCCCTTGGTGGGCTCAGCAGATGGCCAGATGTGGCTTTGCTATGAAAAAATACCCCCTTTACATGACTTTACACATGGTTTTAGTACTTACTTATTTACCAGGTCTAAAATAAAGATATTGTACTTTATATGGACTTCAATTAATAATTTGAAATTAGAATTGCCTAATTTTTTTAAAAAGACCTAATTTATAATTTTGTATTACTTCATTCACCCAGTAGAGTTATTCCTATCAGCCTGAAAACAAGATTCAGTTAAGATATCAAAACAAAATACTATATTGTAATGATATACATTTTAAATAAACTGCACATTTTAATTGAAGGAATTATTGAAATTCTATGTAACAATAACAGTACTTATAAATACTTAGATTAAGATTATGAGATCTTTTCATGTTACTTCAGTACACTATTTCTGTATATCTACATTTTATACAAACACAAAATGTTCCTGTATCTTGTAATCTATTTTTAATATAATAACTGTTAAATACAAATGGTTTAGTACATTATATTAAAACAATTTTGAATACATATTCACCAAATCATATGACAATGTAGCACTGGAAAATACAAAAATGTGGATTTTATAACAATAGATAAAAAACACACACAAAAAACAAAAAAATAAATACTTACCTGGACCTTATTCTTGTTTTGCTGTTGACTGTTAATGACTGTTAAAGCCTACTTCTTTATATTAATGGTACTACTACACTAAATACTTTTAATTTAATTAAATAATTCACCTAAGAATACAGAGGAATAACAACAAAAGTAAAAAAAAGTCCTGTATCTTTCATAATGTTTTAGCTTTCTAATTATATGATAAGACCATATAAACACTCAACTAGTCACATCATTGCCATTAACCCTTTCATGATGGGTCACAGGTCAAAGGCCATATCATTGCCTTTGTTGATTTGCATTCAACAGACTATTTTCACAAACAAATCTATAGTGAAAAATATTTTATTAAAAAATGTTTTGTGTACAAAAAACATTGTAATATTTATTAAATTTCAACTACATTTTGTGAAGATAAATATACTATATCAAAAGTACACTGCAAATACTTAGCATGTGCAAATGTGTAGATGAACTCATATTATATAAAGCCAGTAGTGAAAGGGTTAAAATGAGTAAAATTTTCAAACTGAACAATGAAACAGGCAGTGCTCTGTACAGGAAACAATACATTATTTGATAGGTTAAAACTTTTGCTTTCTATTAGTTATAAATAACACAATATGAATTGCCAGAGAGAATCACTGGCAATTTGAGAAATATAGAATGTGAGAGGTGGGCATTACAAGTGGTTTTGATTTTCTAGTTTATGGCTCTGTAATTAAATAACATTGAAGGCTACAAAAATATGGTCTGCTTAAGTAATATTTATCTTAGAATCAGTAATAATGTACATTGAATTTAACACTTCTCAAAAAGGTAAATAAATTAGAAAAAATAGAACACCTACACAGCAAATTTCACAAATCAGTGAATGATGATCAGTAAAATATTTAAATTTATTGACAGTATCAAGGTATTTGATGTTGCTGGGTATTAAATGGATACTGCTCTTTTACTAAAGGACTTAGATCATTTAGTGAGTTGAGCAAATAAATAGCAGACAGGTTTTAATTATGATAAATGCAAGATATTGCATGTGTTATAATTAGAATTGGAACAACTTTAATAGTGTCATGAAAGACGAGGGGCTTGATGTAATGGTTGATCAGTGTCTTAAGTCATCAAAACACTGTGCTGTTGCAAGTGGTAGGGCAAATAGTATTTTAGGTTGTATCTACAGAAATACTGAATATAAGTCTAAAGAGGTTACTAGTTAAGACACATTTGTGTTTTGTCTTGGGCTCCTTACCTTAGAAAAGACATTGAATTGTTAGATAGGGTTCAAAGGATGTTTACTAAAATTGTACATGGGATGTGGGGATTGTCATATGAGGAGAGAGTAAGATCCTCCCAAATTTTTTTTTCTCTTGGAAAAGGAAGTGATAATGTTGATGCATCAACATTTTCCATACTTAACAGCGACAATATTAGACCTAGGGGAAACAAATATAGATTTAAGCAAGGTATAAACCATCTTCAGCTAAGACAGTCAATGAAATGAGTTTCCTTTGGATATTGTTTAAGCAATAAATTTGAGTGAGCATAAAAGAAAGATTGATAGATATAAGAATGATAAAAGCTTGCTTTAAATTTTTTAATTTATTCATTTGGCCCAGAGGATGGGACAGTTAAGATAGACCAATAGTTTTGTTATCCCAAAATATGTTATTTTATAATAAGGTCATTTAATAATATTTTGAATGTAATTCTGCAAAAGGTTGTTAGATACAAACTTTAACCTATCCATTGCAAAATGGTAAATCCATTCCAGACAGTAGATTTGCAAAAAATACCTTTGGTGTTTTTGAAAGTTCTTTGTAATAAAAATGCTAAACCAACTTGGAGAAAAATTGGTAAAATTTGATTTAGTATATGTATAATTATTTTAGGTTATGAAGTTCTTGAAATTTTTTTGTGAAGCAAGTTTTAAAAAACAAAATAAAAATACTTTTATCTCAAATTTTTCATATTAATTATCAGGAAGTTTCATTTCATATTCAGTCAGTTTTAACCTGTTTGATGTTCATTAAAATATTTTTATATTTCTTATTTTTTTGATTGAAGCATTTGACTTTTCTCTATATTTAAATGATAAAAGAACAGTAAGACTGACAAATTTGACTAATTCCCTTGCCTTTCAATATGATATCACTATTCCCATTTTTAAGGTGTCATTTTGTCAACAATATTTAAGTTGTTGTTGTTGTTTTGAATTAAGCACAAAGCTACACAATGGGCCATCTGTGCTCTGCCCACCACGGGTATCGAAACCCAGATTTTAGCGTGCAAGTCTGCAGACATACCGCTGAGCCACTGGGGGGCTACAATATTTAAGAGTAGATTAATATTTGTAGTTTATTTTCTACAGATAAGCTCTAATACTTGTGTTACTTGTATACAAAAACTGAGCAATATATTTGAGAAATGGGGGATTTCTGTTATCTGAATAGTTTACTTTTGAAGGCAAAGATACTAATATATTACATTTTATATTTGTATTTGTGACAAATGTTGTGCTTGCAGCCAGCTTCTTTTTAAAAATAATTTTGATTGTTTCTTGCAACTTCTCTAAATATTCATAAACATGTCTCCCAATTGGCAAAAAAATTTAAAAAATCATGATGGTCACTGATTAAACACTAAATTCCATTGAGATTACGCCAGCTAGCTAACGCTAGTTCTAGCCTTTTATTGTGTTTAAACAGCATAAATGAAAACTTATCAAAAACATAACTTACAATTAATAATATTTTTTGTATGTTGTTCATCATTAATTCAGAAATATCTCATTAAAAGATCATATTAGAACTTGCATCTTTTTTGAATTGTTCAGCAAGCTTCTTTTCATGTTCCTCTCTTTCTTGCTGTTCTTTTCTCTCATCTTCTTCTTTTTTTATCCTTTCTTTTTCTTGATCAGCACGTAAAGATTCCAGGTAAGCTTGGTCTTGTTCCTCTCTTATTGTTTGATTCAAACTTCGTTCCTGTCTGTTAAAAATAATCATCATTGCAAGATTTCATTATTACTGTCCTTTATATTAAAAACACCAAAAAATTATTCATATTACAGAACAGATAAAAGTACTTGTACTTATAAATAACAGACCTGTAGTGGTTTTCTTGTCTTGAAATTGTTACACATTCTAAAGTAATTCCTGTACACTGAACCCAACAATGATATATATTTTTCTCCATTATGTACAGTAACAAATACTTCAATTTCAATGCATCTGATGGAATCTATTTACAAGTCCAAGTAGTTACTAAATATAGAAAAAGCTCTTTTTAATTTTGCCTTATGGGCAAATCAAGATGTAGTTGATAAAATTCATTCGGATAAGGATGTTCTTTGTGTCACATCCAGTAAAAAATACCCAAAGTGAGAGGATTAACTCTATCTCTACAAACTTGATTGATTCAACCAAGGTCATTAACCCAAGACTGATTTTTAAAATTTCCACACCATAACTATGAATATGTTTTGTGTATTTTCATGAAGTGTTTATAAACTATCAGTAAACACTTTATTAAAGTATTTTTACTAAATATTTCTTCATTAATGTTTTAAGCCAAATAATTGATTGTTTCAAGTGCAAAGTGATGTTTGTATCAAGGTAAAAATACTTTACGTTATCATGAAAAATTGTTAAATTTCATTTGAGTTATCTTTAAAATCCCATAAATAAATCTGATAAACTTTTTACTCAGTAAAACATTATATTTTATCTACTCTGACTCTATAAAAACTCAGTCAGTTTGAATGATTTATAATCAAAATGAAGCAACAGGAAATGTATCCAAATTACCCTTATTTATTTTACAGATTGACTTCTTTAACAGGAACCTACATTTGTTTATCCTAAATAACTTAAAGATCACAACAGTATGCATCTGCTTCTATACAAATTTCATTTTTATTGTCTTTTGAGCCACATCTAACTCATAGTCTCAACATACAAGTTGCAAATCACTGGGTGAATGTGTAACTCATTTACTCTATTGAATTATACAAGTTATTAAGGAGCATACTTTATGAAAATGTTTAAGATTTTTCTTTATATCTTACCTAACCTAACAAGTTTCTAGGTGTTACATATTAGTTACTTTTATGATAATAAATAAAAGAACAAGACATGGAATACTTAAAGGGATTTTCTTATTTTCTTACATACTGTCAATGAAATTTAAAAGTAGCACATATCCTTTACATAGTGTCATCTGAGTTTTTGTCTTTTTATCAGAAAACCATTTTCATACTGTGTTTTTAACATGAAAATATACTGAAACAGATAAAAGATATATTCTTGGCATATATGGTGTAACATCACCACAATGGTTAATTTACACAATATAAAAATAAAAAAATACAAAAGAAATGCTTAATGTTCATGATAACTTCTATAAACATGATTGAATACTCTTGAAAATGAGTCCAAATTTGTATGGAATCATTACAAACTGAGACAAAGACTAAAAGGGATTGGGGATTCATAATATGCAAACAACTGAAAATGATACTTTTTTATATTTAACCCTATAACAACAGAATCGCCAAAACCATTTTTAAACCCACAGTGTTCATGTCACTGAGTTACGTTCAACATTTAATTAAGACACTTTGATATGAATATATTTTAATAAAATTACTATTATCAAGTACATTATGATGTAAAGTATCATATCTTATTTTTATTCCTTTTTGTGAAAAAAACATTTAAAAAGGTAAATAAAACTGCAAGTTTTTGCTGTTAAGTAATCTGTTCATGGTGACAGGTGCAAGACAGGTGGTGATACTGTAAGAATAAAACAAAGACTGTCAAGCATACTAGGTCAAATTAAAGTTCCACCTATCTTTCATTACCATTTGAAAATTTTCCAAGAATTTATTAATGGGGGTTTTACATTCTAATATTTCTAAGTTAAAAATCAGCCAAGTCTATTCGCAAAGCAAAAGCTGTGTTGCCAGGTTACAGTTTGAATTAAATGTCATGCTCACAACATGTAAAAGAGATTTCACACTATTCAATTATACCTGAAGAAACCTCTACCAATATATGGATTTGTAGCAAGTGCTAAAAAAAAGTTTACTACATTGTTCTCTTGAGATGTTCTTATTGCTTATCAAGCATTTCTCACCTTATAGGTATTATTTTGATTGCATTTTGTACCTATATATTTTTATTAGTTATGTATTAATTGGTTAGTTGGTTGGTTGATTTGGTGTTTTATGGCACAATGCAGCTAAATTATCTGTGCCAAACATCTGGTGAGAAGTTAAAATTAAATTCAGTAAAATGCTTAAAAGGAAATTAAAGTAAAAAAAAAAAAACAGTCAGTTGGAAAAGGACTCCAGCAACCGAGGACATGAACAAATGATCATTTTACAGCTTGGGGTGGGAGAAGAAAATGTATCAGAGGAAATGCCTGCACCCATAACCAAAGGAAGTAGGTCTTGGTATTTGTTGGAATGTATGCAAGGGACAAAGATAGGTGCTGAAGTTGATTTATCAACATTTTGAACCATGAAGGTCCAAAGACTTTTAATTTGTTTTGAAAATGATTCTTTTCGAAGCACAGAGAAATCCTTCTGCACTCCCACTGTAGTAGTGGAATAAAGTACAGCAGCATATGTTCAAAATGAAATAGTGGACAGCAACTGTTGAGCCTCAGAACAAGTAATGTTACAAATTGTTTTCAAATGCTGCACTTCTTTTTCTTTCAAGCATTTATGGCAAGAACAAAAGTACAACACGTAAAGGTCATTGCAATTGACACCATAAGGGTCCATTTCACACTCATATGCATCATAGTCCCTGCCATCACAATGAGCAGACATCAAGGAATCACAACATAATGTCTTTCAGTGACTGAACCGCTGACACTGGAAACATTGGAGAGGGTTTAGTATGTATGGTTATACATTTCAATTAATATAACCTGCATTGATGGTGGCAGGTGGACATGGTGATGTAAATGTTTGAATGAAGATACCGGTCAGCATCGTAATTCCATCTTTGTGAGTGGAGATATGCCTCACTGCAGAAGCTCCTTGGGTGGAGAAACGAGTGAGAATCTCTGACTCGGGAATGTTCGTCAAATCACTCTCAGCAATAACTCCGTGTTGAATTCAACATATCATGAGGTGTAACCTCAATAGGTATATTCCCAATCACCTTTTAATGCAAGAGGAGTTCACTGTGTTGAGATGTGGATGTTTCCACCAATATGTCACCAGATCAAAGCTCCTTTATTGACTTTGGAGAGCTAGCAAGTCCCTATAGTCCCTTATAAATGAAAAAGGGAAACATCTACCCTAAAGGTTTGTCTGAAAGAGAATATAGCATAAGGAAATGAGGTACCACAGGTGTTAAAAATGTTGAATATTGCTGCTCAGTATCTTCACTACATGGTTATTTATCTATAGACTGTTTTTCACAATTTTATTTAACTTTTTAGGAGGATCCACAACAAAAAAAGGAATATTTTGGTGCTCACTGACCCCACCCACCATGGAGCCCTATGAAGGGACGTATTACAATGTGAAACAAGGACACTGCAGCAATGTCAGGGTTTTGTGAGCACTATACTCAAAAAACAACATCACTTACAATGTCCACAACAAATATTGAGAACATCCAACACTGGTATTTGGTTGACCTTAGCCCAAGTGGACTAGCTGAATGACTCACCCTAAGGCCACCTGTCTACAGGAATTCAAGGCAAGTGGTGTAATAGGGTCAGACCCCACAACCACCAGGATCCTTTCCTCCTCTTCACAGATCACCACACATGGCAAACTCATGGGTGGATGTTTAGATCCCAGAGGAGGTAAACTGAGAGAACAGATCCTTAGTTGGAGGATCCATAACAACAACAACAAAAAAGTCCCTTCACTATGTACATTAATCAACACAGGAGTATGTATTAATTGTTGTTATAAATATATATTTGAAAATTTTATTATTGTATGCATTTAATTTGATGTAGTTTGACTTGCAGAAGTGTCCAAGCAAGATGGTGTCATTTGCAGTGTTAGTGAAATAATTTATGAATGACCTTTGCCCTATAGTAACTGCTGGGTCACTTGGACAAAAGCAGGTTAACATACCTGCATCATGAATAAAAGAAAGAATTGGAAACAAAAATAAACTAAGTGAAAAGGTAAAGAAATGAAATTACACATATGACAACACAAATACTACAAAATGCTCTTGGAGCATATAAAAGTTATGTATATAGTTCATTTTTTTAATTTTAATCATTTCATTGCATTATATGTTGATGATAATATCTAGGGGTAATGGTGTAATTGAGAAAATAGAAAATAATTGAAAACATATATCTTAAAACACATTTGATATCCATTTAGAAGGTTCTAGAGATTAGGTGAATGAAATTTGAAACTATAAGATAATAAATAGCATTTTAAAACCAAAAATTAAAATCACATTGTATGTGAACTATTCAGAGTCCAGCTACAAATAGATTAAATAATGAATCTTTAATTACAAATAGTAAAAGAAATCAAAATTAAATATCTTATATATAATCTTTGTTTGAGACAAATTTAAAACTACTTTTCTAATAGTTTAATTTTTATGAACTTTTGCACTATAAGTAGATCACCATCCTAAAGTTATAGGGTATATGCTGCCTGAAAACTAATTTTATTACTGATGGTGCTACTGCATTACATAGTTCTTGATTCAGATAGATAATACATCTGAGAACATACAATGACAGAACATAAAAAAACTGTTGTGTAACTCTCTTAATTTTACTGTCTTTCTAATGATGTAATAAGAGCTCTCACAAATCATGTTAAGCTCATTAATGTGTTTCTTGTAGGAATAAAGTTAGAAACAAAAGCAAATTAGAGAGTTATGTGTACAAAAAATTACTTAATATGCTATTTAATAGGTTAAAACTTTGATATTCTATTGGTTATAAATAACATAGCATTAAATACCAGGAAAAACTGTTGGAAATTGAAGAAAAGATCTAATAAGTGGGTGTAGAAAAGGAATTTGATTTTCCAGCTAACACTTTTGCTACAGACATCGCTTTCTATGCATGTCACTACTTTATTTTCATGGTATCTTAACTTGGCATCAAAATGTAGCTATTAATCCAAATGTTTACATCATGTTAAGTTCTTAATTTTAAAAGACAAGAGTTAAAAACAATCTTCAATATTTGCTACTATCAGATTTGCATGAAATTTATCATAACTTATTGTACATATTGCCATCATTAACACAAAGCACACTTTTTATAGGCTTCAACATAATTTGGTTACATAGCCATAAACTAAAAAAATTCGACTCCTCTTACCACACCCACTTGTCATATCCAGTCTTTTGCAAATTGTCAACACTTCTGTCTAATGTTTAGTACTGCATCATGTATAACCTTAAGAAATCCACGATTTTAACTGATCAAACAATATATCATATTATGTTTTCTTTGTATTTTGCTTTGACTTCAAACTTTATTCCGACAGGACACACACTGACAAACTTGGGTAAAGTTTTAATGGCTTTTGTTTAAGAATTAAAAATTCAGTAAAATTCTGATAGTTATGGAATATAATCTGCTCTTTGCTTGTTATTATTATGTGTTTTTTGGTGCATTACTTAATTAACTAAAAAATTATTTAGTTCAGTAGTATGATTATTACACAATGGTAATGATTACATTTCACTGACAGTCAGCAGCAAAAAAAGAAGAGTCATCTAAGTAATTTACTTAATTTTTTCATGTGTAATCCTTATTTATTATTATAAGAGTAGCTGAAATGTAAAAATTACAAAATTTAAAAATTATATAAGGTTACATAAGGCAAAATAAATAAAAGTGTTCACAAAGCATGCTAATGAGCAATAAGCATGTTACCCATGCATTATGTTATTCATTAAGATAACGTGAGTTATACATTCTCCAAGTGGTTTCCAACTTATGTAGGGAAATTGTTAGTTAGATATCATTCAAATGGTTTGTTTGTTTGTTTTTGAATTTCACACAAAGCTACTCGAGGGCTATCTGTGCTAGCCGTCCCTAATTTAGCAGTGTAAGACTAGAGAAAAGGCAGCTAGTCATCACCACCCACTGCCAACTCTTGGGCTACTCTTTTACCAACTAATAGTGGGATTAACCGTCACATTATAATGCCCCCATGGCTAAAAGGCAAGCATGTTTGGTACGATAGGGATTCAAACTCACAACCATCAGATTTCGAGTCAAATGACTTAACCAACCTGGTCATGCTGGGCCCCATTCTATGGGCAAAAAAATGATAAAATCTGAGCATAAACAGATGTATACTGTTATAAGTTTAAATCTACTTAGGAGTTACAATCTGAAGTTATTCTACAAAGAGAAAAGGGTAATTTAGATTTTTTTTGACAGTTATGAAGTCTGTCAAATTAAACAACCTCATATTCTATTGAAAAAAGTTTGGAATTTCCTTGGAAGATTGTGCAAAGTAACTTAAAATTTTTTTAGATGAAAGAAATATTTTTTTCTTAAATTGAAACCCACTTTGCTCTAAGAAAAGCCAGCACTTTCACTCCAAATACTCATGCAGATACTTAATTAACATTAACAATTCTGATATCTTGTCAACAATGACTCTTAATATTTACTCATAGCTTGCAAAAATTTGTTAAGATACATGAAACACATTAGAAGTTATGTTATAGAAACTATAAAAATCAATTTCAGGTCAGGAACTCAGCTGAACCTGCATCAAGACAGTTAATGATTCTGCAAAGAAAAATAATTCAAAGATGTAAGACCTACACTTCACCTGAGTAATAGCTATATTACAATCAGTAACTTACATTACATTCCATACTTCTCTGAGAAAAGAGGGAGGACCTTTAGTGTAAATGTCGCATTTCTCATACTAAAGAAGACTGGATTTTTTAAACAAATCCTTATGAGATTAAAATCTTCAAAATTATATCATATTAAAACTTGATTTATTAATGATATTTTCATGTCATGTTTATTTAAATACCATATAAAAGAATTAAATTAAATATGGAAAGTAACTCTAAAAGTCACAACATTAACACTTGACTGTGCAAGAAAGTTATAACAATGTCATATTTTAGGTAGAATGAGAATGTTTCTCTTGTCCACTGTTAGGATAAATTGATAAAAAAAAAATAACACCAAATCCATCTAATTCTTACCTATCAAGTCTAGCAGCTACTAAAGATGTCTCATTATCATTCATAATCCTTTGAAGCCTCTGTATTAATTCTGTTGGTTCTACAGGACCCTCTAATCTTGCAACAACAGTCATCCGATTATCTCGGAGTACTATAACAGCTAAAAATGGATAGCCATTTTCTCGTAGGGCTTGAGAGACTATGAAAATAATAATAATTTTGTAATGCAAAACAATAAGTTTGTTTTGAAAATATACAATTTTTTGACATTGAAATAAACTTAATAATTTTCCAACAAAGTTAACTTTTACAATATGTAAAATGAATAATCAATGATTAACAAATTCTTTAGAGGACATGCTAAAATTCAAATTCAGGGTAATATAATACCTTCACAAAAATATATAACAATTAATAAAAAATTAATTAATTTAATCAAAATGACGAATTCCGAATTACCAAAATTTTATTGTTACACAATAATAGAATTGAAAGTATATAGCATATATTAACTTATAATTAATACACGATACATATTATTTGAGTTTTTATCAGCAGCAAATTATCCAGGTCTTTGACAAATTTACATAATGAGATATAAAAAGAAATGTAACAATGCTGGATTAGTTTTACATCAAAGTCACACAACGATTCATCTGTTCTGTTTCCAGCAGAGAAGTGAACTTCTTATTGTTGTGAACACGTTAATAAAGTTATAACTAACTCAATGAATAATAATTTTAACACTTCCTTCATATTTTCAAAAATGTATTAAATGCTGACTTAGTGTACATGCCTGAAAAAATCAGCCTAAGGTTTTCAAAAAGCATATGAGTACTGCTAGGATATATAAGCATTACAGTTAGCACAAATGTTTGATTGCTGTTAGTACTTATGACATCAAGTGATTTATAAAATCATACCTCTATATCCCTCTGGAAGATTAACTGAACATGCCCAGAACAGAAACCTGGTATTGATGAATGCTATTACATCTTGGTTAGCCAGAGTTGTTCTAAATAAAATATTAAATTAAATATGCAAGAAATTAAAAATTCCACCAGTAAAATTTACTATGTTTGTCTGAAACTAACAATATAATTAATTTATAATGCTAGAGAAAAATTATTTTACTGTATTAATTTCATTAAAATTAAAGTAACTTGCAGATAAATATTAACAGTTTCTGAAGAGCTGATTTCTTGTGCTAATAATTTTTAACACTTTTTAAGCTCACTCTATGTTCATTTTAGGTGGAAATGGTTTTGAAATTGTATAAAATGAAGTTAACATTTTAACTACTCTTTTGTCTGTTTCTTGATTTCAATATAGTTAACAAATGTAGTTGCAGCAACAACATAAGAATACTGATGAACAAGAAACAATTTCATTAAGATAACATAATCAGTCACATTACAAAATATTAAAAATGACTAAATAATAGTTAATGGAGGTTCCATACATGTCTACAGAAATAGATTTTAAGCAAACTGTTATTAATTTAAAAGACATTGAACATTCCTTACATATAAATATTTTGCACAGGTGAGATTTAACTCCTAACCTCAAAAAGCTGTTTTTGTATAAAAACAAAACTGAAAAACAATATTCAAATAACTTTAAACCTTTAGTTAATACTTATTTTTGGAAAATGTTACATACACAGTCATTTTATAATTATTCACATGCCCATAACTAAATTATTAAATTCATAGTGACAAATATAACAATTTATCAGCTTGATTTCTTCATACTGATGCTGAAATAAATTAAAGAATTTAACCTGAAATATTAAGATTGTCATTGCAAAGACACTTTCACATATTTGAGTTTCATTATGATAATTTTTCTGTAAATTATGAATACTTGCAAATAATTAAATAAAGCACTTGAAACTAACAAAATTTTCATAACCCTTATTTTACAAAATGAAATTAAAAGTATTATGAATGTGACAATCCTTTAGTACTGAGACATTTACTATATAAAATGTCCAGGCCACAAATGAAAATAGCTTTAAAATGATGTTCAAACTTTCAAAAATACAAAACTTTACTGAGGTTAAAAAAAACAGAAATGGTTGTTAATTTCCATTTTGTTTAAAACTTAAGTTTACTACTGTTAACATACTTATGATTAGTCAAAAATACTGTTATTTTGAAGTATTTTTGTAGTTTTCAATGCTTCAAGAAGTGAGGAATATATACATCAGGAACAGCATGTGTATCCTATTATGATTAAATGTTCTAAAAGAAATAGCTAATACACTAATGATGTTTGACTAAGAACAAGGATATGTCAAGTGTAAGCCAAATAATGTAAAAGTCTGCAAAAAGAAATAGAGGCTTATATTATTCTCAGACTGATGCTGACAGAGCAGAGAAAAGGTTGTGAGAATGTTTATGAAAACTTCAATTGAAAATGGATACAAGAACCATATAAACAAACTGACACCAGCATACCCAAGAAAGCTGTGAGAAATATTTACATTAGCTTGGAAAAACTTCCAAATAAAAGGTAAATTGGAACTTTCATGTAGGATTGATGTTCAACAGATAAGGATAAATAAGGGTAAACAGGCAGCTGAGTTTTTTTTTTCTATTATGGGCAATTGCTGAAGTATTTTTGTTTTTTGTTCTGTTGATACAAGTTGTGAAAAATCATCCAGTTAAACTGACATGTCTGCTTATGGATGGGCATGTAAAATATTTGGGAAGTTGCAAAAATAACAAAGATAATTGGTTTAAAAACCTCAATTTTTAGTCAAAGAGTCAGTTAAAGTGTAGCAGAGAGTTATTTGACAATTATGCTTACAAAGAGATCTATTGCCAGTCTCTTAAGAAAAGCTGCACACTTACAATGTGATGCTCAAAACAACCTATCAGTGTCTACTCAAAGATCTGCAGGGTACAAAGTATGTGTCTTGCTCAAGTTTTATATAAGTAACCAATGCTATCTCTCTCAAATCAAGTAACATGATTAGGAATTGATATGAAACATACTGTGTTAAGGAGATCTCAAGAATTACAGTTGAATTGAGCCTATATTGGTGTTATTTTTATAAAAAAATTACTGAATTTATTAAGATATTTAAAAGTATTGTGAGCTTATTTAAAATTGTTAAAAATTGAAGTGGATTTTTAATCTCAGTCTAAGAGTTTATTCTTTATTATAATTGTAAATTTTGTTAAGTTAGTGACTTAAGTACTAAACTCACAACTGCATACCTGAATTTAATATAAATCCACAGTGGCTGGTGGTAAAGTAGAGCTACAATGACTAGTCCACACAGACTGTGCAACATATCTTTTACTGTTTTAATGTACACATAATTTAATTATTAATTTCATAGTATATTTCTTCATAGAGTAAATAATAGTAAGAAGTTCTAGTGAGCCTAAGTTGAGTTACATTAAGAGTTAATTTTGTTTTTATGAGTCATACATTAAAATCATTATAAGCATATTACAACACAAAATGAGAAGACAACTGGTTCAAAGAAACAGATTGACATAAACATGTAATATATGATTACAACTTCATAAATTAAACTATCTATGCAAAGTTTTTCAGAAAAACTTGCATCATCTAAGCATCTATTCAGTAATTGTAACAAAGTACCTGCAAAAATATGGTGTATCCTGATGGTCATCTCCATGAAGATAAATTAATAAAAATTTCAATTCTCTCTTTGCATCATTTAGAGCCTATAGAAATTAGTATATATATTTATGCCAGAGTAAAAATAAAATTCAACACTATAAATACATTACTCAAAAAGACATCATCTCATTTAATAAAAATAGTTGCAGAATAATATTTTCCTCAAATTTCTGAAGTTAAAAATACTTATATTGAAACATGTATTATGTTACATTTTTCCCTCTTTAACGGAATTAAAATAAATTTTGTACTTTATTGTGAAAAATGCGACAGGCTATATAAATATTTATGAAAAAACACAAAATATAATAAAGTTATCATGGCAATACACAGTTCAAATGTGCAACTTTGTACAATGCATACATGTAAAACACACAAGTTTTCACTTTGTATTTTAGTTGTTGATATTAGTTGCTAAGAAACACAAATACTAAAACGTTTTATCTGCAAAGAAAACATTCAAAACTGGTTTCAAACCTGACTATATGTTCCTTGATAAAATACTGGGTGCACAGGTCCATACTTCGATTGATAACTCTGAATAAAACTCAGTACATCACCTAATGGATCTGTAACATCTGAAATATTAAAGGCAAATGGAAGTCAATTTAAAAATGTATTTCAAGTTTAACAGAATTATTCAAAACAAGACTGTACTTTAAAAAAATAATAAAATAAGTTTTGATGCTTATTACAAATCTACATATTGTATTTTAAATTTATTTTTAAACTAACAAATTACAAAACTTGTGTCTAAGAAATTCTTCAAGTTCTCAAATTATGACCACAATTATGACTTTCAAGCATAATACACGTTTCACATAACATTTGATGTCACAAACATATTTTTAACCTGTTTCATCATTTCATTTCATTAAATGCTCGTATTAGAATGAAAAAAATTATCTTAAATTACCATCTAACAGCAAACCAGAAGCCATGAAACATCAATTTATCAAGCACTGTAAGCAAATGTCAAAAGAAAAACAAATTTACACATACACAATGAAATTTTCTTCAACCTAAAAGATTAACTGTTGATAGGAAAACCATAAACAGTTATGCTTTAGAGACATTTGGCATAGGTTTAAATATTAATTAGTTATGCGCTGATTTACAGCAACTAAAATATTGTTCTTTTTTATATTTATGGTAACACTTCTTACTTAGAATCTAATTACAAATTTCCCTTTTCTTGAGCTTAACTTTAAAGGTTAGATACAGCTTAACTCCAATATATGAAATTTTACCAACGAAATGCTACAAAATCCTAAAACTTAATGAAACAAAACAAAATCTTACATCTTCTTGGGTCTGGATGTATCAGGCTCCCTATTTAAAAATAAAAACTTTTAAAGAATTAGTTTTTATTCAGATATATTCATGAATTATATTTTATGCAGTATCTTATTATAGAATTAAAAGTAGAAATCTGTGGTCTTATATACATTATTTGACTAAAAAATGTATATTTGAAATAAATCACAAGCTAAGAACCAATATAAGCATATTTCTTAACCAAACACATTATTTTATTAAATCTTAAATTCTTAATAATTAGCCAAAGTGTACAAATAGAAAAACTCATTTTTAACAGCTATTGTGAAACTATCAAAACTCAAACCCACAAATTATCTTTTTACTAAGTCTTTCTAAACATGTTTGATCCTTGACAGATTTAATTTCCTCTTCATCAAGTACCTGAATGATATTTTTACTACTTGCAGCAGTAAAATCATTAGGTTCAAATTACATGTATTTCTGTCAAAACTGGTTGAGTCCTCATTGGTTATTTTAATTTTTGTTTCCAGAATGTCAAGGGAAAGGGGTGGAATCCTAGCTACTAAGTAAAGGATTCTGTTGGATGTAACTAAATTGTTACCTACATCTTCAGTGAATTCCACTTGCTAATTACAAACCAATAAGACCCAGAAGAAACAAAATTTAATAAAAAAATACTTAAAATACATTTGAAATTGCATCCATTCAGAATTACACAGAAGACTGTGAGCACACAGTTACCTGCTATTCAACCAATGCTAAACAAAGAATTGGAATTTTGTCTGAATATTTATACTTTGCTCTTTAGAAGTTGAGTTTCAACACATTACAAAATGTAAGCAACAACACAGCCTACTAATAATGAAAAACATACTCCCAAGAGTATAAATTAACCACTTTTGTGGCATCAAATGCAAATAAGTCCATTTATTAAAATAAGAATAAATCACAAAATACAAAAACACATGACAGAAAATAAAGGCTCCCACAAACTAACCATATTTTCATGAAATTGCATAGTTGTAGGATTGGAAGGCAGTCAAAGTCAGCAAAAATTTAGCAATCAATTACAATACTACTGTCCACTAGGGACATTAAAAACTAATAGTTTTCTGTAAGGCCACAACACACAAAATGAAAAGAACAGACTCTTCTTGCTGTTAGAAATTGCCCTCACACCATCAGTTTCCTTCATAACTAGAGCTACAAGGACAAAATAACCTAGAGCTAAGCCATTCTTACTCAAACCATTATTGTTCATTGATTGCAGAGACCATTAAAGATGCTATCATGTCTTTTAGCCCTTTGGAACACTAATGTCTTTTAACTCAGTCACTATGAGCATCTTTTTCTGAACATATGATGAAGTTTTAATCATTTACATGAAAATTTAATAAGACTACGTGCTTGGTTGATTGGTTGGTTTGGTATTTTAAGGCACAAAGCAGCTAGGCTATCTATGCCAAACATTCTGTAAAAAGTTAAAATAAAAAACATAAATAGCTTTATTGTTTTGAATTAAGCACAAAGCTATACAATGAGCTATCTGTGCTCTGCCTCCCACGGGTATCGAAACCCGGATTTTAGCGTGTAAGTCCGCAGACATTCCGCTGAGCCACTGGGGGGCAACATGAATAGCATTTAAACTAATGTTTACATCTGGTATATAGCAGTAAGAGAAAAACTACAGAAATACAAGCTGTAAAGGACTTCCTGTAGCATAATTGCAATTATCATAACTCACCAGAAAGACCAAATGGAAAGTTCAAAAACCATCTTCCATCACCTGAAGTTAACCTTTCTTGTCCTTGTTTCAAATTATTTGATGTAATGGCCATTTTCTAATTTAAAATTGAACTAGATTAATTTTGATTCTTAAGAGGGAATCACATTAAAATAGGGCTAATTTATAAATTAAAAAACATAAATAGCATTAAAAAGATTAATGGCCTTAAAAAAACTAAAAAAATTCCACGGTGGACAGTGTCACCATCATCAATAACACGAACATTATGGATAAACCTTGGTACAGAACATGTTTAAAATGGTGACATCACTGAGAGTCATAAGAATGACAAGAAAGTAAAATGTGGCTTATTGTGACCTGAGTGTCACACAGACAACAAACTGGTTCATCAATCTCAGATAAAAGAAAATGATGAGTTAAAAAACTGTGACCAATAAATGGTCTAGTTAGAACAACTTCCTCTTTCTGATCCTTAGGAAAGCAAGACAAGTATATGGTTTTATTTGGTAAAGCTTGTTTCCATGTTGCTCACTCTAAGTCGACTATCAACTGGCATAGACCTGAGCCTTGAATACAGGACCATAATCCATGTATGAAACAGGCACAGCGATGATAGCACCAGAGCAGATAGATATAGATGCTGTGTCGGTAAGTTTGTTCCCAAGAATATCAACGTGGCCCAGTATCCAGAAAAAACGGATAGAAATATATACGTTAAAAAGAAATGAACAACTTGGAAAATTGGCAAGAACAGGGTGTGAACTTATGTGAAGTGATCCCAAGGCTAGTAGAGAACTAAATGAGTCAGTGTAAATAGTGCAGTTTGTGTACTGCTTTTCTTTTATGTGATCCAGGGCAAGAGAAATGGCATATAGTTCAGCAGTGAACACAGAAGCTGTTAAGGGGATTCTGTGTGCAACCATCAAACTACAACAAACCATGGAAGAGTCCACACAAATAACTGATTTTTAACCATCTACATAAATAGCAACAGTTCAAAGGATGGCAGAATAAAGTTCTGCAAGAGCAGTGAAAGAGGGCCAGCTTACTTGATCCAGCTTCCACTGGGGCAAGTGGGTTGGGTGGCATCAACCACAGCCGTCTCTCTTAAAATTATAGCATGAAAGGTTGCAATAACTGTTTTGATGTTATCAATATTAGAATGTAAACCTCAACAGTTCCAATGTATCAAGGTGTCCATTTTTATTTATGTGTTGGCAAATTGGGTGGAGAACCCTTATGTTTAGGACCACGTCTCTTTTCTTTACTGGTTTTATTCACGGAAGATATATTGAGTGGGCAGGTCTTTGCTGTTGGAAGAGGATTCCAGCAACTGAGGACATGAACAAATGATTGTTTTGCATTTTGAAGTTGGAAGAGAAGATGTACTCGAAGAAATGCCTGTTCCCGGAACAAAACGAAGTGGATCTTGGGATTTGCTGGAATGTTAGGGATGTTGATGGGTGTTAAAGTTGATTCATGAACTTTTTAACTACAGAGGTCAAAAGACTTCATTTAGTTTGAGAAAGATTCTTTTGGAGGCACAGTGAGATCCTTCTGCATTCCAACTGAAGAAGTGGAACAAAGTGTAGCAGAATATGTTTGAGATGAAGTGGTGGCTGTCCACAAACTTTCGAGCCTCAGGGTAAGTAATGTTCTGAATTATTTTCAAGTACTGCACCTCTTTTTCTTCCAATCATTTAGGGCAAGAACAAAAGTAGGATGGGTGAGAGCCATTGCAGTTGACCAATGAGGGTCCATTTCACATTCATAGGCATCATGGTCCTTGCCACCTCAATGAGCACATGAAAAGGAACCATGACATGACGTCTTCGAGTGACCAAACTGTTAACATTGGAAACATCTGAAAGGGTTTAAAATGTATGGCTGTACCCTGCAGATAAAATAACCTGTCTTAATGGTGGCATGTGGACACGGTGATGTAAGTGAGGATGTTGGTCGACACTGTAATTCCATCTTTGCAAGTGGAGATATGCCTCACTGCAAAAACTCCATGGATGGAGAAACCAGCAAGAATCTCTGATTCAGGATATTCTTCAAATCACTATCAACAATAATTTCTCACTTAGAATTTGCCTTTTCATGCAAAAGGAGTTCACTATGTTCAGATGTGGATGTTTCCACCAATAAAGCACTAAATCAAAGGTTCTTTGCTGACCTTGGAGAGCCAGCAAGTCCTTCTAGTCCCTACTAAAGGAAAAAGGGAGACATCTGCCATAAAGTTTTGTCTGAAAGAGAATGTAGTATAAGAAAATGAGGTATAACAGGCGTTACAGAGGTCACCTCAACATGTACAGGAATCTACACGGAAGGAGATGGTAAATGGAGAAATTTGGCAAAAACATAGCAATAGTATACTATTTTTGAATGTCATAGTTGTATCTAGCAACAGCAAAAATCAACAATCCAAATTTCCCCTCGTGTGAGAATTATAACGTTTTATATGCATCCCCTCTTCACTAATTTACTTACCACCCCTCCAAGAAGCACAAATTTAACATAAATTACTAATTATAGTGTATCATCACTCCAGCAAAACCTTTTTTTATAATTTTTCACAAAGATACACAAGAGCTATTTACATTAGCTGTCCATCATTTAGCATTGTAAGACTAGAGAGAAAGCAGCAAGTTATCACCACCCACTGCCAGCTCTTGACCCAGTCTTTTACCAACAAATAATTGGATTGACTGTTACATTATAACACCTCCACAGCTGAAAGTGCATGTTTGGTGTGACAGGGACAAGCACCCATGGCCCTCAGATTATGAGTCAATTTCCTTAGCCACCTGGCCGTGCTGGGCCAATCTCAGACAAAGCATAATCTTTATCGCCTTTAATTTTATTTATTTACAGACAGCAACATTTTCATTAAAAACAAAAGAAAATTGGTAAGTATTGAGATTTCATTAACAAGAATAAATGCAAAACAAACTGATATTACTTAAATGAAATGATACTAAAAATAAATGTTTCCTGAAAACAATTACAACTATGTTTCTCATAAAACTATATAACAAATCATGGAAATTAAGCCCCAGCCATTATGTAATCATTAACCAACTTAAGTACTCTTCTGCACAAGTCACAAAGTGTTACTTGATAAGATTTTAACTTTGAACTAATTTTCTCTCAAAGGTAAATGTTTTAAGTTTTCTTATTGTATTGAAAAGAGCAATACAAGTCAGTCTGCAAATGTCACTGAGTTTACTGGGCATAATTTTT
Organism: Carcinoscorpius rotundicauda; assembly: GCA_011833715.1. NCBI lineage: Eukaryota > Metazoa > Arthropoda > Merostomata > Xiphosura > Limulidae > Carcinoscorpius > Carcinoscorpius rotundicauda. The sequence continues at coordinate 28,597,201 of CM022395.1, read as the reverse complement.
AGCACAGAGCGAGTCTTTTCATCACATACTCACCATCATACTGGAGACGAATTACTATAAATATATTTTTCAAAATTGTTTTGTATGTTATATACTGTAAGTTTAAATATTTATCTCTGCTCTCTGTTCACTAATCACTGTAATCAGTGCTGTGGTTATGTCATGGATTTTGTATTTTCTGCAAGAAAGGGACTAAGGACTAAAATTCTATTTTTATTACCTTTTATTCAAATAATATATTGTTCACATCACAAAGTGTAAATTGTCAGAGCAATTATAAGCAGCTATATATCTAATATAACTATTCTTCAAACAAGTGATTCTGATTTAAAACTCAAAATGGAATGAAAACTGAACGTCAAATACTCAACATTAAAACAGAGACAATTATTAATTAAGTAATATGAAATTAAAATAAAAGTGTAACACCAAAATAAAATATTACTAACAAGTTTAGCTTCAAATTTTATGATACCAGGGTGTCATATGACCAGCTGGATTATCACAACTGATTATATGTGAAGATCACAATTCCCAAGCAACACTTTCTAGCTATTTACACCAAAGACCACCTTACCAGTCAAAGTAGCATTTTCATGCAAGATGAGGCTCTTACTCATTCAGCCTGACTTACAAAACAACACTTTCAAGGTTGTATCATTATCATTTGCTTGTGGCCAAGTCATCTGCAACATTAGAACTCTAATGAGCATGTGTAGTCTATCTATGACAGTTTCTAGCAACAGCATTCCAAATGACCAATCTCTATGACTACCTTCATCTAAGCACTCCACCAAAATTAGTGTGGAATCTCAAATATCTATTTATGCCTGAAATATCACATATATACATTAAATACTAATTATAATAATGCACTCTTGTCTCACTTTTGTTTATTTAATACAACACTTTATCTGAAGTGCATGTCTATTTACTTGTTGAAAAATCATGCATATACAGGCATTTCTTCCTAAGTTAAACTGTCAAGATGATGGACTTAACAAAGAAAACATGTAAACACTTCCACTCAAAAGAATCACTATTGTTTAACATGTTTCACTGATTTGAAAAAAATAAAAATCCAGAAATGTAATAATCTGTATTACAGCTATATAGTTATAATATAGTTTATATATTAGTTTAAACTATACACTTTTGTTTAGGAATAACACTTCAATAACAACTATTCCTTTTGACCTACGTATCACATATGGCTGTTTGCCAAAAAGACTTTTCAGAATCTATGTCTTTGGTAAATGATTTGAGGACAGCACTTAAGCAATACATTGAAAAAACAAACAGGGTTTTAAATAATTTCACGAATATTTTACAATATTTATTTGACTTGACAGTGCTTATTATAGCAGTACATATATTAATCATTGATGATGAGAAAACCCACTTGCAGAGAAATATATATGTAAAAACGGCTGGTTTGGGTTGAAAAATTTTTTATGTGGAGGATCGAACAATGTTTCAACCTTCTTTGGTCATCGTCAGATTCACAAAGAAAGAAAGAGGTAACTGACCACATGTTTGAAAAGAGCTGTGTAGCTGAGTATAGGAATGTAGAGGGCGTGCTTAGATATTTGATTATATTATATTATTAATATAGGGATAAAGGTGCTTCTTTGAACATATATTATTTTTTAAATAAAACAAATTTATATAAACAAAAATGTATCTATGAATAAATGATTATCACTTCAGTTATATGCAATACTTTTAAATTCAAATAGCAACAAAGCAAATTACTTATCACTATACCAACAAACCCAGTATGTACTATATGGTTGAAAAAAATCAAACTAAACTTACATGCAAACCTCATGATACTAAGTAATGACTGATAGATGAAATTAAATGGAAACAATAACAAAAAATATCCCCATCCAAATATTCCCTGGGGTCGCCACACTCGAACTGCTTGATAAAACCTAGATGAAAAAAAGATAAAATGCATTAATATGTTACACATACACTACAGAATTTTCTCTAGAAAAAAACAGGAAAAATAATTTGTTTTACAAACTTAAGAAATATGTATCTCTAAGAGACAAGTAATAAACTTCCATTTTAAGTTCTTTTCTTAAAGGATTAAAAGCAGTAAATGTTAATCTAAAGAAAATAAAATTATTTATCTGTGCATAATAATAATATATGTGAAAAAACATCTAAGAAAATTTCAGTAAAAGATATGTCATCACATTCTATGTCACTTTGCCTTTTTATTCTATATACTACCAGATAGAAATTGTTCAATTATAAAAAATGAAAAATTAAAAGAGTCAATTCAGTACCTTTGGTTGGGAAAGTTCGTAACAACCGTTGGCATTGAATTTGAAGGGGGCCTATAAACTGATGGTGACCCCTCTCTCATATTTAATGTATCCTGCACAGCAACCTAGAAAAACATAATCACATTTAAATGAAAGTGTGAAAATGCTTTGCTTTCACCAGAAAATAAAAATCTTATTAAATATTAAAACACACATATCAGAAATATTTTAAAACAGGACAGCCTTTTTGTAATACTACCATGTTCACCATACTTGCAAATATACAAACAGTAAAACAGATATGGCAAAATAGCCCTTTTTTTTTCCAGTTAACACAAACATATTATTACCATTACTAGGATGACAAATGTTTTTCCAGCTTGTAATGGGCATGTTTTCAAGAATTTGCAAGTGAATCCTATGGTAGACTGCTGCATATGGTTCATAAAGGTCACTACTGCCACTAACAGATAGTTAAATTATAAATATCATATAAAATGAAGCTCATATAACTCTCAAAGATAAGTGGTTATTTGATGCAGCTAAGATGGTACAAAATATTTGACTTTTTTTTTCACATTACTCATTTACATTGGAATCAGTTTTCTGTATTGTGCTCAAATTAATCATTTATTAATTTGTGTAAAACTGCATAGATGTTGCAAAAAAAAAAACATCCATCAAATTACCAAAATCACAGCTAACAAATTCCACACACATTTACAATCTAATAAAAAATGGGTAATAATGTTTTATTGTTATAACAGAGGAAAAAAAATTGCAAAATGACTGCATTGTGTATTTTTTATTCAAGCAGAAATATTTCTCACAATCAAAACATATTCCAAAATACACATAATTTACAACTCTGATCAGAAAATTACAAGGATAAAAATGACTCTTACAACACATTGTACATTTACTGCACATTAAATTACTTACTGGTTATCAAATCCCACATTATTTTCTGAACATTCTCAATTAACTAATCACCTAAAATATACTAGCTTTAGGATCATTATTCATTCTGACAATCATTTGTACATAGTAAAGAGCCAGCTTGCTAAAAAATTCACATATTGAACAAGATACAGTCCTTTCTTTTGATTTCTTATTAGGTTGAATGAGAGATACCATTATTAACTAATTTGCAATTTTATAAGATTAACATTGATTACTGGAGAACATCCATTCCACATTGAAAGCGACAATACCTATTAAGTCATTCTTTCCTCAATTCACAATATTCAGTTGTTTTAGCTTAAATGTAATGTGTGACAAACAAGTCAGTATCTTAAAGCATTTTTTCTTAGTTCAGTGCTACACTGTTCCTTGTTACCTGATTTTCTTTTGTTTAATTCTTTTAGTTTATTTAATACCACAGGTTTTAAACACGACTCAAAGACCTGAGGTACACATTTGTTTGCAATCTTAAGTTACTGCAAACAGAGTAGGTAATCTCATCTTACTTCTTTTTAAAATGCTTCTTACTTCTGCAACATTTTCCATAGTATACTTATGTATAAATAATGAACCTACAACAGAGCAGAATTTATGAATTGTTCATGTCCCTTTAAAGTAACATATCCATCTTACAAATTTCAATTCTTTAAAGAGTTGAATGTTTGCCATGACCAATGGAAAAAAGAATTCTGTGTGTCTTCATATCACTAAAGTTCAGCAAAAAAGTGGCAGGAACCACATTGTGAATGTTTCTGATGTATTAACAATTTCTTAAATACAAAGATACATTATTTTATCCACTCTACTAAGTTCAGCCTTCAATTTGTTATCCATGGTTGCTGTAAATGAAAAATTTATAGTTAGTGAAAGTTTACAATTCTTTAGTGAAAAATAATTATAAATTTCTATAATTTAATTAGACTATTAAATTTATTAATAGCCAACACCTCTTTCATGAAATAGTGGTTTATTTTCACTTGAATTATAAACTTTGCTGCCTTATGAAATGTCATTAATACTGTTTGTTATTGATACAAATACAAACAGATATTCTAACTCATTACTAAATGCAACAGCTTATCAGACTTAGTGTCATTAATAAGCATAAAGCAGAACAAACAAAACAGATCTTGTAATTTAAGTGTGCTCATAGTTACTAATATGATGTTGTACATTCTTACCTTATTCATGAGTGACATTTTACAAACTCTGAATCTGGAATACTTCATGTACATGTAAGTAATATGTAAAGATATTATAGGCGTATTTTGACAAGGCAAACTTAAATTTTCATCAAACTTGATATTAAAAATTACTGACCTGTAAAACATCTTATTCAGAGTTTGCTTCAATAAAATGTCCCACTTCACAAATATTTTGGAATAACAATAGCCTTTACAAATTCTATGAGCGTTTTGTAAGGGCAATTTATTAACTTTGTATTTCAACAAAGGAAACTGTTCCCCACTTACGTAAATTAACATTCTTTAAAATTTCTAGTAATAACTTGTGGATAAACAGAAATAGGCACACACATAAAATAAGATATCAAAGAAAAAGACTAAGATCGTATGTAATACTTTAAGGCTGGTTTTGATGAATAAAGAAATTTCTTAGTTCTGACCAATTATATTTACTTCAAAGTAAATGATTTTGTATGTAGAGTGCAATTTAAATTAAATCTTGAACTCTGTAGCCCTTAAATCACTCATCCCAGACTCAAACACGACAAATCACTGTAATTGAGCCTAGAGATTCAATACTAAACTAACAAATATAAAAATATCGCGTGGACCAATTAAACGGCTTTACTATTTTTTTCAGAGGGGAAAGAGAAGGAATGGATAGAAGTTTCTTTTTCCTCATATCCTGGCCATAATTGTGGTGAAGGTCTATTTTGTCTTGGACTTATAACACCTGCAGTAATTACAAAAATCATGAATGCATAGTTTTATCATGAAGTATTGGATATTATACAGTACCTTCCTGCACTGATACAACTCAATGGAAATAAGTCATACTCTCTCAGTATGATAATAACTCATGCTCTATGCCATAAAAAATGATTTTGTTGGCTCCAAATCTAACTGAACTACTGCCTGAGAGAAACAACAGGCAGACCCATTATTTCACCACACTTGTAGAGACATTATATATCAATGACTGGTAAGAAGCATTACATGTAATCACAAAAGTCCAGGTTGTATGTCATAAAAACAATTGGGTTCACTACTTATTTTTTATTAACATATTTTGCCATAAAAAATATTTTTAAACAAAAGTTGGGATGAGTTATCACTGAAAATAACACATTTTACATCATTTCTCATTTACAGAAGTGTTTGTGTGTCTAAAAGAAGTTATACATATTAGTACTGCCTTAAAGATATGAAAATACAGTTGCAAATAAAAAGCTACATGAGAGTTATCTGCACTAGCAGTGTAAGACTAGAAAAAAGACAGCTAGCCATTATCACCCACTGCCAACTCTTGGGCTTTTTACCAATGAATAGTGGGATTGGCTGTCACATTATAATGTTCTCATGGCTTAAAGTGTGAGCATGTATGGTGTGATGGGGATTTAAACCCTCAATCCTTAGATTACGAATCAAGTGCTTTAACCATCTGGCCATGCCAGGCCAACTGGTAACAAAAAACATCATCAGAGAGCATTATTTAAGTGTAACAGTAATCCATCTTTAAAATATACAATAACAAAAATTGTAACAAAATAACAAAAGTTCAAATGAACTTTTTAGCTTCAAGAAGTTTAAGTTAAAAATTCCAACATCTTATATTGCACAGTATTCAAACTTGTAACCAAAGTAAGCAGTCACTAAAATTTACTTTATATAAGCTTGAGTTACTCAAACCAATCTTACACAGGAACAATACAGAAACACAGGTTGCAGAATTGTTCTAATGAATAGCATAATAGAAATATCAGTTAAAAAATACATCAGATGTATTAACTAATAACTGTTAATGTAATGCAAAAACAAATATAAATCATCATTATACCTCAAGATCCCAGTTGTGAGTTTGTAAAATTTCTCTGCATCTGTCCATTTCTTCTATTCCAGTCAAATCCTAGAGAAATATTAGTCATATATACACATACAAGTAAAAGTCAATATAATTTGAAACATACATACTTTGGCATTTATACAAACACAGAATAAATACAAATCAATATTTTCTGTTATTATATTTAACATCATTTACTATTATTAACAATGATTCAAAATTAATAATTTGCTTTGTTCTGTAAATTTTACACTCCTTTATGTCTGCTTTAAATGTATCCTCCCACCCCCCAAAAAAGAGAAAATAAATCTAAAATTTAAACAAGTAAACTTTCTCACTATCCATTCTAACACATTGAGTTTATTTTTTGCAATATAAGTGCCAAAACTGAATATATAATATATAAAAAAACTGAAACTGGTGAAAAACAACCTGCTCTTACTGGAGCTTGAAACCAAAACACTATTAGGGTTTCAAGAGTAGACATTACATGTCTCACACCACAAATTTCAAAAACATTTCTCATTCTGATCAACCCCAATCAAGAATGCTTATTTACCAAAGTACTTCAATTTATTAAAAGTGTATATGTGTATATGCAATTTATTAAATGTAGCATGCCCATTTACGAAAATCTGTGTGTAAAATACGTACAGTTTTGGGTCAAGATGTACAAAGTGAATACTCCTGCAAACAAAAATTAGAATTTTCTTCAAGTAATATCAGATAAATGTGTTTCTTTTATAGCAAAGCCACATCAGGCTATCTGCTAAGCCCACTAACGGGAATCAAACTCCTGATTTTAGGGTTTAAATCTTTAGACTTACCACTGTGCTGGTGAGGGGCATTTCAAATGGGATCAGTTTAAAATATAAAAATGACATCTTCTGACTGATTATTAAAAAATTACACATGAAAGTTAAGATTTTCCTAAACTGAAAATGTATTTTCAATAATATTTTCCTCCTCTGATGCTACAGCTATTTCTCAGTCTCCAGGGTATCCACTCTTTATCCATCTACACAATGAACATGCTTGCTCCAGTCTTTTATATCTCATTCAAATGCTCTTGGCAAATTTTAATCTGTAAAATTGTCCACAAACTTTAATGCAGCCTCTACCTTGGTACAATATATATAAGCTCCTTAGTAAGATAATCACTTTTTCAAGACATAAACAAACTTTCACTGGGGAGGAAGAGCATGAGAACATCAATGGAGGTAAAAATTATTAAAAATACACGAGGAGGAGGGATTAGAAAACACAACAGGTTGACACTCACAAACTACTGACCAATTCTAGAAAAAGGTGAGAAGTCAGTGACAATGGAAAATATAAACAAACTGTGTGAATTAAACTCCAGTAAAACAATATAAAATGGAGAAAAAAAGCTTTCTGTAACTTTCTGAGGATAGAAGAAAGCAAACAAACACTTTCAAATAAAGCACATCTACTCAATAAATCCCAACAACAAACCAGCCAGGAAACCAAAGAAAGAACAAATTAATACAATATAACTGAGTCAAATGTCAGCAAAACCCCAACTTACCTTATATTACTAAGGGGAACGTTCAGAGGCTTCAGACAAACATTGGATTGAAGATAAATAACTCAGGACAGTTATGGAAGTAAGGCAAGTGCAAAACAACTGTGATGACAGGTTTAGTAGAACCCTACAATTTCAAGAGAGTCCATCCAATGAAAACCTAAATATACCACCTCTTGTTGGTAATAAGCTTAAACATGCTGTTCTAATAAACTTGGGCAACAATGCACAACTATCCCATCACATAAGTGATCAGCAAATCTTTCATCAATAACAATTATATAAAGAAAAAAATACACCAAGTATTCATTTGCCATCCTTTCCTTCAGCAAGGAAAGAGCAGAGTCAAATGCAACTTGGAAAATCCCCAAAAACTTTCAAACCCAAGTAACCGCTTGAAGAAAGGGGTTGATCAAAGGTATTCTCTGTTGAGGCCAACCTTGTAAAAGGAGGAATAATATAAATAAATAAATATCATATAGAAGAGTTGGAAGAGAAATAGTCTGGATGGCCTCCATAGTAGAAACATAAACTCAGGAGTTCATACACATCACAATTTTTTTAAAAGTAATTTGTGAAGATAAATGTATTCAATTTATGATATTTGCTAACATTTGCTTACAAATGATGATTTACATACGTTTTGTACATACTTACAAACAATACTGAGTTTTATATCCAGTTTAGAACTAAGTATTTTATCAATGAGCCAGGTTCATGTCAAGGAAATTAATTCTGAGTTTATACTGTCATATCTCCCTTAAGCTAGCTGGCTTCTTTGGCCTTTCACTCTTACAAGCTGGCTTTTTTTCAATGAAGATATTTAATGTCCTAATACAAATACTAATGTCTGAAGTTAATTCACTGAACTTAAACAATTTGTAATTTTCAAAATTTGTAGATGTCCCAGTCAAATTCTGTATTGCTTCTGATGCCTATAGCACAATGACTGCAACTGTCCAATGATAATAATCTTCTATACGAGTCACACAATTTTCTCGAAGTTTCAACAGTGTTCTAGTTTGTTTTTGTAAAACAAATTCTTGCAATATCAAATATTCTTGATTGTTACTCTCTAGAATCTTCTACAAATTTTGAGAACAGGTAGGACATGCACAATACACAGTCAAGACTGTAGTCACATGCAAAAAAAATTAAAATGAAACAAGTGTGAATATTAAAGTAAATGTATAGCAGTCACTACATTACAATAAAATTCAGTAACCTGCATTTTACAAGTGAATTTCATGTTCATTTAAGTCAGACATTTTCAAATTCAGATCAGTCATCTCCTCCCTTTTTTCTTAAATTATCAACAAGTGTCCAAAGTATGCTTTTATAGTATTACATACTTTAAATTCTAAAATTGGCTTCATGAAAAACATCAAAAATTATAATTGCTTTATTTAAGCATCCTTCCAAAACATCTCTCCTTATTTTTCTCATTTTGAAACAGCATCTTTCTCAGAAGTTTTAAATTTCAAAGAAATATGCAATCCCTCCAAAATCTCAACTCTTCAACTTCAGGCATTGATAACAGATTAACCCAACTAATCACCTTAAAATTAAAGTCTCTCATGATAACATGCTTGCTTTAATTGGCACCAAAACTGACACATCTACACAAATTTGTAATGTTAAAAACCAGATAAAATAGCCAATACAAAATGCCAGTAGACATATTTTTCACTTTTTTTTTAGATGATCAATCCAAACCCTGCACTACAGTATTCCAAGCTTCAGTGATATAATTTATAAGTTTTCATATAATCACACATTGACTAATCAGTGATTTTCAAAATCTGATAAATTTTTAAGTACAAGTTTAATTGCAATAAAAAAGAAAAAAAAAATTAAAAAATTAAAAATTTAGTTCATATCAGAGTCTTAGAAAAAAAATTTTGCTTTTGGAAATATTTACAGTAATTCCTGGTAGGTAGACAATCTAACTCACCTAGAATGGACAACCAAAACAAGGAAATGATCAACTATCTTTTTATTTCTCATAAACATCTTTTTACGAGCATCATGGTATGTATGTCCCATACATTATTATTGTACTTACATGCAATCAACACAAATAAGTTAAGCCTAATAATTATAGCATATGAGCATTACAATACACTGATCGGCCACAAAAACTCAAAAATATAAATACTAGAAGGCCAGTTCAAATGGATTAAAGTAGTTGAAACAAGTATAAAACAGCTGCATATTTTTGACATAAAACTAAAACAAATATGGAAATTAAATTTTACTTTAGTACATGACCATTGCTCGTGAAGCTTAAAAGATACGAAATTTATTTTATTAAAATGTAAAATTAGTCAGCTTGAGGAAAACTTTATCAGTTGTGTAAAAAACATTAATTTTTAGGTATTGAACTTCACAATTCAAAAGAATGAGGTAAGATTTTTTTTCAAATAAAATATTTTTAAATAGTATCTTACTATTATGATTAACAGATATCAAAATATATAGCTAAAATTATTCATTCTGCTAAGCATATATAATGCTTTAAAACAAAATAAAAAATAACTTTTATTATATTATTTTATTACAACAAATCATTTTGTCAAATAATACTATTAATGCTCAACTGCTCATATGAGAAAGAATAAATTTAAAAAAACTTTTTCTTTTCCAGAAAACACCAATTACTAATGATATTAAGGTTGTTGGCTGTGATTCGGATGCTCCAGAATTATAAATGGAGTTGGGGTAATTCATGACTTGGCAGATACATTTAAATTATAATAACTTTAAAGAAATGATTTAAAGAAAGGATTAAAGCATACAATCTAATGATACAGAGGCTAGTTGGTGCGTCTAGGCTATTCCATTCATTAAACTCTGAATAAAAAGTTAAAATATGTGTCAAAATCAGCTATTATTATTTAAATACTTACAAGTTTTTCCCTTAAACCTTTTTAACCATAATTCACCACACTCGAGGACAACCCATTCCAAATGCCAACCGCCATTTTAGAAAAATAAAATAAACCAAAACTGACTCCTACAATGCTTCAGATTGTAAAAGCATATGGTGGGCCAGATGACCATTCACTTGGAAAATGAAGGGTATTTTTTTTTAAACCATGGGTCATTGTCAAGTTCATAAAGTTAGTTAAGCTAAAGTTGTGAAAAAAAATTCAATTTCATTGTATGAAAACAAAAATATAAAAACCTGTTACATTTCAGTTTATACTACATAACTTTTACACACTATTTTTCAGGGAAGTTTTATTACTCCAGTATCCTGATTCTAAGGCAAGCACAACTGCACAATATATAATAATAAAACAGTAATAACTCTCCATAATGCCATATTTAATAGTATGTATAAACTTACTGAATAAGTATAAACAATTACTATCTTTCATCCAATTTTGTAATGTTTCTCAATAACTATAACTGATAAGAATAACATTAAAAAAAGATAGTTTACATGAAGTTAGTAAGTGTGAATACACAAGAAGAATGATGTTCAGAATTAATTTGAGATAATCAATGTCTTAATTTTTTTTTATATACTGGAAAAACATGTGAAGTCCATGTCCTGGATTTTGAGCTGCAAAGAAACAAATTCCTGTAAGTCTCACATTTATTTGGTTGGATTGCTGTGCCTTCCTGTATTTTGCAATATAATTCGGTGCAATTAAGGACTTTCCACAGTCTTTATTGTTGGTTGGACATGTTAAAGCTAAAATACTTAATTTGATGAGAATTTGGATATCTTTCCCATCGTACTTAACAATCATTTTCCACAATGCATCCACGTTATCAGTGGAGAACAATTCAACAAACAAAAATCCATTCAATGCTGCTATTAACTGAGGATGTATTTCCAATAATACTAACCTCCTTTGAAACTACAGCTATTTTTCAATCTCCAGGGTTTCCACTCTTTGCCTATCTAAGCATTAAACACATTTACTCAGTCATTTGCACCCCATTTAAATGTCTTAGGCAAATGCTAATTTGGAATTTTCTCCACCAATCTCAATGCACCCTCTATCTAGGTACTGTATATAAGCATCTTATCCAAATAATCATGTTTTTGAAACATAAACTACAGGTAAGGCATGAAAGTTTCAGTGGTAAGTATTTAGGAAGACATTAACTTCCAAAACATAGTTGCCATCTGTTAAGAGTATACCTAGAATCCCACATTGAGAAGGTGGAAGAGTTTGTGTAAGCATGATCCATACAGAAAGCATCTGCAGAAAAAAAGTGTACGAAGACAAAAACAAAACAAAAATGTTACAAAAGTGGGGGAACTGCACTATATCCATAACAGGTGCTCTCCATTTGAAATTTATTTTCTTTACCAAAGGTGGTACAGAAAATAAGTAATTATCAGTACAGGCAGTCTCCACCAGGTACCCAAGGTTCAACAACTCATAGACTGGAATTAAATGTCCATGGTACCTATATCCCACACTGGTGAGTAAAGCTGTTAGACCACAATTATATATATACATATAATTTGACTGGATCCCAACCTGCATCTATAAAATCATGTGTTTCACATCAATATAATCACAACAGGAAAGTAAGCAATACCTCAGGCTCGGAATATCAGGATTGTGTATGCCATAACTCAACATTCACCCTCACTTCCCAACCAAGTGGAAAAGCAGTAATCTGCTTACTCATGCAATAATGTAGAAGGTATAGAACCTGTGCTCAACCAAGAACCTAAGATGGGACCACTTCACATTTGGAATTATAAAATTATAAGGAGATAGAAGACTATCTTCCATGGCCAATATACTAAACCAACATTAATAAAAAAGAAGGATCATATGCTCCCCAACCAGATAGCTTTGTGTCAATTTTGAGATGAAATTAGAAATAGGCTCCCAAGGAGAACCCCAACTTCACCCTCTTCTCCAAAAGCAGAGGAACATACTCAAACATTGTGCAGGAAAATTCTCTGTCCACCACTCCAGCAACTGCACACTAGGGATTGTAAAGACTCCTGAGCTCCACTAATTGAGCCTTATAGGTGAAGAATCCAGAAAAACAGTGCTCTAAAATCTGTGCAATTGGTGGGCAAACATAGGAAGGAACCCCTTTAGCTTTACTCATGGTTGTTCATAATAAAATAATATAATCTTAAGATTCTTCTCCAATAACAATAATCGATTATAAGCCATGTGAATAAATTTATGAAATCACCTTGTAAGGTTAATGGTAAATAAGTCATGGAAAATATTAGAATTCCAATAAATGGACAATCTTTTTCCAATGTCTCAAAATAAGTATGTATGAGCCACATAACACTTGAGGGCCCTGACAAAACATAATTAACAATCAAGATCAAAGCAGTGATAAAGATAAGAAATGGGTGACAAATGGATTGGTGAGAAGGATCTTTCCACTTCCCTGGCTGCCATAATATTGGGAAAAAAAGACCTACAGGAGTAAAAGCAGGACGAATGTGGAATGATAAAGAACCCTATATATATGCAAACAACTCCAAACAATGATGTCCAAAAGAGCAAAATAACAACAACAAAAATTACAAATTAAGATAAAAGTCAAACAAATAACACAAAGTTAAAGACTCAATAGAAACATTAGTGCATGCATGTAAAACAATTGTAAATCCCAATTCAGTAATTGAAGAGGTTGTTTAGACTGAAGTATACAAAAGTATTTCAGTACATCTGAGAAAAATAGGGATTCATAAACCTTCCAATATTTAGAAGACCTAAAAATATACAATATAGATTCCTTATCCATAGATGAAGCAAGCCATTTCTCAAAATTCCAGATCAGAAAATGGGATATGATAGATACTTTTGGATGAAGAGAGTTTAACTTCCTTTCAATACCCCTCCAATAATAAATATTCCATTATCATTGATAAAAGATTATGGTTGGCCTATGGACAGATATAGCTACATGTAGAAAAGCCTTAGAAGTTAAACTCTTAAGTCAGGCAGAGGACCATACAACTTAGAAGAAGAATAACTGAGTTTCTGAACATGTGGGTGAAGAAGGTCTGATTGAGGTTGTGTTAACAGAGATTTCCAATGAGGAAGAGATAGAGGTGGATATTCCTGCAAATACTAAAGAAATAGAAATCCTGCTCAAGCTGGAAAATAAGATGAAACCAAGAGAACAGAGAGAAAACAAACCATAGTCAGAACCTGAGACTACGAGGTCATTTCAAAATACGCGGACTGTTTGAATTGCGCGGCTCCAGTTGGTTCCAGAGGAACCTGCTTGGTGTTGCTAGATTCACACAGGTCAGCTGATTACGACACCATTTTCCGATTGCAGATATCTTCATTTGTGTATTAGCTACACGGTTTTAAGTGAAGTGCAATTTTTTCATTTGGCAGATTTCAGAATGAATGACCTGAAGGAGCAACAACTTGCTGTGAGATTTTGTGTTAAACTTGGAAAATCTGTGACTGAAACTTTTTCTATGCTTAACACAGCTCATGGTGATGTTGCTATGAAGCGTACAGCATGTTTCAAGTGGCATGAACGTTTTAAGGATGGTTAACAGTCCATTGAAGATGACGAGCGTCCTGGACGTCCTTCCACGTCAACTGACGACCCACACGTCGACAAAATCAACACCCTGGTGCAGGCAAATTGATGTCTGACTGTTAGGGGGCTTGCTGAAGAGTGTGGGATATCAGTTGGATCTTGTTACGAGGTTTTGACTGAAAAATTGAAGATGCACCACGTTGCTGTGAAATTTGTGCCTCAGAACTCGCGTGTTTTTGGCCAGACACCCAATCACTGTTCTTCCCCATCCACTCCCACTCACCTGACCTTGCTCCTTGTGATTTTTTCTTGTTCCCCAAACTCAAAAGACCCTTAAAAGGAAGAAGATTTGAGATGATTCCCGAGATTAAGGCAAATGTGACGAAGAAGCTGGAGGACATTATGAAAAAAGCGTACTAGGACTGTTTCAACAAGTGGAAACACCGTTGGGATAAGTGTGTGTGTTGGGGAGGAGAGTACTTTGAAGGGGTCCTAGACCTGTAACTTCTAAATAAAGTACATTTTGTTTTATGACGTCAGTCCGCGTATTTTTGAACAGCCCTTATAAAGCCAAATTGAAGGAAAGATGTACAGAGGTAAACCAGTATAGTCCAGACTGAATGCATTTACGGCCAATGCATGAGAGTAAGGTGCTGGAGACCAAAACAGCTACAGTTGAGAATTCCAATTAGTTGCAAAGGCATTGGCCACTGGAAACAAACTAAGAGCAAATCCACTGAAAAACCTCATGATGTAGCATCCATTCTCTCAGAAGAATCCCTATGGTTCAAAACAAGTGATCTGCAATTAAATTGATCACTCCAAAAATATATTACGTTGAAAAGGCTGATATGATAGAAATTAGGCCAGTATTGAAAATCCAAGGTACAAAAACAAAGGTCTCAAGAATGTATGCTTTATTGAAAAGAAATCCAAGATGCCACCTTAGAATTGTTGCAATGTATCATAACAATTTTTCCCTTCAAGAGATACAGACCGAGAACTATTTCCTGGTGTGTTTGTTTTTTAATTTCGCACAAAGGTACACGAGGACTATCTGCACTAGCCATCCCTAATTTAGCAGTGTAAGACTAGAGGGAATACAGAGTCATCACCACCCACTGCCAACTATTAGGCTACTCTTTTACCAACAAATAGTAAGATTGACCTTTACATTATTATGCCTCCATGGCTGAAAGGGAAAGCATGTTCATTGTGATGGGGATTCAAGGGTAACCCATCCCCTGGCTGTTATTAAACACCCAACAGCAGAGAGGAGGTAGTAGAAACATTAATTTGGGAATTCATACACAGTGTTAAGTTGTTTTTTTTTGTTAAATAATGTAAAATTATAAATGAAAAATAACCATAGAAATTCCAACCATGTTTAAATGTACACTGTAAATAGTAAATAATTACAAACCTCCTGTTGATACAAATCTGTGCTGAAAGTTTTGTCAAGAAAACATTAATTACACTATTGAGTTGAGATCCTTACATGCATTACCTGGATAGGGGAAACATTGAAGATGGTGAAGAAATTTTCAAAACAGAATTTGTCTGAGGCATTCAAGCTGGCATAAAAGGCTTGAGTAAGTTTTCTTAATGCTTAAATGGGCAAAGAATGGAAACCCTGGAGATCAAGAAATAGCTATAGTGTCAGCAGATGGTGAGAATGTTTTGAAAGCCCAATTTCTCCAACTTTTTTCACCTGTTTTTAACCACTATCATCTGTGAATATTCCTTGGCTGTTCCATGATGATTAATTAGAATCTTGGTCTTTCATGCATTCCCAACTCTGCAGCTTATCTCTGGTTGAAAAGAGCAGCAGATTCATTTCAACATCAAAAGCACCAGTTTGTGAGCATCTTGAATTCAAATATATACCAAGTTTCATAATAAAATTCACCAAAAGGGAATAAATTCACTGCCCTTCTGTGGACAGTAGTTTTCAACCTCTTTTAGGTGCTTTTCTAGTTATCAAAATCTGTCTGCAAAGTATATATCAACATCTAACAGTACCAACAAAGAATTAAGATTTTACTGTTGAAACAGAATCATCACTGGAGTTAAAACATCAAATTCAAACAGGTGTTGCAGCTAAATGTCCTAGAGGTAAGTTACATGACTGAACCTTGTCCTGATCAGGAATCATTTGTTTCTTAGATCCAACATGGTAACACAAGAGAGCTCGAAAGACTTCTTGACTGACTGCAAAGCCCCCCCCCCGAAAAGTGAACCATGTGAACATTTCTTACCTTGACAACTAGAAAATTAAGTACTCTCTTCATCTCTTTCAATAACTGAGCCTTCTTAGCCCTTCTCTTGAAAGAATATCAACTTTTTGTCAGTGTTTTTAGGAAATATGAGAAAGCTGAAAATTTATGTTGCTTGACAGGATATCAGGCAATGGATGTTGAATAAATAGAGCTTTTCTCTCATCATGATGGCCACCCTTCCTTTCTTTTACCCAGTCATCACTGAAGCTCCATCTGTCCCTACTTCATGACATTTCTCTTTCTCTGACATGTTCTTTTGTGGCTTTTGTTATACTTTCATAATGACAATGTTCCAAGTGTAAACCTGTAAGGTATGATGTTTCTGTCTTTGGTTCATCCCCCTTCATCTTGATAACACAAGCCCAAAAAATAAACTTTTGGTGCATTGTTTTTATCTTAATAGCGAGGCATCAGATGTAGACTAAAGTTTTTTGTTCATTTCTTCATACAGTATTTCATTGATTGTACCAAAAAATTATCAGTAATATAACATCAAGACTTAAGAATTCATTATCAAAATCCTTCATATGCCTCGTTACTGTATTTGTCTTGAAGTCATAAGTTCCATATTCCATTATCTTTTTTATTGGGCTGATTCTATGTACAATTTATCAAGGTTTCTTTGAAGTATCTTAGCCATAAATACATTGTTTCCACCACTCTGACAGAAACTTTCATTCAGCAATCTTTCTCCTCAAAATCTGCTACTGTTGTACTCTAAGCATGACAGGTGAACTTGAAACAAAAGTCAAAGTATGAGACTCAGTGTAAAAGACTGAGATTCATCTGAAAACATAAAAAACAAATTGAATTATAAAAATTAGTATGACAAAATGAATTTCATGTTTCTCATTCTGTTAAAAATACCTGCAGAAACATTTTCAGAAAAACTCAGTCAATTATCCAAAGTCTAAACAACTAATAATTAATGGATTAAATCAATATCATTTCTTCTTATAATACACATAACAATTAAATAGTATAATTACCATACATTAATAAAAAATTCCAGTAATATTATATTTTATTTATTAAATATATTTATTTTACCATAAAAGTGTTTTTTTATATTTAGCCTTTTCCTAAACCTTTTCCAGGTTTTTAATCCCTTGAGATAAAGCATGATAAGTACATTAAGACTTAACACTATACTTAAATGCTTTCACAGGAAACTAACATGGAATAAATAACATATTATTAAGAAGCACACAATGTTATATTAAAAAACATATAAATTATCAAAATATTTGTATTTATTCAAAATAGAATTAACCTTACGGGAAGGATGTAATTCACCCAGCTTATAACCTGAAAGTTTCCATGAGAGTAATTGGACAATACTTTTTGCTAATGTAAGTGAATCTTTATAACATTTTATAGATTATTAGTAAACATTACAAAGCTTACTTACACAAAATATCAAATTTTTAAATTACATATTAAGATTTTTTAATTAAATATTTTACTGTGAATTTTTTCTTTAAAAATATTAGCTATCCATCATGCAATGTAATTTTGATTATAAGATTACAAATAATTTTCTTTATCTGAAATTTACCAAGTTTCATTTGCATAATCTCTATATCCTTTTAGTTACTTTAAGAGTAGTGTGTAACAAAAACAAATGAAAAATAAGTAACCTCATAATTAAATTTCAAACATCCTTTTTCTTTAAAACTTTATATTTTATGGCTCTGTACAAAGTTGAATTGATCCAATAAATTTGGACAGTCGAGATTTAGTGATGGTATTGGTATCAAAGGGTTTACAAAAACACCATTTTCAATTTTACCATGCTTAAACAGCAGCTATAAATACATAGCTTCCAATATTTTGTAAGGTACAGTGAGGTTTCAGTTACAATGTGTGTGTGTGTGTGTGTGTGCACATATGCTACTATTTTACAAATAAGTAATTAAATTGAAGTTATATTTCTATAAACATAAAACAGCAAATAAAAAATATTAAGAAAACAATGATCTCTACTGCTTATGATGTTTCAAAGCTTTTTATGTATCCACAAGCCATATTTTCTAACCAGTATCTAAAGCTTTGTATAAATTAATATGTTGATGTTGAAAAAAGATTGTAATAGACTTTATATTTGCATTTTGGAATACCAAAAAATTACAAATGGCTACACTGATCTATTATAATTTACTAGCCTTCTGAACTATATTGTATTTGAGTCTAAAAAAATAAAATTCCTGCTTGAAAATAGCACTGATCATAACAATTCAAACTTTCCAAAAATATGAGCTTTTCTTCATAAATACCTTAGAATTATTAACAAAATTATATATAAAAACTTTAGAGGTTTTGTTTGATTATAAACTCATAAGTGTAGAAAAAAAGAGTCATAGATAAACAAGTCTTTTCTAAGTGGTAAAATGGCAGGTGGAACCAATAATGTAGTTTTGATAAA